>CM077909.1:17936326-18273826 GCA_039720435.1 Amazona ochrocephala
GCTCTGAATCTCTTCTCCGCCCAACCTGTAGCTGTGCCTGGGATTGCTCCGACCCAGGTGTAGGACCTTGCACTTGTCATGGCTAAACTGCATCGGGTTGGCATAAGCCCACATCACAAGCATGTCAAGGTCCCTCTGGATGGCATCCCTTCCCGCCAATGTACCAACCGAACTACAGAGCTTGGTGTCATCGACAAACTTGCTGAGGGTGCACTCAATCCCACTGTCCATGTCACACACAGAATCACAGAATAGTAAGGGCTGGAAAGGACCTCAAGATCATCGAGTTCCAACCCCCCCGCCATGGGCAGGGACACCTCCCACTAAACCATGCCATCCAAGGCTATGTCCAACCCCACCTTGAACGCCGCCAGGGATGAAGCATTCACAACTTCCCTGGGCAACCCATTCCAGGGCCCCACCACCCTCACAGTAAAGAATTTCTTCCTCAGATCCAATCTAAACTTCCCCTAAGTTTGAACCCATTACCCCTTGTCCTCTCACTACAGTCCCTAATGAAGAGTCCCTCCCCAGCATCCCTATAGGCCCCCTTCAGGTATTGGAAGGCTGCTATGAGGTCTCCGAGCAGCTTTCTCTTCTCCAGGCTGAACAGCCCCAACTTTCTCAGCCTATCTTCATACGAGAGGTGCTCCAGTCCCCTGATCATGTTCGTGGCCCTCCTCTGCACTTGTTCTAACAGTTCCATGTCCTTTTTATGTTGAGGACACCAGAACTGCACACAATACTCCAAGTGAGGTCTCACGAGAGCAGAGTAGAGGGGCAGGATCACCTCCTTCGACCTGCTGGTCACACTCCTTTTGATGCAGCCCAGAATACGGTTGGCTTTCTGGGCTGCAAGCGCACACTGCCAGCTCATGTTCATTTTTTCATCAACCCACACCCCCAAGTCCTTCTCTGCAGGGCTGCTCTCAATCTCCTCCCCGCCCAACCTGTAGCTGTGCCTGGCATTGCTCCAACCCAGGTGGAGGATTTTGCATTTAGCATGGTTGAACTTCATCAGGTTGGCATCAGCCCACCTCACAAGCGTGTCAAGGTCCCTCTGGATGGCATTCCTTCCCTCCAATGTATCAACCGAACCACACAGCTTGGTGTTATCGGCAAACTTGCTGAGGGCGCACTCAATCCCACTGTCCATGTCACCCACAAAGATGTTGAACAAGACCGGTCCCAACACTGATCCCTGGGGGACACCACTCGTTACTGATCTCCAGCTGGACACTGAGCCACTACTCTTTGTGTGCGGCCATCCAGCCAGTTCTTTATCCACCGAGTGGTCCACCTATCAAATTGATGTCTCTCCAACTTAGAGAGAAGGATGTCATGTGAGACAGTGTCAAAGGCTTTACACAAGTCCAGGTAGATGACATCAACTGCTCTGCCCCTGTCCATCAGTTCCGTAGCCCCTTCATAGAAGGTCACCAGATTGGTCAGGCAGGATTTCCCCTTAGTGAAGCCATGCTGGCTGTCACCAAGCACCTTGTTGTTTTTCATGTGCCTTCCCATGCCTTCCAGGAGAATCTGCTCCAAGATTTTGCCAGGCACAGAGGTGAGACTGACTGGTCTGTAATTCCGGGATTATCCATTTTTCCCTTCTTGAAAATGGGGTTATATTTCCTTTTCCAGTCATCGGGAACTTCACCTGAGTGCCAGGATTTTTCAAATATGATGGACAGTGTCTTAGCAACTTCATTTGCCAGCTGCTTCAGGACCTGCGGATGGATTTCATCCGGTCCCATGGACTTGTATACATTCAGGTTCCTAAGATGGTCCCGAACAAGATCCTCCCCCACAGTGGGCCCACGGTCCCCACCCTCACCGTCCCTGCGTCTGCCTTCCAAGACTTGGGTGGTGTGGTCAGAGCATTTGCCCGTAAAGACTGAGGCAAAGAAGTCATTAAGAACCTCAGCCTTCTCCAAGTCCAGGGTAGCCAGTTCTCCCGATAGCTTCTGGAGAGGGCCCACGGTGTCCCTAACCTGTCTTTTATTGGCAATGTACCTATAAAATCCCTTCCTGTTATCCTTAACATCCCTAGCCAAGTTTAATTCTAAGTGGGCCTTAGCTTTCCTAACTTGGTCCCTAGCTTCCCGGACAACATCCCTGTATTCTCCCCAGGCCGCCTGACCTTGCTTCCACCTTTTATAAGCCTCTTTTTTCCTTCGAATTTTCCTCAGCAGGTCCTTATCCATCCAAGGAGGTCTCCTGGCCCTCCTGCTGAAATTCCTTCTAGTTGGGATGCATCGCTCCTGAGCTTGCAGCAGGTGATCCTTGAATATCAACCAACAGTCTTGGGCCCCCCTGCCCTCTAGGTCTGTATCCCATGGAACCTTACTGAGCAGGTTCCTGAAGAGGCCAAAGTCTGCTCTCTTGAAGTCCAGGGCAGTGAGCTTGCTGCACGCTCTTCTCACTGTCCTGAGGATCTCAAACTCGACCATCTCATGATTGCTGCAATCAAGGCTGCCCTGGAGCGTCACATTCCCAACCAGCCCTTCCCTGTTGGTGAGGACGAGGTCAAGCATGGCACCTCTCCTTGTCGGCTCCTCTATTACTTGCAGAAGGAAGTTGTCTTCCACGCAATTGAGGAACCTTCTGGATTGCTTGTGCTGGGCCGTACCATCCCTCCAACAGATATCAGGGTGGTTGAAGTCTCCCATGAGAACAAGGGCCTGCGAGCGTGAGGCTGCTCCTATCTGCCTATGGAGCGCTTCGTCCAGCAAGTCCCCTTGGTCAGGCGGTCTGTAACAGATCCCCACAATAATGTCACCCATCGCTGTTCTCCCTTTAACCCTGACCCACAAACTCTCTGTCGACTGCTCACCTCTCCCCAGACAGAGTTCCATACTCTCTAGCCTATCCCTAACATAAATAGCAACTCCCCCTCCCCGTCTGCCGGGCCTGTCTTTCCTAAAGAGCCGGTAACCTTCCATTCCAACACACCAGTCATAGGAGCCATCCCACCATGTTTCTGTGATGTCTATGATATCATACCCCCGTAGACGTGCACACATCTCTAACTCCTCTTGTTTGTTCCCCATACTACGGGCGTTTGTGTAGAGGCATTTGAGCTGAGATCCAATTGAAGCCGGCTCATTGGCTGGAGCAGCTGGAATATCCCTACATTGCTCCAAACGTTTACTATAGGTGCTACTAACCGACTGGGTGTGTTGGGATGGAATGCCGCCCCCCTCCCCCAACACATCTAGTTTAAAGCATCCTTGACCAGCCTGGCAAGCCTCCTACCAAATCCACTCTTCCCCTTCTTTGTCAGACCAGCTCCACCAGCCCCCAGTAGACCTGGCCTACTATATTGAGTCCCATGGTCAAGGTACCCAACAAAGATGTTGAATCAAGACTCAGAAAACAGTTTTTCACTCTGCTTGTAATTGTTAAGACCTCACCTACACTACTGCATCCAGTTTTAGCTCCTGCATGTTAAATAAAAAATTACGGATTGCTAGAAGAATTTTTACATATTCCAAGATTTGTCTCAAGCCTCTTGAGTTTTCTCTTTTTAAAGTTGCATGGCACAGTTCTTTCATCCGACTCATAGTTGTGTTTTCTGGATCTGTAATCTCTTTTTACCCTCTGAAATGGGTATTTAAGCATGTTTGGGTTGTTTTTTTTTAATATCTATAAGAAGAAAGAAACAAATTATTATCTGTGTTAATGACTATTGAACTTTGCATTTTTCCTGCAGTAAGAAAGATTCAGATTAGTTACAAGGGGGAAAAAAAGCCTTTTAGATTTAGTGATAGTGATGCACTAGAAGAAGTTGCCCGGAGAGATTTAGGAATCCCCATAATTGGAAGTTTTAAAAAAGACAGTCTAGACAAACATCTGCTAAGGTTGGTATGTTTGAACTTGGCTTGGGACAGAGGATGGATGCAATGACCTCTTGAGGTCCCTTCAAGCCCTGTTATGAATCTATAAAATACTGTTTAAGGTCTCAAGGCAGAAAAGAACTATCCAAGCACAGAGAATCTGCTACAAATGACTTTTGATATTTTCATTGACAAAATTTGGAAGCAGTTTCAGCCTATACCTAATAATGATGAGATAAAATTATCCAAATTAACACTATTCTGCATTTTCTTCAATCAGAATCCTATAAAAACACTTTTCTAGGTTAACTCTCTATGCACTTTAAGTTAAGACTTCTTGTAGGAAATTAAGAAGTTTAGATTCTATGTTTGCAGCATGACTGTCTTAATTGGAAAAGCTAAATAATGTCTTTGTTAACCTGTTGCCACAGAATTGCTCCTAGTCTCTAGATAAGCTGGTCAAGAGAGTATATTGATAAACTTGACTTGATTTGAAAAATGATCTTCTACAGTAAACCAAGAAAACTTGCCTGGGAAAGGATCAGTGTCCTTACTTCATTTCTCCAGAGACAGCTGGAATTAAGAGTTTACTTATAAGGGTCTATTCACTAAAGGCAGTCATTTATCTGTGGAGTTCTCTATAGCAGTAGTTTTCAAGCTTTTACAGTTCCACACCCTTGAAACATTCACTGGAATGTGTTGACTCTAGAATGGTGATTTCAAGGTTATTTATCAAAAGTCTGATATTAAGGGAAGTGCAACAGTAATGGGGTAAAAAAAACCACTCTGAGCTCACAAGTGTCTGCACCACAGATCAGATATACCTACTGTAGACCTGTAGCATACATGGAGGTGAAATTGTCTATAACTAGTCATAGGAAAAGAGCAAGATCTTCTGACAACAACTTTGAATATAGCATTTTAGAAGACTCATCACCTTGTAGGTGAGCCTTCTATGGGAAATATTGTTGAAATATAAGGCAAATAATAAAAGTGAAGATTTTTTATAGAATCACAGGATCTTTCAGATCAGAAGAGACCCCTGGTGATGTCTAGTCCAGCCTCCTGCTGAAAGCAGTGTTAGCAAAGTGAAGTCAGACCAGGCATCTCAAGGCTTTACCTACTCAGATCTGTCTTGAAAACCTCCAAGCGCAACCTCTCAGAGAAACCATTTCCATTACTTCACTCTCCTTTTGTTTTTGTAGGTCTTTACCATCTTTAGACCCCCTCATCCTTTCAAGGGTGAAGGAAGAATTTTTTTTTCTTAGTAATGACAACTAACAACCAACAACAACAACTGAAGTTCTCAATTTACTCTGGAGAGATTAATCTTTATAACTAATTGTTGTGACTTTAGTCTTTCGACTGTCTTACTTTTGTCTGTAAAAAGGAATGATAATGATGGCTTGCCTTTGACCAGTTAAGAACCTTTGGTGAAATCTGTATTTATGTTAATTAAGGTGTTTCTCCTGCAAATAAGGATATTTTACTGTTGTATAAAACAAAAAAAAAAAAAACAAAAAAAAAAAAACCACCACCAATCTAACCCTTTTTACATTTGAAATATTCAAACCCAACAAAGTATTAACTTAATGACTAATTTAATAAGAAATTCAAATATCATTATCTCTTACTGAATGAAAGGACATCAAAGTATTGAAAAGATTAATCTACTGTGTTGAAAAAAGCCTTAAACATTCACCCCATTGAAAAAAATTGTGCTATTGATTTCATTGCTTTCAAACAAATTTCTTCTTTAAGCACAATTAGGTAGCAGGATGCAAGAAAAAAAAAATAGCTTGTTTTGCATCATTAAAATGGAAAAATAACAAAAAATTGAGCGCACTCACCATAAATGTAAAAAGGTTTTTTCTAAACAACTAAATTAATTCATCTCAACAAGAAAGCAACAGAGATAAATAGTTACTCTGTCTTCAAAGAAGACAACTTTGCAATAACTAATGTTCTTGAAAGAATATTGACTATAATTCTTTTTCAAAGAGTATAATATAATTTTGGAGAATATTCCTTTTTTTGGGTAATTTACATAAAATATTAATTTCAAGCAAATTAATGAAAGAATCTCTCTTAAATTCTGATTCAGTGCTCTTATCAGTCAATAGTTTAAATGAAGATGCTATGAATAAACACATGCAAATCATACACATGCTGCAGAAAAGCAAAATGGGTAAGGAATGTGCAGTGAGGGAAGTGTAGTATAAAGTCTGTATCTAGCCCAGTGTATAGAGAGAACATAGTGTACCTACATGCTAGAGAGGCAATCCTTTTTTTAAGACAAAAAATATCCATAGCCCTGTACAAGTGCGAGATGATGCCTGGTGCTCGTCTGTTTTGTCTGCTATCCTTGCAACTATATTTCACCAAAAAACATGAAATGCAAAATTTAATAGATGCCAGCCTGGTGAGCTTTGTCCACATATCCAGCATTCATAACAAAAGGAGCTTTGCTGTTTTATAATCAAGGAAAAGAGAATGGAAAGAAACCTATCATGGGTTATAGCTCAGCTAGTAGGTATGAGGACAAGCTATTCTAAGGAGCAGTTCATTTTGTCTAAGAATCAAAATCTCTAACTGAAGATGATTAAGGATTTTAACTGAAGACATACATGGCCTGATTAATGGTTTCTCCAAACTGTTCAGGTTGTGGTTTATATATTTTCAGATTTGGAAGAATTTTTCAGATTTGGAAGAATTCTTCTAATTTGTTGTAAGTTGCTTGACTGGATTTGTGTCTTCCTATAATGAATAGAGGGAGAAATGTCCTATTTGCTGCCAATTCAGCACTGGCAGTGTGCTCACTGCTGCACAAATGGTAAAGGACATTTGACCTTATTTATTCATTGGCAACAGTTTGAAGCAAAACTGTAAGCCCCCTTAGGACACTTGACAAGATTTTTCCATGACATAAAGCATGTCCTGAAAGTAGGAAAATGTTTTCTCGTCAGCTGAAACAGCTCAATTTGTTGTGCCCTAATTCTTCTGCTTAAGCTACGCAAAACTTGCTGCCTTTGATTGCAGCCTCACCTAGCTCTTTAAAAGTAGCTCACAATATGACTTAACATGTTCATCTTCTCTGTCGTACTACTGCAGTTTATATCCTTCTCTGTAATATATATGAGCTTTTAAATTATTTATGATGGGCAATGTTACTGAGAAGAATATGAGTCAAAATGGCAGACTTTGATAAATAAAATAACTTTTTCTCTGTCTTCCAAGAATCACATGAATTCATGTCATTTTACTCATTTTCCAGTGAGAAGAGAGAAAGCCTAAATGATTTTCCTAAGGAGAACTTAATATAGTGTATAACATCAACTAGACTGTGATTTTGCATTACACTTACAAATGTGACTAACTCTACTGCAATAAAATGAGGCATTTGCAAGTATATTCAGTGCCCTTAAAAATTAAGTCTTATTTAATTTGATCTGTAATGATAACTTGAAAAGTAATATGAAGTAGCGGAGGACAACCTGCAACAATCCCCTCAATTTACACTTGTATTTCCCTGTCTACTATTTCTGTCTTTGTCCTCAGGCTGAATGTAGGAAAATGGCCAATTTTCAGGAGCTGTGAGAGCTTCTCTCATCTGATAAATGGAAAAATCAATGGCAAAGCACACTTAAATCTTGCAGTTCTTAGGGTTTACACAATTATATATTCTAACATCTCTGTAAATAAGCTTCAAGATGCATAAATGTATGTGTTTCCCCTCTTTTTTTTCCCCTCTGCTTCTCCTCTGGAACCAGGGAGACTGATCTGTAGAATATAACAGGCTAAATGGTATCAAATATAATAGTATCAATGAATATCAATTAGTATTAGGAGACTGAAGTTGTATGAGGCTGCTGATCAGGATAGTAGTCAATAGCTGATTTCATGATTAAGAGAAAAAAAAATCAAGAAAAAGACAAGGAGTCTTTATTTCTTCTCTTTGCCTTGAAGTAAACTGTTTCTCCAGTCATGCATGACAGACAAAAGAATGACAAAACAACCCTCATTCAGGATCTCTGATCATCTGACAAAGGCTGACATCTGTAGGGTAAGGATTTTCAGGATTTTGTCCACTGCAACATTTCTAGGAGTGTAAAACACAAGAGAGAAGCTCCATGAGCTCCGACAGCTTTTGCAATCAAATCTTGTAGTTTGATGGATGCATGGCATTTAGATCTATTGATCAGTGACACAATAACAAGGAGAAAAGTTATTAAGATACTTTGTTGTCAAAGCTATAGAGAGGTTTCTTTTTTTCCTTATTATAACAATATTTAAGGGGCAAACTACAACGTAACAGAGAAAATTCTTGTAAAGGCACAGCTTATTTAAATATAAATGAATAAAAAAAAATATTTGCGCTCTGTGCTTACTCCAAGGAAAAGTTTTGAAAACTTTTAAAATGCCAGCAACTTGAAATGTCAATACTGAGTCAGGTTGAGGAAAAAGTCTACTTCCTGACAGCACTTCAGATTTGTTGCTGAAGAGTACATGTGGCACCAGCATTTAGGCACACAAGCATACTTGTTAGCTGGGGTAAATATTTTGGGTAATTTGTCTTAAATTCTGAAGCTCATAAATTGCAAAGTTAACCTATAGCTCTTTAGACCTTAAGTATCAATTAGTGTACACTGAGACGTACATCTGGAGAAGTTATTCTTTGTCACAGACAATAGCTGGGCACTTCCTGTTGTACAGATGATAGGGTTTTTTCCTCTTGAAAAAAGGATTACCTCTCTAGCATGTATGTACGCTATGATCTCTCTATATACTGCGATGTATTTCTGCTTCCTGGAAGAAATAGAGAGAGGGGTTTAAGTTGTATGAGTATCATTCTCTTACCATTCCACACAAAACCTGGGAAATGAGAGGGAAGAAGAAAATGAGGGACACATTATGTGGTTTTTTCTATGCTTTGCTTTTTATCTGTGTTTTGCCAACATTAATGAGAGCAACCAAAACGAGTGAAACTTCTTTCTCTTGCCAGCCTAGAACACTGTTGTTTTCTCCTCTATCAAACTTGAAATCTTTTCTTTACCTTATATAATGTGTGCTTAACAAGAAATTTTTATTTTAGAACTATTATGTATTATAGCAGTACTACATATTAACAGCTAGTTTACCTGTTGGATATTCAAGCTGCATAGGTGTGACTGTGTTTATAACTGTCTAAATATTTACAATTTGGGATTTTATTTTTTTGTCTCTAAGTAAACACTAAGTTGTTAACTAAAAGAAGTTAAGTGCTTCTTATAACTTCAGGCGAATTAGAAAAAGACTACTATGTTTTAACGTTCGCAGCAAACATAGTAATGAAACTTCATATTGAAATATTCCTTGAAGACTACTTCTTTTGCTTAGTTTGAAAAAAGCGATATTGAAAGAATGTTTTTGTATTTTGCAGTGACTGCAAGAAAATAGCTCCTAAAGTAAGTATCATACACTCTTGAAATCTTGGCACTTCTCAGCTAAAATTTAAGCTCTTTTTTGTCATTTATCTACTACTTTATTTTTAAAAAGAAAATACAGTGTCACTGTAGATCTACATGCCTTGGCAGAAAACAGAAGCTTGAGAACGTCTTAAGTACAAAAGAATATCAGCCATTTCTTTTCCAGGCCCTCGTAAATCTTATCATATCCTGTGTATGGCATTCTCAAGACAGCTGTTCTATAGAGAAAATTACATATATATATATATAGGGTAGCTTCCCCACCATCTCTACTTGGTGGGTCACAGTACTGGCAGAGAACATGCAATTGGGGCTACCTTTTCTTTCAGGCAAATATTAAAAATAATCAAAAGGAATATTTGACGTTCCTATTTATGTGAAATAAAGTAAATGAACCAAGACAATGTGGAAGGTTTGGGTGAAGGTAGCAATTAGAAATAGTTGTGTAATGACAGCACTTCAGCACTTTCACCTTTTACCCTCACTCCCACTCTTCCACCCACTGTTCCAGCGCTTCATTGGAAGTGGGGAGTAGGTACTGGGGAATCAGTGAGCTTGGCACTGTGAAACAGTGCTGCCTACTGCTGCCTACACTGGGACTGCATTGGCAAATCTGCATCACTGCTGATTAGGTGGAGACATCTGAAGATCCCCTGCAAATTCAGCTGTGCATGCTGCCAATCTCAAGACATATTCTGTACAAGGACGGGGACTGTAGAAAAGCAGAATCCTCACATCAGTTTTCTGTTTCTTGAGAAGCAGCCTCTTAGACAACAAACCCTTTCATTTGGCTGAAGTTTAGTTGTATTCCTAAACCAAAGTCTAGCACTGGAAAGATGAAGGTTGTCTATTTCCTTCCAGACGTCTCCAACATAATTCTTGTGCTGTACACAGTACTGTAATATTGTTTGTTGGTTCAGTGTGGGGAAAAAATACAAACAATTCAGAAGGCAGGATAATTGGTAGTCTGCATTAGCATATTAAAATTAACCCCAATATTGATTGGATTTGACTGTCAAGAGATAGTTTCCTCTTCCCTGTCTTTTGACCCTGAAGCTATAGGTGATTGTCCTGGGTTCAGCAGTAGCAGTCATTTTTTCTCCCACTTAGTAGCTGGTGCAGCACTGTGTTTTTCACTTTCAGCCTGGGAACAGCACTGATAACACCAATTCTTTTAGTTACTGCTCAATAATGGTTACTCTGACCAAAGACTTTCTGAGTCTCATGCCCTGCCAGGGAGGAGGGGAAGCCGGGAGGAAGCAGAGACAGGACGCCTGACCCAAACTAGCCAAAGAGGTATTCCATACCACAGCACATCATGCCCAGGATGTAAAAAATGGGAGCAGGGACCCGGAAGAGTTAGTTCACTGCTCAGTCGGGCTAGGTATTGGTTGGCTGGTGGTAAGCGGTTGTATCCTCTTCCCTCGTTATTTCACTTATCATTATTGTTATTGGTGATAGCAGCAGTGGTTTGTGTTATACATTAGTTACTGGACTGTTCTTATCTCAACCCGTGGGAGGGGGGGGCAGGGGTGTGTTGCAGAACTAACGAACTGTGTGGCTGATTTACGCCTGGGCTTAAACCATGACAGTAATCATGTAATCAGAAGTTTACTAGCCAATAACTAAGATTAAGTGACTCAACAACCCAAGACATTAGAGAAATAGGTGTCAATTTTTCTCATCATTAGTAATAGCCCATTGTTTTATCAGAGACATAAAAGAAATCAGTGATATACTGAGTACAATTTCTATACACCTGAGAGATTAACCACTTACTAGATTTGAAGTTTCTTATATTGGTTTATTTGCTATCACAAAGGATGTGAAATAAATAACGATGTTATTTGTCTTTTACTCCAGAACAAGTAATAGAAAATCTTTAAATATAAATGTCTGCTGCAATTCTGATATACTGTATCTACATGAATATACAAACACACATGTGAAACCATTGTTATGGCAATGATGAATACGCAGCCTTGCGCTACCCTGAAGCCCAGAAAAGGGAAAATGTACTTATCAAGCCTAAAGATTACAGCGTTGGTGAGACCCATGCACAGGAATCAACTCCTGAAAAAGGAATGTTTTACTACTACATAGTTCTGTTTTCCTCTGTCACCTAAAGGTATAAATTTTGATTTATTGTAATTGCATTTCATTTGAGGAGTTTAAAGTTCTGTGCAGCTTCCATTTAAAATAGAACATACAATGCGCTAAAGATGTTAGAATTATGTACAAAACATAAAATGGGACTAAGTTCTAACACCTACTGTAATCCATAAATGATACTGTGTAATTATTTCACCACATATTTAACGATAAATCTGGTTATATGCACATGAATACTAAATACATATATGCAACATGACTTTAATCTTAGACTGCTCCTTGTTAAATATGCATCTTAATTACTGAGTGAAATACTGTAATCTTAATCCTTCTGAACAGTACGTTAACTCACCACCATAGTTTTCTGTCCTTCCATTAGTTTGTTTTGCCATTTTCTTGTTAGCGTACTGTGTTTACCACAGTGCCGAACTTACGTGCCAAAGACAAGGGGTTGCCTGCGTATTGTTCATGGCAAGACTCTTAATTCATGTTTTTCAGGAACTCCACTTTATCCTAGCTCATTTGGTGGGTTTGCAGAGAAGATGCAAGTGGGAAATGAAGGCAATGTTGATGGACTATAGATCTGCAGAAAATAACTAGCTAGTTAAGGAATCTTAATGCAAATAGAAAACAAGTTTCTATTTCAAAATGCTTCATATATTTCAAAATACAATTTCTCTAATTCATTGTTCATGTATCAAAACTCATGCACATTATGCAACCTTGCAGATGTTTATTCACTGTGGAAAATAATTTTTCTGTATGTTCTATATACATGGGTGGGTATTCTTATAGGAACGAATTCAAAACACAGTAACTCAGCATCTCACTTAAAACATTCAGTGTCCACTTCTACACTCCCTTTGGAGCATATGGATCCAGAAACAATAATGCCTCTGCCTCTACAAATCACACAATAGAGACAGAACTGTGAAAAAGTGCAGATGATGAAAAATTAGAATTCCCATTTTGCAATTCAGCTTGTGTCCTATTTTCTCTTTTTATTTGACCTTGCTTCAATAATTAATGTGCAACTGGCAAGGAGACATCTAAGGAAACAAACTCAACATAATGCAATTATGGAAAAATCACTATTCAAACATAATATGCTTTCCTTACAAAACATGGACTAGTTGGCAATGTTGTACTAACCTCAACTAATTGGTCATGATAATGGCTTTGTTGACATTACCTCTTGTGTTTTGGTTGTGTTTGGTTTTTGGTTTGGGGTTTTTTTGGGGAGGGGTAATTTTTCATTTTTTAATCAAATAATATGAAATTTCTCCAATTGGCTGGAAAATTATTAGTGCATCACTCTGTAGTTCCTAAGTAATGTAGACATTAATAAGTGTGGGGCTGAATATTATTCTGTCATCTTCATCTGGCTTAACAGAGTCTGATTAGCTTGGGGATGACTAGACTTGTATTCTCCTATCCAACAAACACTACTGAGACAACAGGGCAGACACAGAGCCCACAGCACAAAGATACCTTCTGGAGGAAAGCATAAATGGTTGTTATGAAAGCTAAGCTATAAAAAGGCTGAGTGAAATATGGCATCACTAAAATACATAGCAAAACTCAGTGATTTCCATGCTGCCAGAATTTCATTCTAATTCAGCAGAAGTTTCTAGGATTAGAGAAAAGGTCAGATACGCAAACCTGCATAGAGCATGAAATAATATATTTTAATCAAGGCTTACTTTTATTGTCCTGATACTTCCTAAATTTTTATATGTACATAACTCTTATCTTTGTATTCAGAAAATCTCTTTTTAAATAAGATTTAGAAACTGTTGATAGTATGAGGTTCAAAAAGGCAAAGTGTTGAATCCTGCACTTGGTTCACAACCACCCCATGCAATGCTCCAGTCTTAGGGAAGAGTGGCTGGAAAGCTGCTCAGCTGAAAAGGACCTGGGAGTACTGACTGACAGATGAACATGAGCCAGCTTGTGCCCAGGCAGCCACGAAGGCCGATTGAATCCTGGCCTGTATCAGCAATAGCGTAGCCAGCAGGACCAGCTCAGTGATCATTGCCCTGTACCTCAGCACTGGTGAGGCCACACCTTGAGTCTTTCATTCAGTTCTTGGCCCATCACTACAAGAGAGACATTGAGGTGCTGGAGAAGGTCCAGAGAAAGGCAACACAGCTGGTGCAGGGCCTGGAGCACAAGTGTAATGAGGGACTGCTGAGGGACCTGGGGTTATTTAGTCTGAAGAAAAGAAGGGAACCATATCACTCTATACAACTACCTTAAAGGAGATTGTAGTCATGTGGGGGCTGGTCTCTACTCTCAAGTAACAAGCAATAGGCCCTCTGCACTAGAGGAGGTTTAGATTGGATATTAGGAAAAATTTCTTTGTAGAGAGGGTAATCAGGGATTGAAACAGGCTGCAAAGGGAAATGGTGGAATCACCATCCCTTGAAGTGTTCAAAAACCATATGATGGTTTAGTGGTATGGTTAAGTGGTGGTTTTGACAGTCCTGAGGTAATGGTTGGATTTTATGATCTTGAAGGTCTTTTCCAAACTAGTTGATTTTATGGTTCTTTCTATAGATAATCAGACATAGTATCTGAATCTGTGAAAAAATAGGATGAAAGCTGTGTAAGACAACTTTGAAACACTTCCAAATGAATGCCTAAATTTGGAGGCAAAATTTTTACTTTAAGAGCCTCAGTCCTGATCTTCTGACATCAAATAGAGATAACAAAAGAAACCTTTAAATATATATTGTGACACGTCATTTTGCCAGTTGGTCTTTCTAGCACATGGCACAACTTGAATACTCAAAGAATAGGTGGCTACTGGACTAATTACATCTAACATTCACTCTGCTTTAAGAGTTCACTGAGACGAACCTGACGTTTTCCAGAAGGTTACAGTCGGCTTAATGTCACTGTTGGCTTTCTAATCAAATGGACAAAACCAAAAGTTTATCTCTTGCTTTAAAGCAGGTAAATCATTGTTATGGAATATGTTGCAGTGTTTTCTAAATGTTAACTTCTTAATTTTCTCATGTCTGCAAATACCTAACAAAATTAAAATCGTTGAAAATCAGTTATTTAGGAGTAGAATAAAATACCAACACCATAAGAGGCACTACAAAGCTGCTAGTGTATTACCAGACAGTTATTGGACCATTCAGTCTTCGTATTCTTAACAGACTAATTCAGATATATCTACACAGACAGGTTACATTAGTTCCATTGCGATTTGTCATTTCATTTTGTAGCATTGCTACAACGAACTTTAAGCTACATACAAGCTCTTCAAAGCACATAAGACTTTTGCTTGTGTGTTTCTTGCCGTTTATCTGGAGTGAGTACTTCTAGCCATAAGCCCAAATGCTCCCACCAGGCGTACGGTTATAAGTGAGTCTAAAATGATTCTTGCAAATGATTGCAAGAGCATGTCAGTGACTTGCCCATAGGAAAGTCAAAGTCAAATTAGTCCTAAAATGGAATCCAACAGAGCTGAAGGAATTGAAATGTTCAGAGTGAGATCTACAAATCCCCATCTCATTTTCATGAGTATTATGAAGATTTGTTTGACCCTTACTGAAGTATTCCTGAGAGTATTTTATACTGCAGAACACTTGGGGGTCTCATCTGCTCTGATGTGCAGAGCATGCTGAAAAGAAACAGTCTTTGTAAGTCTTAGAGTGGTGGTTTGTAGTTGTGTGTTGCTAAACACTTGTTTTCCTGCCGGAAGTAACATCACTACACCATATTAATTACCCTTTTCCATAGGTGTTTGTGCTGCCAGTTTCTTTTCAGTCTGTTCATAATTTCTGTTTATGTATAGGTAAAGAGAATTCGAACTGAACATGTATTTCTAAAAATTATTGAATTCTTAAGAACTATTCCAATCTTTTACTCCTCGGGTGACTTATAAGATTGCTTGTCTCTTCCTTGACATTTGCTTATGGAAGCTCTTCCAGAGTCAGTCTGGGATCTTCCTGTAGGAGACATTCTTTTTTGCATGTGAAAGAAAATGGTCTTCTTGGCACTTTTCTTGCTTATTTTCTTATAATATCCACCATCATCCTTCCTGAAGTTATTATAAAACACAACTGACGACTACCGGCTATTCTTGTTCCATGTGCTGGTTTCCCAGTAATGCTTAAATTTAGTTCTTCCAATCTTAATTTTTATGGAATAAAATATTGCTGGTGTTTTCTACTTACAAAATAGCAAAACATGTCAGGATTTAAAAACATTTAATCAGTCAGAGCAGAGTGATAATAAGATGTTTGATAAAATTTTCTTAGACGCAAATGCTACTGACACAAACAGAGTCACTTCCAGCCTCTCATTCTGTCTAATCTAGTTTTTGCTTTTATTTGATCACTATTGCTGTGGCATCTGAAAAACAACCAAGAACCAAAAACCTCAAAAATAAGGATACTGCAGCATCTGCCCCTCTTCTGATCTTTCCAATGTTTCTGTTGCTTAATTGAATTTATGTAAAGTTTTCTGGGATGAGTGACAGGAGCCATACTAACAGAAAGGCAAGTTATAGATGAAATCATAGAATCACAGAATCATAGAATAAGAATAGCTAGGGTTGGAAAGGACCTTAAGATCATCTAGTTCCAACCCCCCTGCCATGGCAGGGGCACCTCTCACTAAACCATGCCACCCTACAATTAGTTCTGAGCTTAAGTGTTGTTCTCACCTCCAAAGAACTTCTACAAACTACAAATTTTATTATGATAGACTGCAAGCAATAAGGACCCCCTACAGAAGATGATAAAATCTTTGTTCTTCACACAAGCTGATAATTAAACACTGCTACAAAAAATCTCTTCAGGTTCTGTGACATTCTAGTACTTCACGTGTCACTTGAACATGGACTGGAAGCAGGTCAGGCTTTTGTAATCTCATTTCTTCAGATTGGGTTTGATTACAACAGAATTTCAAAAGAAGAGGGTCTCTGCAGAAGCAAGGCAAGTTTTAATTCAGAGACATGTAACACAGAGAAACTGGGCTTTCCACTTTATTTTTCATAAAATGCTTTGTGCACAGGACTTCAGGACTCCTGTGCTGTTACACGACTGGAACACACTTGTTTTTGAACAGTTATCATGTATTGGCAATATCTGTGAGATACTTGGATAAATTATTTTAAGAGGGCATTTTTTCAGGGGGCATTGAACAGGGCATTCAAGGTATTGAACAGGGACCTCTTACACATCTACATACAAGGTGCTGATGATTCTATCCGCATTCTTCAACACTTACATTACACTTTTCCTCTCAAAATGCCTTAGTTTTGGTTGCAACTAACCATGCCAAATTACCATCCCAGGTCTCATTTCATAGGTAGGGAAACCAGTCCAGCAAAGCTCAATGTGTCTGATACCACAAAATTTGTAATCAGGCAGCCCTACTGAAAACTCAACAGGGTAGTAGCTGGTTAACCTCAAGAAAGTGATGTCAATTCTGAGAAGAGAGAATAGTCTTGCTTTTTGTTAAGGTTAGCAAAAATTCTATAGCAAGGCCAAAGAGAGTTGTGTGAATTACATTGCTGAGATGCAGCGGAAGGATTCACTGGGTAATATGCTGACATGACACTTCATTCTGCTACCAGTGTAGACCATAAGGACCTATTGACACTACATCTGGATTTGCAGAACAAATTCCTGCAGCATCTTGCAGCAACTCAAAAAAGGAGTCAACCTTCCAGATGTCTTGCGGAAGATTGACACAGTTCTTGCGGTAGTGTTGCTGGAGAAGAGAAGCAGAAGGTGAAACCAAAAAGGAAGAAATGTGGAGGGGTTTGAGTTGGTTTCTCTTCTTTTCTAATCAAAGATGACATCAGCCCAAGTTCAGGCAGGATTTTAAAGCAGTTTGCTTAACTGGTGCTGGTGATGTTACACTGTTCATTACCTTACTGGAAGGTTTTCATTCTATGCTCCTCCATACTTGCAGCAGCATTATGAGACTATAATCTGCTAAGGCTAAACGGTTTTATTGCTTTCCATTTGCAAACAAATGATTTTTTGTAGTAATTAAGGTCTTTTGCAAAAGTAATAAGCAACTGCATGTTGCTAATTTTAAAAGCAGTTACACCTTGCAGCGCCTGATCAGGGGAGGCTCGGCCTCTACGAGCTTCACCTCGGAGCAGCAACTTGCACCGAGGGAACGTCAAGTCCTCGACAAGGCCTGCCCAGGAGCCTGCAGCTCAGCGGAGGCGAGCAGCTGACTCAGAGGAGGTGGCGCCAGGAGGAGCGGCGGCAGAGCTGACTGGTTAAAATCCTGCCCCAGGGAGCGCGAGCGACCAAGAGCTTAGCTAACAGGGCAGGCAAACAGGGCGGGTTCAAGGCAGTTTGCGCAGCAGTTCAAGCGGGCAGGCGAGCGGGGTGGTGAGCAGGATGGTGAACACTCGCTGTACAAGCAAGGCTCAATCTGGGAGCTGTGCACTGGCACCCCGGGTGTGGCCAGTGTGGGCACCCAGATGGAGCCGATGGGAAGGGAGGCTGCAGTGCAGAGCTCGGGGTGTAGAGAGCACCTGCACTGCTCTCCTGAGGGGAGGGTGCACAATGGGCAGGGCTGCACTTTGTGCTCCCTGGTGGAGGTCCTCCTGCAGCAGGTGGCTGAGCTGCAGGAAGCTGTTACCAGGCTGAAAGGTGTCAGGGTAGCTGAGAGGAAGCAGCACTGCTTGCTCCAGGACCAGACTGTTCCGGGGCCTCGAGTGTCTGCTGTTGCTCATGCAGGAAAGGAAGCTGCTAACCTGGGAAGCTGGGAAATGGTAACAGAAAAGAACAACAAAAAAAGGAGGAAGAGGACAATTCAAAGCAAGAGGCTTCCTCCTAAATCTGATGCCCCCACCCAGAACCGCTTTGCTGTCCTGCAGGGGGCTGATGGGCAGCAGCGCTCTCACCAGGAACAACCGGCTGAGCAACAGCGCTCCCACCAGGCGCACCGGCTGATGCACTAGTAAAGAAGATCACTACAGGTGCTGCCAGGAAAAAGCGGCGGGCCGTAGTAGTAGGGGACTCCAATCTGAAAGGAGCAGAGGCACCCGTCTGTCGGCCTGACCCAGGCTCAAGGGAGGTGTGTTGCCTTACAGGGGCTTGGATCAGGGATGTTGCCAAGAAGCTGCCTGCTCTAGTCGGTCCCACTGACTATTACCCACTTCTAGTGGTAATACATGTGGGTGCTACTGATATAGATAGAAGTAGCCCGGAGAACAAAAAGAAGGACTACAGAGCTCTGGGAGAGGTGGTTAGGGGCTCTGGAGCTCAGATTGTCTTTTCATCAATTCTGCAAGATACAGGGCAGGACCTTGAAAAGGCTAGGAGGATTGGGCAGGTTAATAAATGGTTAGAAGGGTGGTGTTATAGTCAGGGGTTTGGGTACCTTGAACATGGGAATCAATTTAGTAGGCCAGGTCTACTGGGGGCTGGTGGAGCTGGTCTGACAAAGAAAGGGATGTGTGGATTTGGTAGGAGGCTTAGCAGACTGGTCAAGGAAGCTTTAAACTAGATGTGTTGGGGAAGGGGGGCAGCATTCCATCCCAACACACCCAGTCGGTTAGTAGCACCTATAGTAGACATTCGGAGCAATGTAGAGATATTACAGCTGCTCCAGCCAATGAGCCAGCTTCAATTGGATCTCGGCTCAAATGCCTCTATACAAATGCCCGTAGCATGGGGAACAATCAAGAGGAATTAGAGATGTGTGCACATCTACGGGGGTATGATATCATAGGCATCACAGAAACATGGTGGGATGGCTCTTATGACTGGTGTGTTGGAATGGAAGGTTACCTGCTCTTCAGGAAAGACAGGCCCAGCAGACAGGGAGGGGGAGTTGCTATTTATGTTAGGGATAGGCTGGAGAGTATGCAACTCTCTATGGGGAGAGGTGAGCAGTTGACAGAGAGTTTGTGGGTCAGGGTTAAAGGGAGAACAGCGATGGGTGACATTATTGTGGGGATTTGTTACACACCGCCTGATCAAAGGAAGTCGGTGGATGAAGCGCTCTATAGACAGATAGGAACAGCCTCATGCTTGCAGGCCCTTGTTCTCATGGGAGACTTCAACCACCCTGATATCTGTTGGAGGGATGGTACGGCCCAGCACAAGCAGTCCAGAAGGTTCCTTGATTGTGTGGAAGACAATTTCCTTCTGCAAGTAATAGAGGAGCCAACAAGGAGAGGTGCCATGCTTGACCTCGTCCTCACCAACAGGGAAGGGCTGGTTGGAAATGTGATGCTCCAGGGCAGCCTTGATTGCAGCTACTATGAGATGGTCAAGTTAAAGATCCTCAGGACAGTAAGGAGAGCGTGCAGCAAGCTCACTGCCCTGGACTTCAAAAGAGCAGACTTTGGCCTCTTCAGGAGCCTGCTCAGTAAGGTTCCATGGGATACAGCCCTAGAGGGCAGGGGGCCCAGGATTGTTGGTTGATATTCAAGGATCACCTGCTGCAAGCTCAGGAGCGATGCATCCCAACTAGAAGGAATTTCAGCAGGAGGGCCAGGAGACCTCCTTGGATGGATAAGGAGCTGCTGAGCAAAATTCGAAGGGAAAAAGAGGCTTATAAAAGGTGGAAGCAAGGTCATGCGGGCTGGGAAGAATACAGGGATGTTGTCCGGGAAGCTAGGGACCAAGTTAGGAAAGCTAAGGCCCACTTAGAATTAAACTTGGCTAGGGATGTTAAGGATAACAGGAAGGGATTTTATAGGTACATTGCCAATAAAAGACAGGTTAGGGACACCGTGGGCCCTCTCCAGAAGCTATCGGGAGAACTGGCTACCCTGGACTTGGAGAAGGCTGAGGTTCTTAATGACTTCTTTGCCTCAGTCTTTACGGGCAAATGCTCTGACCACACCACCCAAGTCTTGGAAGGCAGACGCAGGGACAGTGAGAATGAAGACCCTGGGCCCACTGTAGGAGAGGATCTGGTTCGAGACCATCTTAGGAACCTGAATGTATACAAGTCCATGGGACCTGATGAAATCCATCCGCAGGTCCTGAAGCAGCTGGCAAATGAAGTTGCTAAGCCACTGTCCATCATATTTGAAAAATCATGGCAGTCAGGTGAAGTTCCTGATGACTGGAAAAAGGGAAATATAACCCCCATTTTTAAGAAGGGAAAAATGGATGAGCTGGGGAATTACAGACCAGTCAGTCTCACCTCTGTGCCTGACAAAATCTTGGAGCGGATTCTTCTGGAAGGCATGCTAAGGCACAAGAAAACCAACAAGGTGCTTGATGATAGCCAGCATGGCTTCACTAAGGGGAAATCCTGCTGCCTGACCAATCTGGTGGCCTTCTATGAAGGGGCTACGGAACTGATGGACAGGGGTAGAGCAATTGATGTCATCTACTTGGACTTGTGTAAAGCCTTTGACACTGTCTCCCATGACATCCTTGTCTCTAAGATGGAGAGACATCAATTTGATAGGTGGACCACTCGGTGGATAAAGAACTGGCTGGATGGCCACACACAAAGAGTTGTGCTCAATGGCTCAATGTCCAGCTGGAGACCAGTAACGAGTGGTGTCCCCCAGGGATCGGTGTTGGGACCGGTCTTGTTCAACATCTTTGTGGGTGACATGGACAGTGGAATTGAGTGTGCCCTCAGCAAGTTTGCTGATGACATCAAGCTGTGTGGTTCGGTTGATACATTGGAGGGGAGGAATGCCATCCAGAGGGACCTTGACATGCTTGTGAGGTGGGCTGATGCCAACCTGATGAAGTTTAACCATGCCAAGTACAAGGTCCTACACCTGGGTCGGAGCAATGCCAGGCACAGCTACAGGTTGGGCAGAGAAGAGATTGAGAGCAGCCCTGCAGAGAAGGACTTGAGGGTGGGTGTTGGTTGATGGAAGAATGAACATGAGCTGCCAGTGTGAGCTCGTAGCCCAGAAAGCCATCTGTATCCTGGGCTGCATCAAAAGGAGTGTGACCAGCAGGTCGAGGGAGGTGATCCTGCCCCTTTACTCTGCTCTTGTGAGAGCTCTCTTGGAGTATTGTGTGCAGTTCTGGTGTCCTCTACATAAAAAAGACATGGGACTGTTAGAACAAGTGCAGAGGAGGGCCACGAGGCTGATCAGGGGACTGGAGCACCTCCCTTATGAGGATAGGCTGAGAAAGTTGGGGCTATTCAGCCTGGAGAAGAGAAAGCTGCATGGAGACCTCATAGCAGCCTTCCAATACCTGAAGGGGGCCTATAGGGATGCTGGGGAGGGACTCTTCATTAGGGACTGTGGTGAGAGGACAAGGGGTAATGGGTTCAAACTTAAACAGGGGAAGTTTAGATTGGATATGAGGAAGAAATTCCTTACTGTATGGGTGGTGAGGCCCTGGAATGGGCTGCCCAGGGAAGTTGTGAATGTTTCATCCCTGCCAGTTTTCAAGGTGGGGTTGGACATAGCCTTGTGAGGCATGGTTTAGTGGGAGGTGTCCCTGCCTGTGGCAGGGGGGTTGGAACTAGGTGATCTTAAGGTCATTTCCAACCCTAACTATTCTATGATTCTATAAATGCCTATCATGCAGTGCATGTGCTCCATTGTGCACTTTGCTTGTGTTGATATTGCTGTTTCTGTTTTTATTTCACCTGAGTAAGAGAATTCTGCCCAAAAATCTGGTTTCTAATCAGGAAGATGGCCGAGAATATTTAAGCATATAAATCTCAGAACTGATTAAGGTATGCAGTAATCCACTTTCAATTTCTTGTGATTTTACTGTGTGAATTTCCTGATCATTGCAGATGTAAAAACCTACAGTTAACTAGCTATTCACATGGAGGGAAAACTCATTTTCATTGGTGCAGTTCTAAGGAATGCATTGCATCTGAAGCTTTGGAAAAGTGGACCTTTATGGGATAATTTCAGATTTTAGAGTCTATGTTTTTAAAGCTAACTGGGGATATTTGGTTCCAAATTCTCATTTAAAACCATTTCCTTGTTTTGAAAAACTGATCTTCAGCAACTGTTTATTTTAATATTTGAAATAAGTAATCAGAGCAAAACAAGTACTCAGTAATTTTCATTAAAGTTATGTGTATTAACATGTATTTTCTATAGAAGTAAAACAATATTGCTGTGACAAATCATTGGTATTTTACTTGCTACAGTTAAAAATAGTCTTATAAGAACTCAAATTGTGATATTTTACTGCTTATTTTCCAGTGTAGGTTAGCACTTTAAGACAGACTTTGCTGACATTAAAGCTAGTACCATGGCTGGGGTAATAGTATTTCAAATATACCTGATTATGTAATAATAGGCTGTGACCTGGCTGACCTCTGTGGTAAATAAGACTCTTGAGCATCTCCTCATTTCATGTATTGAAAGGTAGAATCTCAAGTTAAACAGGGCAAAATTGTTAAGAAATTCCTTCATAAATGTTAAAAGTAATAGAATCAAAGTAAATTTTTGAATCAGTTGGGTTTTACTATTGGAATAAAGGCCTGCATAATAATGTGCAAGCTTAAGGAAAACCTGTATGCATGTCCTTTGTTGGATAGACCTCAGGTTAGGCCTTTAATTTAGCACTATGATTATTTTGATTCCCTGCCCCCCAAAAATGGTCCCAATTCTAATGTAATTCATTACATTAAATTCTTTTAATTCCTAAAAACCAGATTGTGAGTTTTTTTAGGGAAGTGATACGTTGCTAGTACAGATCTTGATGCTTATTAAAAATATTTCTTTTTAGTTATTCCTTTATGTCTAAAAGCATGCAGGTTTTATTAAAATACTGAAAAGAATACAGAATCCATATTACATGGCATGTCCTGCTGTGGCCTTACTTTGCCAAAGAAATGTAGCAAAAATGTGCTGGTAGTATGCTTTGTCTTCATTATAAGAATCCGTGTTACTACATTCTTTCTGATGTAAGGCCATTTACCTTGACTCCCAACTACATTTAATCTCATTACATTCACTGTCATTATAGCAACATCTTTATTCCACTTGAAAGACTTTAAAGCTCTGGAGGATGATATTGCAGTAAGGCCAGAATATGCTTTATTGAATAGGGTCCTGTGTAAATTCCAGATATGATCATGCCATCCATTTTTATGAGCCTGCTCACATGATTCTTGGTTAATGCAGCAACTGTGATTCTTCCAGTTAAATGTGGGGATGGGAAATCAGACCATGCATAAGCATCTTAAATATTTTGACATTGAAAGGACCAAAACAAATGTATTAAAAGATCTTAATATAGATCTTTATTTCAAAAAGAACTTCTGTACTTTTCTTGCAAAAGATTCTACAGAATGAGAATGTATAAATACAAATGATATGTTAGAAATAAATTTATTCCAAGACAGGAAATGACATCACTGTAACTTACCTTCAGTCGTTCAAGGATCATATTGGTTTTTTGTAATATTAATAACAAAGTCTACAGTGCTGAATTGAATAATGTCTATTAATTAAAAAAAGAAAAAAAAAAAAAGAAAAATCTATTTTAGGCTGCTTGTCAAGGAATCAGATTAAAATGGAAATTTTCACAAACAAAATTCTTCCGAAAACTAAAAAGCCAGAGAAGCAGTGTTGGGGTTTTCAAGTCTTGTACAACTCATGAACAGCCCATGGGGCTGTTAAAGGTGCTCCAGGCAATCCTGGGAGGCAGTGGGACTCCCACTAAGCTGGTAAAACACAAGAAATTGCTGTCATCTTCTCTATCTGTCAGCTCTCTTAGGCCTACAAAGTACATTTCTGAAAATACGGCTTTGTGTTGGATTACCTCTTTCATCTCCTATATTCTTGTAGATGGTTGTACAGAATAGCAAGTACAAGGTGTGTGCAAATTTTTTTGGGATCAGATAAACTACTTTCGTCATGACTTGCTCTAAACAGTGAAATAAATAGCTGTGTGAAATTGATGGCTCATTAAATCTTTGTGAAGAAAACAGCAGAAATTTCTTATTTTATGCCTGAACAAAGCAATCTTGACGTACTCCATATGACAATGTTGATAAATAGACTTACCCAATAGCTTAAGGGCAAGTTATTGGTTCCTGCCTTTGGTCAGTGATAATGGTGTATGATCTCGTCATTTATTATGGTAGATTTTATTAGGTGTGTTATTATAGGCTACCCACAAATTTTTATGTACTAGTAGAAAATAAAATTATAGGTTATCAGATTATTTCTCTGCCTCTAACTTTCCCAGATGGGTAAAAACAGAAATTCGCAAGGCACAGAACTTCTTAATAAATACAGACCTAGAGGATGATGATGTTAAAGATGATTCTGTCTGCTCTTTAGCCTTCAAAACTGAAGCATCCAGTTCTGATCCAGGGACTGACCAAGAGAAGGGTAACAGCAAAAACTGTTAGTTTAATTGAAGTGGCTACTAAAGATTTGATTTTGCTTTGAGAATGGCTACAAAATTTAAAAACTGGGCATGTCTTACAACAATATGTGCAGAGTAGTTCTCTTTTTTTTTTTTTTCAGCGGCAAGCTTTCTGCCACATTTGCTGAAGTAAATACTCATGTTGCTAATTGGTTCTAGTAATTTAGGTAAATGATGGTTATTGAAGATGACTTGAAGTGCAAGATTAGTCATATGAACAGAAATAATTGCCTATCTAGCCATTTTAGTAACCTCTGCTATTCTGTCCTTTTGTCTCACTTTGCAAAGCAACTTCATCAGGCCATATTAAGCATCACACACAGAGCCTTCAAGTTGTACTTTATAGGGGCACGTAAATGAAGAAGGGAGACACAAGACAGGTAGGAAATAGAGCTTGGTGAGATTATAGATTCTTGCCGATTTTTCTTCCAAACTGTTATTCAGTAGAAAGATTTCCCTTTCTCTCATGCCACAGAACCGCACTTCCATGCTGTTTCTGGCTGATCCATGGCAAGATGTCTTCATCATTTCTATTGAACTTGGGACGCATAAGATCAGGCTGACACAGGACTTCCTCACAAAAAAGATTCATTGCTTTTTCCACAGAATAGAGTTCTCATTGCTGAGGAACACAATCTAATTTCCACTTATACAATGGATGAGTCCCATAGTTTGCAAAAATATAGGGAGAGAAAAGGTGTCTTACAAACCTGTCACTCCATCTTTGGTCTTTTGGAGTTGATACCCAAATCAATGCAACAAAATGCCATTTATATTTCCTTTTCATATGTAATTCCTTACAGACATGTCTAGAAGTGATGTTTTGTCCCAAGGGTGCACAGCCAAGTGTTTGTACAAGACTGTGTTCCTCATACAGTAACAGGGCTCTCTGGAAATCTCCCCAGAATGATGACTCCCTCTCCTATTACAACACATTTTGATGGTGCTGAAAAATCTTTTCTCTGTCACAGGTTGCAGTAATGTTTATATGCATCAGTATTAAATTTTGTTTGTGCTAGTTATTTCATTAAACAGTTTTGCTCCATAATTAAGCTAACGACTTTATAACTTTTCTCCTTTCTGATCAACCAGAAAAACAATTTGGTCTTCTTGTATTCCCACTCAGATACAGTCTGCTTTTATCTAAAATTTGAAAGATTTGATCTCATGTCTTTCTCTTCTATATAAAATTAATCAGATTTAGTTTAATATTGGGACATACCAAGTAATCCTTTTTTAGAAAGTTTTGTGTTCTGGAAGTACTACTTTCATCACTCTACTAGCTATCAAATAGTAGCAGGTTGACTACTTTTGCTACTAGCTCTCCTTCATGCTGGGAAGTGTTCTGCCTGCTAAAGAATCCAGTAAGGTCTGTTGGTTTTCTAGTTCTAAAATTCATACAGCAAAACCCAAACAATTATTACAATTTTCTGTTTTCGGAAGAAAGAAAAACTAAAAGCAGTAGGTGTAAAAACCTGTAGCAAAATTCTAGCAACAATTAAATCTACACAAAAAGCTTGACCTGACCTTTTTTTTTTCTCAGACTGCATGTAATTCAAGTATGTGAAAGTTAAAAAAGGAGTCATGCTAGGCATTCCTGGCAGACATGATTTGACCTACCTTAATGTTTTAAAGGATTCCCAAATTCATAAGTTTGAAGGAGTTTTTTTCTTCAAAAAAAAAAAAATGAGGTAGATGAAACATTCTTCAGGGAAAATGTTTGTAGAATTGGAGTCTGAATTACTTGCTGACACACAATTGTTCTCACTTCTCCTCCCAATTGGATTTTAATTCAGCAACCTGAGAGATTTTACAAAACTAATCATTTGTTTTGATCCTATGAATACATTCTCCTTGAATAAAGACAAAATCAATAGGAGAAAACAATTGATGAGAAGAAAAACCATTTTCCTATGCTCTAAAAATGTAGCTGTCCCTTGACAAATGGTAGCATATTCTACAATTAGCTTAAAGCATATCTCCAGGAGAAAGATTCAGAAAAGACTTACAAGGGTCTCTCAATAGAACATGTTTCTGTCTGGTTTTGGTGATGATTCAAGTTCACTTTGTCCTCCACCACCTTGTCATGAATTTTCTTAACTATCTGCTGGAAACAGTTTTCTATTTGCCATTGATACATGCAAATGTTGACACCATCAGTCTGCATTCCAGATATCTGGAAAGTGTGCTCCCTACCAAAACCATTTTTCCCATTCACTTGGAAACCTATAGACTGGTGCATGTATGATTTTATCATTACTGTCTGATTTCTTTGATTATAACAAACTGACTTAATCTTTATGCTGTTTAGGAAATGCCTGAGCATTTAATAAAGGAATTGTTTAATTCAGCTGACTACCTTGAGTTTAATCTAATCTAGATGATTTCCTAGAGTTTCCATACATCTGTAAGTAGACAGGTAGATGTCTATCCACACAGGCCTGTGCTCTGATCGATTGAAAACCTTTCAGTAAAGTTTCAGCAGATATTGTAACCTTAGAAATTGTAGTGTTAGTACAGATTCAGGTAAACTTCAAGGTCTTCATTTCACTTTTGCCCACTTACTTGCTAGCAGCTTCTTTACTTACAATAGCACGAATGTGGATGTAGTGCTTTTTGAATTGTTTCACTATAGCTATTTAATTGTTTAATGCTGTATAATGTGGTCAATTCGGTGTATGGACAAAATAGGAATGGCTTTGTTGGTTTTTTTTTGCAAATATACTTTACTATTACTACCATTAAGTACTGATAACAGCATCTTTCCTCTGCTGAGAAGCAAATGTTTGAGTCCTACCAAACCAGTTTCCCAACAAAAAAACCCAGGAATCATAGAAAGTGTCTTTATTCTAAATGTGATTAATGTACTTGTGATCCTGGGGTACAGGTGTTATTAAATAGAACTCTATGACTTTAGGATTCTAAACCAGCAATAATGATTACTATCCAGACAAAAATTATCTCAAAAACTGAGACCAGGAATGAGACCAAGCTCTTCTGGCACTCCAAAGTTCTTCTCTAACCGTGACTACCTCAACAGTGAAACCTGAATATTAAGAACCTGTTGAAATCCATCCATGGGTCCTGAGGGAGCTGGTGGATGAAGTTGCTAAGCCACTTTCCATCATATTTGAAAAATCATGGCAGCCAGGTGAAGTTCCCAATGACTGGAAAAAGGGAAATATAACCCCCACTTTCAAGAAGGGGAGAATGGAAGAGTCAGGGAACTACCAACCAGTCAGACTCACCTCTGCGCCTAGCAGGATCACAGAATCATAGAATCATAGAATAGTTAGGGTTGGAAAGGACCTTAAGATCATCTAGTTCCAACCTCCCTGCCATGGGCACAGACTCCTCCTACTAAACCATATCGTCCAAGGCTATGTCCAGCCTGGCCTTGAACACCGCCAGCGATGGAGCATTCACAACTTCCCTGGGCGACCCATTCCAGTGCCTCACCACCCTTACAGTAAAGAACTTCCTCCTTATATCCAATCTAAACTTCCCCTGTGTAAGTTTGAACCCATTACCCCTTGTCCTACCACTACAGTCTCTAATGAAGAGTCTCTCCTCAGCATCCCTATAGGCCCCTTTAGATACTGGAAGGCTGCTATGAGGTCTCCATGCATCCTTCTCTTCTCCAGGCTGAACAGCCCCAACCTTCTCATCCTATCTTCATACGGGAGGTGCTCCAGTCCTCTGATCATCCTCGTGGCCCTCCTCTGGACTTGTTCAGTCTGCAGTGTGACCAGCAGATCGAAGGAGGTGATCCTGCCCCTTTACTCTGCTCTCGTGAGACATCACTTGGAGTATTGTGTGCAGTTCTGGTGTCCTCAACATAAAGAGGACATGGAACTGTTAGAACAAGTCCAGAGGAGGGCCACGAGGATGATCAGGGGACTGGAGCACCTCCCGTATGAAGATAGGATGAGAAGGTTGGGGCTGTTCAGCCTGGAGAAGCGAAGGCTGCATGGAGACCTCATAGCAGCCTTTCAGTATCTAAAGGGGCCTATAGGGATGCTGGGGAGGGACTCTTCATTAGGGACTGTGGTGAGAGGACAAGGGGTAATGGGTTCAAACTTAAACAGGGGAAGTTTAGATTGGATATGAGGAAGAAATTCTTTACTGTAAGGGTGGTGAGGCACTGGAATGGGTTGGCCAAGGAAGTTGTGAATGCTCCATCGCTGGCGGCGTTCAAGGTGGGGTTGGACATAGCCTTGGACGAAATGGTTTAGTAGGAGGAGTCCATGCCCATGGCAGGGGGGTTGGAACTAGGTAATCTTCAGGTCCTCTCCAACCTAAACCATTCTATGAGTCTATGATTCTATGCTTCTTTTCATAGCTGGCATCTAAGGAAATGAATTTAGAAAATTGGATCCAGAAGCATCATTTGGGTACGCTTGCCAGAAGAATATGTTTGCAGATTAATTAAAGCATTAAATGGAGTTAAGTACATATATCCCTTTGCTAATTATGCTGGGTCATCTTGCTGTACTGTGGAAATTTTTTTATTTTTATTTTTTTTACTTTTTATATACATTTTGTGGTAAATATGATGCTGGTTGATAGCACTGTTTTCAACAGCTGGACTCTCTTCCTTGCTTTTTGATTGCTCTTCGTTCAGACATCCTGAACAGTATGTACAGACCTCATTCTTCTTTCTTTAAAGTCCACAAAAAATTTCCATTGGAAATCTAGTCAGCCCTGAAACACAATGGCAGTTATGAAAATGATTCAGTCTTTCAAGAATCCTCTCATATTAATAATCTACGAAATTATTTTACCTCAAAAATCTTTTTTCATGTTTCAATTATTTACTTTATGATGTTGTCCTCAAATATAGCACATACAGGAAAGTCAGGACTTTCTAGCCTATGGGGAACTGAGCTATAGTACAAAAAACAGGGTAGAGATTTTATTTCCTTATCCTGCTTCCTCACCTTTTCTAATTGACTAACCTATTACTGAAGCTTAACAGAAAACTGACAGTATGTAGCACTTTCTAGAGTCAGCATTGTTAAGAATGTTAAATTTGCAAGGAAAGAGATTAATTATAGAAAGTAAGGAACGCAACAAAGAAACTGTAAATTTCTTTTTTAGTGCTTATATTTCATCAGATTGTTATTTTTCATTCCAGTGTAACTTAATGTCATTATAACTTGTATAATGTGTGATGCATTTTTTACACTGTGTTTTTGTTAGGGGTCTTTCTTTCTTTCTTTGCCTGACAAGAGATACTGTGTAGTTAAAGCTCTCAGTCCTCTAGGTATATATTCCATTTTGTTTCTTCTCAAAATAGAATAAAAGTATTAATTTGTCCAATTTTATAGAGTAAAAAAGAAAAAAAAATTGCAAGATATTTTCAAAAAATGTTTTCCTGTTATTTTGTGTTCCTACTAGAATCTTACTATTCACAGAACAACTGCAGATATTTTTGCTTTCACTGTTATTTCTTGTAGGGGTCACACGCTGCTTTTAATTACTACCTTGTTCCCTTCTGAGGCCTGTGCAAGTACTATCCACAGCAACATTTTAGCCACTACATTTAGACTGAGAAAAAAGCTAATCTTCTATGTCAGAGGTTTACTGTACTGGACTGACTAACACCTTCACAGTCTTCACCAGTACTTCAGAATTCTTCAGATCAAATTAATCCTGGGTGAAGTCAACCATAATGAATTCTGAGACTGCTGTTTAATTCTGTGACAGGCAACAAATTCTATGGTATAACATGAAACTACAGAGAGACGCAAGTGCAACAGCAAAAAATGTAGCAGTTGTAAATATTGATGGGCACAAGAATTATCCATTAACAATGATTAATGTATAAACTAAGTATAGACTACAAGAAAGGATCCCAAAGACCAGGAGTGGAATCACAAAAAAGACAATGCTTTGTGTTTTACAGTCAAGGATAAATCTGTAATTTTTAGTGAAAGTGCTCCAAATTGTTACCTCTTTGTTCCAGAATATAGCTTGCTTTTATGTTATATTTCATTAAGTCTGGGAAATATGTGTAGAAGTGCCATGAAATTGATTCCTTCAGTTATGTTTATGTGGTGTCATTGATCTAAGCAGGAACCACATAAAGTGCCATTGATCTATATGGGGGTCAGGTTGAAACATGCGAGGGAAGAATATGGTATTTTGGTTCTATAGGAGTGAAACACCCACTAGGTTAATTAATTCACATGCACTTTCTAAGTGAGTCACAAACTATTCCTGTATGTGCTGAGACTTGAGACTTGTCTGTTTCAACAGCAGGGTGCAGAGGCACACGACTCTTGTAATTGTTGCTGTAGTGAGCAATAAATTAGCAAGAGCCAATATAATAATAACCTCTTTTAATTGCAGTCTCCTCATCTGTTTGCTCTACTGTATATATTTAGTTGCACAATCTGCAGGTGCTGTGGTATTTCCAGTATGATCACAAATAAATGGCAGGGCAGCACATTTTCAGGCAGCAGTGATGAATTTTCATCAGCCTTTAGTAATGCTCAAAGAAGAATTTGACCATTTCAAAACATTAAAGCAAATACTTAAATTAGTTCATACCTGTTGTTTCCATATAGACACTTTCAGACATTGAGAAGAGGTTTTATTCAGGCTACAGGTAACTTACAAAACAATACATCATTTAAGCATATTACCAAATCCAGAAATGATCAGAGAAGACAATGGAGAGGGCATAGATGAAAATGCAAACGGAAACTAGGGAGTCTGATGAATGGGAAAATGAGTGGCTCTGCATGTGGCACTCTACTAATACCTATATGAAATTAGTGTGTACTTTATGACTGAAAGTGGTGAATATTTGATGAAATGGAAATTTAAGGTGCTGAGAGCTGCAGTAGGTGGGTAATTCCTTGAGTTTCTAGCATATTCCAAACTAGGTGCGATGAGTAGACAGCTCATTGAAATAATCAGAACTTAAGCCTTGATCGGGTGGCTATGTAATACAATTCTGGTGAGCTAATTCATCCTGTAGACTTACTTGTTTCCTCTTTCTATTTTATAGTACTACTGTACAAAATTAAGTCACTGCGGCATTGTATCTAGAAGAGGAGATAATTTAGTTATGACTGAAAGAATATAGTATCATCATGGCTGATTTTTGTGGGAGTTTCGTGAAGTAAAATCTATATCACAAGCATGTGTGGCAGAGCTATGACTTTCTGGAAACACTTTTTCAAATGTAAGGTGTAGAATTACTGTGGAAAGTGATACACACATAAAATTAATTGCTGTGTAGCAAAGCATTTTTACACTACTTGGCTGATCTTTAAACAATAGTTAGCATTTCAGAAACAATTACTGAAGCCATTAACTTTCTTGCAGTGCATTTCAGTTCAATAACTTTAATGAAGAGAACTGATATCTTCACATTACAATTCTAACAAGGAAAATATTTTCTAGTCATCGCTGACTCCAGAATTTTGGGTTGTTTGAATTTTTTTCACTGAGTTGCATTGTTTTACAGGTAGAAGTATCCATCATTCACATACAATAACCTAACCTAAAAACAACCTGATTTATATCTGTTTCCAGAGGTCTCCCAGCCTGGGGATATTAGAAAGGGATGACTGAAAGACAGGTTTTATTGAATTACATAGCATGTTTTTTAAGGCCAAAAAACAGCACAAGATTTGCTTCTGCATATGCATTACTGATCGTTATTGTTTCAGTGGGTAATTATTCTTGCAGCATTCATTTTACTGGTTAATACATGATACTGTTCTGGTGCACATTACACAGTTGGCTGAGAGGGCCACAGCCGCAAGCATGAGGGGTTAATTGACTTTTACTGAAGCAGTTTATAGCTTACTCTTGTCTTCATCCTTAAGCACTACTGATCCACTGTAAACTAAGATCTATTGGGACAATATATTTGAAGATGTTTAATTTTGCTCTAACCTAGATTTTATTTGTTTCATTCCACCCTCCCCTCTTCCCCCCCCCCCCCCCCCCCAAGATACTGTTGTGATAAAAAAGATGAGGTCATTGTTACTGAGTCTCTTTTTCGTAAGGTGAACATCTTAAATTCTCCTGACCATTAAAGGGCAGATGTTGCATTTTTTCTTTTCAGAGAAATTTACATACACTTCAGTTTGTGGAACAGAAGTTGCAGTAATTCTGTAGGTAGCTATATTTGTTAGCTTACAAAAGTGCTGTAAGGAGATCTGAGGGGAGAAGTGTTACACTTTAAAGTTACTTTTAAAATATCAAATCTTATTTTAGTTAATTCTAATCGTTTGCTACGAGTAGTATTTTGCTGTTATTACAATTTAGTTGTTTGAGCTCTAGTAAAGATTCAAATGAAAATTTTATGGAATGTGCTTTTTTAGAATTCAAAGGATTTTATGGATTATTAGTCATAACATCTGCCACTTACAGAAAAGAAGCCTTAAAATGATACTTTAATAAGTATTGAATGCTTGTGATACAATTTTGTATTAAATAAAACTGGTTTTATTTTAGCAGTTGTGTTTCTGTAGCTGCGGGAAAGATCTGTTTGCTCTATACACCCTTAGGTCTGAAGATTATAGCTTGGCTATTAAAGCTTTCATTATGAAGAAGCTTGATATTTCTTAGCATGTAACACATTATTTTTACAAAAGATGGAAGAGGTGGGTAAAGAATACAATACATAGATTTTAATATTAATAAATTCTTACTGTAACTAGAACTCAGTAATATACATCCTTTCTGGTTTTCTGCTGTATTTTTTTATCATTTCTCTAAGAAACAAAACTTTGCTAGAATTTGAGAGACCCACAGGAGAGATCTTAGAAGGTATTCCAAAGGCCAACAAACCAAGCTGAAGTAGTTTTTTATTTTTAATGGGAGAAAACTCCCATTGTTTGGTTTTGTGCTTGATATTGAACTGGGCAGGTGTGTCCACATAAGGTGCAACAGGGAAGATTTGCATGCTGGCTTGCTGAAGTGACAGAACTGTGCAAAATAACTGCAGTGGTCTGGCAAGCTTCAGGAAGCAGGTGGATCCGAGCTACCTATCTCCAATATTACGGTGCTGAAAAATGCCTTCTTGCCTGCTGCCTGACCCAGGAGGCATCTACAATTTTCCCCCACATTATTATTTACCAGGCTCCTCTTCTCTACATCTTGACATGCCTAGAATTGAACCGCTCTTGATGGGTCTGGGTGGTATAGCCTATAACTCTGACCACATTTGATATCCAGTTATTCTATGTTTGCATTTGTGAATATGATGTACAGTAAATGGGATTTAGGTATGTATATTAGGATGTATAAATATACATACAAGGGAAGATGTTGATACTAATTTTTACTGAATACAGACACAACTGCTCATTTAGATGGTTTAGAAAACCCTTTCTGCTCTTGTATTATTACCTTTGTTCAACAGCATTTCCTAATGCTGTTAATGTTAAATGTAGCTATTTTGAGGTACTATTTCGTACCTAGTGCAAAATAGTAGCTATTTTGAGGAGTATGTACTCCTGCACACTCTATGTATGCAGGAGTACATACTGAGGCTGTTTATGTTAAATGTCTTAGTGATCTGGATAATGCAAGTGAATACGCAGTTGGCCGAATTGCAGATACTAAATTGGGATGGGCACAGCAAAATACAGAGCTTCAATGCAGAAGAACTTAAAAAAAAAACCTTCAGAATTTGTCCAATATAAACCTTGTAAGGACGAACCAAGTGAAGTGCAATATTTTGTATTATAATGGAAAATCCTGTGTCTTGGTACAAATCAGGAACCCACTGGCTGAGAAATAGATAGCTCTGCTGGAAAAGACTTGAAGTTAAGAGAGGAGGCAAGACTGAACTTCAGCTGCCAGCCTCTCTTATCGTGAATAAGACGTGGGCTATATTATGTAGGTCTGCTCATTCCTGGTGAGACTGCACCTCAAACAGTGCATCAAGCTTCAGGCCCTCCAGGTCAAGAGGAAAGTTGACAAACTGCAGGGGATCCAACAGAGGGTTGTCAAGGTCATTAGGGACCTAGAGAAACAGCCATGAGGTTGAGGGAGATGTGCTTGCTTAATCGGCAAAGATGCATATAGCAGCCTACAGCTACTGGAAGAGGAGTTGCAAAGATGATGGAGTTAATCTTTTTTCAATGTAAGACATAAAAAGGGGTAATCACCATGAATTGTTGCTTGGGTGCTTTGAATGAAGCCTTCCTATCAAGACTGCTGATGTATATACAGGTTGTGTGTGTGTTTTTCACACTCCCACATCTCACAGTAATTTCTTTTAATAAGTTGAACACTTCAACCAATTTCAGGGTTTTTTAGCACAGGATGAGTTTAATCCAGGCGAAAATTTCCACAGTCAGTTACTCACTCCATCAGCTATCTCCTGTCATATCATTCTATTTAAGTCTCCCATGGGAGTATTGAGATTTTTTTTTTCACACAGTGAAGTGACTTAAAGGTGAAATATCATCCATGAATTCCCCAGGAAAAGAATTTCAGTCAGCTTTCCAAACGGGTTTTCAGCAGATTCAAAGACAGCCTTAGTTTGTGGATAAATAGCACATGCATTGACCTCGTAGACACTAACAGCTCTGAGGCATTTAAGTTTGTTGGGCTAATGATCAGCTCTTAAAAATTCTCAGTAGTTTTGGACACAGTAGACTATCATATTCTATCAAGTAAACCACACAAGCTTATTTTAAATTATAATTCAGATTAAGAACTATATTTTCTAGAATATAATTGAGTTTTTTGGAAAATACAGCACTAACAGAATTGCTGGTATAATTTACCATTGCATGATACAAAAGTGTCTTAAATCTCTGCTTGAAGATGAGCACACGGAATAATGGTTCAAAGTGATAATTGCTACTTAGTCATGACACATTCTGCTGGAAGAGGTAGTTATAATTCTCTAAAATGAGGCATTTATATTTCCTCAATCTTTTTCTTCTTCCTTTTTATAGCATATATCAAGTGACAATGTTCATATTGAAATGAAATTTGTTCAAATCAGTTAGTGAATTAACAGAATAAAATAGTTGTTCAAACTTTACTCAAATAATCAAAAGCATTTCAAATCATAGTTATCACTGTTATCATCATTGACTTGAAAATCAATAGCACATAACATAATTCTCCATTTTATTCCAATCATTTGTATTTTATTTATATTTACAAATGCAGTCATGTAGCAGCCTACAACATGGTGACAGTTCAATATCCTATTCCTGATGTTTGTTTTTGCTACATTATATTTGTATTATTTTCTTTTTGTGGCATACTGTGGAATGAAATTTAGTTGTTGCTATTTTTAGCTTAACCTTCTTCAGTGATAACACCTGCAGAAGGAGTCCTTGAAAAGTATATGCACAATTTTTTAAACACACATGGATACACTTCTGCCTCTTAATAAATGACAGGTAGTTGAAAGAGTCAAAAGTAATCCATAAAATACTAAAAATTACGAGCAAGTTTTTTTTTAAATTGCTAATATTTAGGATGCTAGTTGATTCATGCCCAAGGGGCATTGGAAAAGCAAGTTTCTAAGTGTTCTAAGTATATGCCTACTATATGATGCCTAATACGTCTTCATGGAATTATTTTCAATACTGTAATCTAAATGCTTTGCTTTTAATTGTGGAAGTCATTATTTGGCCGAGCCTTCTGAGACTCATGACTGGAGAACTGGAGTGTCTAGAGCACAGAAAAATACCATGAAAGGTTTTCAGGATTAGAGAGAGATGACAGCTTACTCAGTATCACCCCCCACTAATGATATCCAAAAGACGAAGACGTGTAAGTTCATTATAGGCCATTGGACATCTCAGCGTTGTACCTCTTGTTATGTCTACTCAAAGAGCCAGCACTGTCTTCGAAAGCTCTAAAGATGATGTTAGACTTTCCTAGGTAATGAAAGGTATTGAACCATTTTCAGTTAATGAAAACACTATATGATGGATCACTGGGACACTTAAATGCTAGTCATATGTGAAAATCCAAAACCTTACAAATGTTTGAAACTTAATTCATTTGGTTCTTGGTATTGATTAGTAAAGGCAATTTGAAAGACATTTGTTGAATGGATGGACCACTCTATCAATATTTTGGTTAAAATAGACATTGCCTTTTGTCAAAACAAGAGAGATGGTCCTTAATGAAGAGAGATGATCATAGAACCATAGAATCATAGAAGAGCTAGGGTTGGAAAGGACCTCAAGATCATCGAGTTCCAACCTCCCTGCCATGGGCAGGGACACCTCCCACTAAACCATGCCATCCAAGGCTGTGTCCAACCCTGCCTTGAACACCGCCAGGGATGGAGCATTCACAACTTCCCTGGGCAACCCATTCCAGTGCCTCACCACCCTTACAGTAAAGAATTTCCTCCTTATATCCAATCTAAACTTCCCCTGTTTAAGTTTGAACCCATTACCCCTTGTCCTCTCACCACAGTCCCTAATAAGAGTCCCTCCCCAGCATCCCTATAGGCCCCCTTCAGGTATTGGAAGGCTGCTATGAGGTCTCCACGCAGCTTTCTCTTCTCCAGGCTGAACAGCCCCAATTTTCTCATCCTATCTTCATACGGGAGGTGCTCCAGTCCCCTGATCATCCTCGTGGCCCTCCTCTGCACTTGTTCCAACAGTTCCATGTCCTCTTTATGTTGAGGACACCAGAACTGCACACAATACTCCAAGTGATGTCTCTCAAGAGCAGAGTAGAGGGGCAGGATCACCTCCCTCGAGCTGCTGGTCATGCTCCTTTTGATGCAGCCCAGGATACAGATGGCTTTCTGGGTTGCAAGTGCACACTGGCAGCTCATGTTCATTTTTTAATCGACCAACACCCCCAAGTCCTTCTCTGCAGGGCTGCTCTGAATCTCTTCTCTGCCCAACCTGTAGCTGTGCCTGGCATTGCTCCAACCCAGGTGTAGGACCTTGCACTTGGCATGGTTAAACTTCATCAGGTTGGCATCAGCCCACCTCACAAGCATGTCAAGGTCCCTTTGATGGCATCCTTTCCCGCCAACTTATCAACCGAACCACACAGCTTGGTGTCATCGGCAAACTTGCTGAGGGTGCACTCAATCCCACTGTCCATGTCACCCACAAAGATGTTGAACAAGACCGGTCCCAACACCGATCCCTGGGGGACACCACTCGTTACTGGTCTCCAGCTGGACATTGAACCATTGAGCACAACTCTTTGTGTGTGGCCATCCAGCCAGTTCTTTATCCACCGAGTGGTCCACCTATCAAATTGATGTCTCTTCAACTTAGAGAGAAGGATGTCATGTGAGACAGTGTCGAACACTTTGCACAAATCCAGGTAGATGACATCAGCTGCTCTACTCCTGTCCATCAGTTCCGTAGCCCCTTCATAGAAGGCCACCAGATTGGTCAGGCAGCAGGATTTCCCCTTAGTGAAGCCATGCTGGCTGTCACCAACCACCTTGTTGGTTTTCTTGTGCCTCAGCATGCCTTCCAGAAGAATCTGCTCCAAGATTTTGCCAGGCACAGAGATGAGACTGACTGGTCTGTAATTCCCCAGCTCATCCATTTTCCCCTTCTTAAAAATGGGAGTTATATTTCCCTTTTTCCAGTCGTCGGGAACTTCACCTGACTGCCAAGATTCTTCAAATATGATGGACAGTGGCTTAGCAACTTCATTTGCCAGCTGCTTCAGGACCCTCGGATGGATTTCATCAGGTCCCATGGACTTATATATGTTCAGGTTCCTAAGATGGTCTCGAACCAGATCCTCTCCTACAGTGGGCCCAGGGTCATGATTCTTAATGACACCTTGCAGAGGAACCTTTGCCATGGAAATCTCTTTCAATGCCTTCATCATTCTGTGACAGTGACTGTTTTGAATTCTGTGTCTTGTGACTCATCTTCCTAGTTATAACAGGATTGAACGATTTCCAACATTCTGACTTCACAACTAGACAGAATTTAAAATATAAATTTCTGCCATATCTCAATGAGATTAGAGAGAATATGTGTTAATATGTTGCAAGGGCAGATCACTCCTCAAGGTGTTAGTAGATGTTTTGGCTTGTTCAGGGTTTTTTTTAATCTCAGATTGAGCTTTTTTCTCCCTTGTTTTCATTGAGGGGTTGTTGGGTTTTTTTTTCCCTTAAAGAGTCCTTCACTGACATAAGGCTTCTGTACTGCAGCCTTGCTGACTTTTGGTAAGGATTGGGTGATTTTCCTCCATTCTGCCATGCACGTTATGTGGCCATTTGTTTGCTGATATCAAAAATTCACTGTGAAACATCAGGTCAAGCAGTACGAAGTAATTGCTAGCCTCCTTTTGATGCTGTCAAACACATGGAAAATGCCTGTCCAGTGGGATCATTATAGCAATCATAGCATTGTAACCTCTTCCTTCAGATCAAGGGTCCAATATTATGTATTTTTCTGTAAGATGTTCAATTATTTTTAAAATGCCTCTAAACATGAGTTTTCTGCATACTATGCCTTGCTTATCTTTGCCTACAAAATCTGTATTTTGAAGGTACAGAAGCTCTACTAAATGTTCTTGCTCTTGGGATTATGAATTACAATTCATTAACAGAAATACTGCTCTTTATCACTATAAAATAAAAAAATTGGTACAAAAGTTAGTTGTTATATTCAAAACAGAAGCTCTACTAACCTGCAAGATATCAAAGATCCGGCTAGGCAAAAGCTTTTGGGCTTTGCCCCACATGAATATGTGTTGCTATACCTTAAAAAATATGCAATGACTTCAGATTTTGAAGAATAGAGCTCTCAGTGAAAATTTTAATATTCAATACTGCAGCTATAGGTAGTCAATTAGAGGCAGTAACAACTGGAAAAATCAAGACAACATGCTTTAAAAATCAAGAAACATTAATTTCACATCATAAGAGAACTGCAGGGCAAATAAAATCAGTTGGTATTTGATCCACTGACAGTGACACTAATTAGAGGATGTATGGATATCATGTGCTGATTTCATATTCCTGGGAAATAATGGGAGTTGGATTTGATGCAACACAGGGTGTTATTTAAAGTCTGTACACAGGATGAAAACAGTGAATATAATGTTTTACATTCATACAGCTACTTTTTATAGCTTGCCATATAGTAAAGTTAGAATTAATTTACTCAATCCAAGGATTTAAATGATCTAAAAAAAATTACTTTGTTCTTTCATAAAGACTACAGCGAAAAAGATTTAGAATTGTAGAATAGAGGAAGACAATTACTCTGGGCAAAATCAATGAGACTATGCACAAGGGAGATAGGATACTCAGCATGAGTTAAGGGTTAGTAAAAATAAGCCTTTAGTGTGAAATTCAATCCTGTGTTAAGTACCAATACAGGCATACCACACGAACCAATTAAGGACCATTTAAGACTGATGTACTTTTTCATTAAGTGTCTCTTAAATGCAAAACTTGACTAGGACCCATCATTCAAATATTCACTTAAAGGTGACCAATAAAGGTACAAAAGCTTTTCCTTTAAATTACTTTTTCTTTTGACCAGGAAAAATCTTGTTAAGAAGCTTAAAAACAGTCCATAGTAACAGGAGGTTAAAAGGTAGTCTGTGCTTTTACAAGTCCCTAGCTTATTTATAATTAAGAGATGCACTGAATTTCACTTTGCAAGTCTGCAGTTCCTCATAGAACAGCTTGTGAATTAGTAAGAAAGAGTACTAATTGTTTGTGTAATCATTAATTAACCATCCTGCCTTTCCATATAATCATTTAACTCCTTTGAGCTTGATGTTTATACATATACATAATAATGATCTCACAGAAAGGTAGCAGTGGAATACATAGTGATTAGTGAAGCAATAATAAAATTAGATATTATAAATTTCACCAGTATTAATGTTAATTCCATCAATTTGCCACATTGCAATATAAACGGGATCACAATTGGAGATGTGTTTTTAGAGATAATAAATTATTGCCAGATAAAATTACTTCCAGAGGAACGAACCTCCGTGAAATAACAGTGTGTCTTTTTGGGGTGTTCTTTAACAAAAATCCCACAAAACCCCACAACACACAAAATGCAGTCCCTCCCCCCTCCAACAGCAACAAAAACCCAGAAAAGATGATGAGTTTCTAGTAAGATCAGTACAATACCTAGAAGTCTCGAAGTTCTCATTTATCTTGTTCTTCTTTCGTGAGATCATGATGGTATGAGAGCTATCCTTCTCAAGAGCTGTGTTTCTTCTGCAAGAGTTGTCCAAATTTTGATCAAGAGAACTGGAATATAGATTATCTATGAAAGCTCATAAAAAAGCAACAAAGTTAGTGAGATGTGCAGTAAGATTCACATACAAAGCACTTCAAAGACTACAAAGATTCAGAAGGTAGGATTGACGCTCCTTTGGACCATTTACCAGTCCATTCCACCGAGATTCTCATCCTAGAGTGATCTTATTTGTGAAAAGGAAGAAGTAGTGGGAACAGAGCACAGTGTTCGAAATAGTGATGGGGGTATGTTCTGCATTGCACGGCTCAGTGAAATAAATGTATAATGAAATTAAGGGACCATGGATTAGAACAAACAAAAGAAAACATTTTATGCAGAAAATAGCTTATGGATTTTTCAATAGCAAAAAGAGAGATAACATGTCTGTATGTAATAGAGCTGGGTAATTTATGTTGGCTAATACTATTTGTAGCTGTGATAATACAGATGATCAAATCTCGTGTCAGTGAAACATGATGAAAAGGGAACACTTCTTTCTTTTTCTTACTGTCATTTCATAGTCAGTTAGATGTTTTATGGGTATATAAAGTAGAGACATAAAGTATGAGAGGAGCTGTGGAGCTGTAGATGAACCCATTATGACAAATTCTCTATTACTTGCTCTGTGAATACCTAATCCAGAATGCCCATTGTTGCAAAACTGAAAAAAAAAATATTTCTATTTTAACAGTTAGTTTGGACAAGCAAAGCTGATAAATGTTAGAGCTAAAATAAAACTATGAAGCACAGCTAAGTGACCCAATAAAAATATCTTACAATTTTCTTATTCATATGACACCTGATTTATACAGCTGTAGTTTCCACTTATTTCAATGGTTCCTTGTGATTTTCATTACTATAAATGACAGTGAGATCACTTGTTGCACAAAAAGGAATTTTCAGTTGAGATTTTTCTGTCTCAGTACTATGTTGCACAGGTTCAAGCACTATTTTCTCTTTTGTCATTTTTGGTCAAGACATATTCTTTGTAAAAGGTTCTGGAAGAGGTCTGTCACATTAATACTTTCTAACTGAAGGCATCATTTGCCAGATCCTATATTCAGTGTCACACTCTTTTAAAGAATTGGTCTTGGCGCCACAGACTAATGGTATTAAAAATCGTGTCACAATATCAATAGTGAAGGGCTAAGAGAGTTAGAAATATTAGAATGGTGCTCTGTAGTCATATAGTTTGGCAAAGAATAATCTGACTCTCCTCCTGCTCATACCAATGAAATGTTGTCAATCTCAAGTATCCTGATTTATAGTCTGATAGGATGACCACTGGAATCAATCTTTACCTGTCCAAGGGGAACAAAGAACTCCAATTTAAGTCTCCACAATGTGATAAATAAGAAGTAACTCTAAATTAGTGTGTAAACAGATCAGTAGTATCATCACTTGTTTTTAGATTAAACAAGGAAGTAAATCATCTTAGCAAAATAGTCTTTTGGATAAATTGTAAGATCATGTAATCCAGCAGGCTCCACATGGGCTTCTGTTCATCTAATACAATCTGTCAAAAAGCCACCTAAGAAAGCATCAAGCAGTGTCAAATTTTACTGTGTCAGACTACTGACTGTAGCCTGTCTGTCACATAGCCCCACCAGATAACTGGATAAGTCATGACAAAAAGAAGTATTTACTTGGTTCTTTCTACACATTTCTGAAAACCAAATAGATTTTCCAAGACAGCAATAGCCTGTAAAGTTCATTGAATTTCCTAAAATTAAAAGGATGCATTTAGGCGGTGTGTATACCATTTCACATGAAAACCTCATAGCCTTAATGAAACCATATATGTTTAGTTTAACAAACTTGACTATGTTTCCCTGAAGAATGATTTTTTTAATTCAATCTATTGTTTTATATAATCAGCTGGATTTATCAAAATAAGTCTTAGAAATGAGTGTAAGTTCTTTGTGAAACTAACTGTCTGTCATTCACTCTGATGCCACACTGTTAGGACAGGAATTTCTATGCATTACTGGTATAACAAAAAATCAGTAGGAACAAGTAAGCATTGCTAAACTGGAAGAAATCTGACTATATTCAAACCAGTTGATAATTTCTGATTTTATTATCAGTTTCCTTAAGTAGACTGGCTTAAATGTTTAACAAAGAAAGCACAGATGAATATAAACCCTTCTAAACCAGTTGTATTGTGCAGATGCAATTAGTTTTCCGCTGTAAAACCATCAGAAAATTTAGTGGCTCCCTAATGTATATTTAAATATTCCTTGATGGATTTTCTTATGTCATTCTTGATTGTGCATGTGTCACACAATTCCAAAGAATGTATACAGTGGGAGCAATTACTTCTCCTATAAAACTGTAGTACAGCTTCATATATAATCGTGAAGAATTTTCATACGTTATGTCTGAGCAGGAACAACCATATTTAATACAGTCCTTCAGTGAAAGATTTTTATCAGTCTTTTTCTTCTGCAAAGATTGCTACCTACAAACCAAACATTCAGTCTATATGTAAGGAAAAGGTAGGGTCCTTTTTTTGTTAGTGTAGCATGTTGAACTGATTTAGGAAGACTGAAAACAATTCAAGCATTTTTGTATTTTTAACAACCTTTCTCTTTATATGTCCATATGTCAACCAGTCACTAAGTCAGGAGGAAAATGTAATCTTGCATTGGACTCAGAGAATGCCCTTGCAAATGCTGGACAGTGCCCCTGGCAATGGGAGTTAGTCTAATTCTCTGTTCTGCCACTGAATTACTCATTACAGTTTACCTCATGTCACTGCTATCACCTTAAAACCATCCTTTCTCCTTAGAGCCATCATGCAAATTTCACTTTTCTGTCTTTTTTTTCTGTGTGTTGTGTCAGCATTGCAAGCCTGGTTAGTACTGCATAGACATTTCTGCATCCTCTTGATTTCAGGCACCTGAAAAACAGAAGACTTTTGATTTTTCATTAAAGGGTATACAAGGGAAAGGCAAGAATCTTCAGTAATTACTATACTGTGGAAAATTTTATTTTTGGTCTGTGACCTACATCTATGGAAATACATGATAGTTGCCGCTAGCTTTTACACTAGTGTTGGGATTCTGGTGTCCTTGTGGTTTGTTCTTCAGATTGGGGTGGGCACAGGCCATTTCACCCATGCTGCTACACTTGAGTCCCTCTTTCCTGTCCTCGTGTTTGTCGGTGTTGATTCTGCCATAGAATCATAGAATCATAGAATAGCTAGGGTTGGAAAGGACCTCAAGATCATCTAGTTCCAACCAGCCTGCCGTGCAAAGGGGCTCCTCACACTAGACATGTCACCCAAGGTTCTGTCCAACCTGACTTGAAGCACCACCAAGGATGCAGCATTCACAGCTTCCTTGGGCGACCCATTCCAGTGCCTCACCACCCTCACAGTAAAGAACTTCCTCCTTATATCCAATCTAAACTTCCTGTGTTTAAGTTTGGACCCATTACCCCTTGTCCTACCACTACAGTCTCTGCTGAATAGTCCCTCCCCAGCATCATTATAGGCCCCTTTCAGATAAAGGCTGCCATGTCTCATCTTTACCTCCCCTGCCCTTCTCTGCCTTCAGTCCAATCTTATTCTTTTCAGTTATCCAGGATCCACAGGCTTCTTTTGTAGCACCTCCGTTCTTGACCACTCAGCCTCTGTCTCTCCTGCACTCTATTGCCTATTTCCAGATTCTCTCAATTCTGTCTTCAGTCTCTTTGTATTGACTTGTCCCAGTTTATGTCCTTAGAAACATTTATATTCCTCTGCACTTAAATGGGATAGCTTCTTCCCTGTTGCTGGAAATGGTTGAACTTCTCTGAATTTTTTTATTTTTTTTTTTTTCCTGAAGTTGTCTGTAATAAGCCTGTGGATCTTGGAAATTTTCTAGAAACTTCCAACCTAAAATTTCCTATTTTATAAAGTTATGAGCAACTCAGAGTATGACTTTATGTCAGCAATCATTAAAAAACATAACAGGAGGCAACCTTTTAACCTTGCCTTTTCAGTTGTGCCAAATAACAAATTTTACTCATTATTATGCCTTATTATGCCATTAATTCACAATATGTAATTTCACTGAAAATCCTGTTCCTGTTACCATGAAAATTAGTGACAACATCACTGGTCATCACTTCTAGATATCTTTTGCTGTGCTTTAAAAATATTCAAGTAGATCACTGATATCAAAATGTAGATGTTGTACAGGCAAGTTTAAACAAAGTCTTGGAGACAGAGAGAACGTGTAAATGGATGACTGAGCAGAAATGACACATTTAATTACTACCAATGCATCTTTTTTTCTTTAAAAACAGGAGGGGGGAAGTAAGTTCTTTGATGCTAATTCTATTTTTAATTAATTTTTAGGGTCTTAAATTAACATTACTAGAAAGTGTGAAGACTGAAGTTTTACTCTGACACTGTACATTAAGATTTAATGACCTAGACTTATTTACACCTAAATGAGTTTTTTAATGATCTAATTAACAAAATGTATCAGTTTGCCTCTTTAAACTCAGCCACTCTGAAGCAGAATCAGTAATTTCAAATGCTTAATAAAAGATGAAAACCTTACATTATTTTAAGTGAGTACTTTTCTAATAGGCCGTTTCATCTGAATGTATTACCTGCTGCCATGAGAAATAGTACTTTACATTCAGAATAAATTCAAATTAGGTTCAATTAAATTTAAATTCAGAGGAATCTGAGCATTTTGTAGAGGAAAAAGGTAAAGAAATTATTAGATCTTGATAAATTCCTGTATGAGAAATTCTAGCTCCCAGGAACTGCTGTTTTCAGAATAAGGTTATGCTTACCCTGCTGAAGGGCATAAGATCTTGTTTGTGAAATGAGAAGTATGGTCTCAGCGCTCAGAAGTCTGCTTCTCTTGGCTGCAGAGTCAGACCTGATCAGTGGTGGATACATTCTATAGGTCTGGCTTTATTAGGACACTTAGTTATGAAATACTTTTCACTGGTTTTGAAGCATCCTTTCCAGCTGTATTAGTTAGAATTCAATTTACATCAGAAGATGATATTTTAATTATCTCATTTCTCTTAAATTTTGTCTGGAAGCTTCCAAGTACTTTGTAGAGACAAATTTTACCTCCTTTTTAAAGAGCAGGAAGCTAAGATATACAATGATTCAGGACTTGCCCAAAATCTCAGGGAAAACGAAGTGACAGACCTCTTCATTCGTAGCTAATTCTTAATATTGTCAGAGGCTACCATTTCTGACTTGCAACAGTAACTTACACAAGTGGCAAACTTCAAGTACAAGAGGACCCTCACTGGTTTCCATGGTGCTGCTTGCATGAATCAAGTTGAGCATTCAGATAAGGTATTTGCAGGATTAAGGCTTTACATATGGTGGAGAATTGAGCTTTATATAAACTTTAAATAGATTCCCAATCCTTTGTGCTTCCCATTGTGCTGTGTTGCTTCTCATTCTGAAATAGGGCATATTAGAGAGCCAGGAGAACTGAGCAGACAACTGGAAGGGAGAAGGCTGCCTCCTATGAATTAAAAAATCTAAAGGCTGACCCCTGAAATCATACGCTTGAGTTTCAATAACTTCCATGGCTTTGATATCAATCCTGTGATTCTATTTTCGTTTGTCTTCTGATTTTTGAACTCCTGGGGCTGGCTACATTGACATCATCTCTAAATTTGGTGGGGAGAGAGAAAGGTAAGCATTGTTACGGTGAAGGAGCTGATGATCTGCTCAGTCAACACAGTCTATTTTATCACATGACTTGAGATCGAAGGTTTCTCAACTGTATTTTTAGCACATTAAGTAAAAGATTATTTGTTTTTAGACTGAGGTGATTATACCCTTTGGTGAGGTGCTATTGCTTGTTCTGCAAAATAATAAAGACTGTTAATCTTATAAACTCAGGGGTGGAAAATAAGCATCGCTCAAACCTCTATTGTATTGCATTTATAGTCAGAATATTCAGAAAACATGAAACCTGCACCTCTGAAGTCATGTTTATCTCTGCTTTAATGTGCAATGCATCAGTTGCAAAAGGTAAAAAACAAGTTTCCTGAGCTTTCTGTTAGGGTTAGGGAGCTATGCAATTTAAGTAAATAATCACAGAGAACATAGCAAGATTAGAATAGGGGATGTGTCTGTTTATGACCTCTACCTCAGAAGTATTTTTAGTCTTTGTTAGAGAAAAGATTAGTGGCAAGACATACAGTATGCTAAGGGAATTCACTGTCAACTAAATAGCCCCTGCACTGGAGGCCATGAAATACTGTAGACCATAATTAATCCTTCAGTTTACTGTCAGTCATAGGTCAGTAGTTTTGTGACTGGTGAATCCAGGCATCTTGTGAACCCGCTACCTGTAACTTGTTCCTGGACAGTTCTGTGGAAAAACCCTACAGCTACAGCAGTGCTATGCCTCTGTCTACATGGCACCATGCTATATCACACAGAAACAGCAGTTAGCAAGTGCTGAGTGAGTACTAGAAGCCATCTAACAGCAACAGCACAGCGCTCTGTTTGGGTTTATTATTCTGATAGGAGCAATATGTCAATACTGCAAACCTGGTTTTAGTGCCAAGAGAATTTGGAAATGTCACTGCATAATGCTGCATTGTGCTATACAGCCATGCACTTGGTGAAATGGGAACAGAAAGGGGAAATCCTGGCTCCCATTAGAGTCAGCAGGAATTTTCATGTTACTTCAGTTGATTCGGTATTGCATCCATGTCTTTTTTTTTTTTTACTGGCTTGAGCTTTCCCACCTACATATCGGTTCATCCCACAGTTGATACCTTCATAGCCCATTAATTGCAATTGAATTGTAATTGAAATGTAATTCTTATTCACATTGGTTTTGCAACTGTTATAAACTGAAGAATAAAAAATAAATCCCTGGCAACATCTTCTCTGTTTAGACAGAAAGATCTTTAGGAACAAGAACTGCCTTTTGCTGGCTGGTGCTATACTGCCTTGGACAACAGGGGCCTGGGTCTTAGTTGAAGTCAATGCAGTATCCTCATTGTAGTAATAAATGTTCCTGATGAGACAGATGATAGAAAAATACAGCAGCTCTTCTGTAATGCAGTCATGTGCCATAGTGTGTCACACAGACTAGTCACAATGTATGTGGAATTATACCTTGCTTTGCAAAAACTTCTCAGGTAGTAAAAATAATCCTTCATGTAGCACTGATGATCTTGCAGTAACCCAAATGATTTTATGGACCCCAAGATCACTTGTTCACATATATACAGGTACCATACTCTCTAATATAGCTCTGAACTGAGGGAAAGCAGCTACACTGGAGACAAAATGCAGAAAATATGTAACAGAACAAGAGTTGCAAGACAGAATGTGAGCTAAAAAACTGCACTCTGTTAATGTTGTGAGGTGGGTTTAAGTAAGTAGGAAATTATCTGCCAGGATGGAATTTGGCAGGAAGACCGAACTTAACATTCTCTCATGTCATCCAAAATGTATCACGTCGACCTGAATAATACCCCTCCAGATCAAAATATGCAGAAACTTTCCAGTAAGCAATGCTTCATTAGAAAATGCCGAGTTACTGAAAACAAAAATATTTCTCAGGAAATCCTCTGGGTCATTGTCATTGTTCTGGTTTAATTCCTCTCAGCACAACATAGACTTTGGATACCTTTACTGTCCCAACCATTATCTCATGGGGGTGGAAGCACGGAAGCCCTAGCAAAGCTTACTCAGTAGTGGCTTACTCTTTTGCACCCCCAGCACTGGGCACTGTAAATTCCAAGGATGCTGGATGAAGTTTTGGTCTCCATATTTCTGAGTTTCTTCCTCTATTGGTAGGTGAGAAACAGCCCCAGGAGCCCTGGGACACTCAGATCTGCTGCTTTCATAAAGAGATATTTCCCAGGTTCATCCAAGATTTGCGAAGTTGCCCCCATCTGTTTCAGATAGAATAATCAGCAAAAAAACTGCAATTTTTCCTGTGTAAGATGTTAGAATTTTAATCCCATTGAAAGTTTTGAGAATCTCTTCTTTATTCTCGTTCAAAACAGGAATGTGGTGCAGAGGTCTTGAATTTGAGTGAAAGCATCTCCAGGCACTGATTGGGGAATTACTCAGTGTTCAGTCCTTGGACAAAGTGCTTCACACTGAATGTCTACCAGCACTCAAACTTGTCTGCTTGGTGATTTGCCACCTGAGGTTGCCTGTGGTAGTCATCCTCAGCCTGTGAGATGTGGCATATACAGAGTGGGAGGTTGATAATGTTTGGCACTTAATTGTTGGCAGTACATTGTTTACACTAGAGCCATTAAATGTTCTATAACCTTCAGCTATCCTGGGTTTTAACCATGACTTTTATAGCTTCAGCATGTGTTGAAGTGTATGTACAGTTTATTCAGTCATAGTGAGTGAAGAGTTCAAAGCTTTGTGACTCTGTTACACAAAATCTCTGTGTGCCTTCACAGCTACAATCTTTCCTCTTGACAGAAGCATTAAAAATAGCTGTGGATGTTAAAGATGCTCCCTGCTACCGATAACAATGTTTCATTGCATCAGTTAATAGCTGTGGAAGCACTTAGCACAACTGACCGGTGCTATGGAATGTCACTACATTTGCACTGAATGGTCTTCCATCCTGCGCCAACAAGGAAGAAAGCTAACAGCGCTTTAGATTAACAGTCTCTGGTATGCACAGAATTAGGATGAAGTTTGCACTTGTAGTGGTAATAACTCCAGCTCTCAAAATACACATTTGATAAATATTCAAGAACTGTAATAATTCACCAGCAATCAGTTGTGAGCAAGTTTTACTAGAAATCAAGAGATATGTAGTGTCTCTGTGTGTATAAGAGCAAGGGTGGCCAAGGCTACAGATTGGTACCTTGTTCCTCTCTTTAGTCCCTCCATGTAGACTAGGTGCAATGGCAACCCTGTACTCTAGCCTTGCAAAAGCTTCATTTGCAAGTTATTTGTGGGAAGATTTGCCTGGGTTCCTTGTACAAGGGCACACACACCTTGTTCACGAGTATCTGAGTGCAAATGAATTTGGCACTCACATAGGAAAGAGTACTGAATATTAAATACCCTATATTAGCCTTCTAGCTGCAGTAGAAATACTCCTATAGAGCAAAGTGTTTGCAAGATCATGGCTGGAGAAAGCTTTGGCTAGGATTAGAAGTTGTCAGTTCCCAGGATCATAAAATTCAGAAAAGGACAGTGAAAGCCTTATCCAAGGCAGTATATTGAAATTTCCCCACCAACTCTTTTGCAAAAATTATATTAATAACCAGTTAATCTGGGATTTTTTCCAGCCGATCATGCACAGGGACATCAAAAAAGGAATGTTGCTGACATCATTTTATATATAACTAATGAGATGCCAACATTACACAGTGATTTGAGCACACTGGTGCCTAACAGGAGAGGAAAGGTGCATGCTGGGGGAAAGAGAGAGAAAAAAGAAAAGTTTCAGATGGTATTTGTTTAAAGAAAGAAATCCATCATACGGCTTTTTTAAATTAGGATAAAACTACTCTCTCCAGCTGCATACAAATGGGTGAGCATCTCACATATTAAAATGGAACTGGGACTTTCACTCAATATGCAGGAAATGATACTGGATGTTGACAGCTTTTCTCAATACAGAAGACAGCTGTGGGGGTCCTTTTATTAGACAGTATAAAAAAAACCTGAAGTGAAGTTTTCCCAAGTAAGTAGGCAAATATTCAATAAAACAATCAAGTGTTGTTTTTATTTTGCTGTTCAGTGAGGAGTTTGTTGTATTTCCTGCAAATAATACATAAAACAAATCCCTTTTTAGGACTGTGGAAGTACTCGAAAATGACAAATGGTGATTGCTATACAGATGTGCTGAGCTGGTAATGTCTGTATTCTCCAAAGCTTATATATCAGCTAACAGTGCCAGTGTGATGTTAAAGTAGAACAATGTTTTCCTTTTCCATCCTGAAACATCCTGAACTTTCCAGAACTATGGAACTTTCCTTGCAATTAGAGATGATGCCCTGTGAAACCACAAAGCCTGTCCATTTTCAGAATCTGTCTAGTTCCATGTATGAACTATATACACTGCATGTGTTAACTGTATGTATTGCCCTTATTCTTAACACTGTACCCCTGGTAGAGAGACAAATCCTGGATTCAAACACAGAACTGTGTGTTAGCTTCTACCAACTTGAAACTGTGTTATTGCCATGTCTCCATAGCTGGGATCAGTCTGGGAGCTACCCCTAAAGGTAAACTCATTGGTTTTAGATGCAAAGTGACTGTTGTGGAAGTGCTTTGGCTCAGGAGCTGCTTCCTTAATGTCTCAGCCAGCTGATGCTGAGGAAACTCGTCCTAAAGGAGCTCTTCAGAGATTTTTTGTCTTCTTCGAGAACAGGGAGAGATGTTTGGGGAAAGAACAGTTTATACCTTTGAAACTGTTGGTTATATTTTTCACAAAATATTTATGAGCTTTGTATGAGCATCTGGGACACAAAACAGTTAATATGCAAACAGCAGTTAACTGGGATATTAAGGGACATCAGGAAATATACACAGTATAAAGTTCACAGGTGATATATAGAGATAAAAAACAGCCTGCCAGGTCCTAATTTCCATTTCTATTCAAAAGATGACTTCCCAGAGATGAAGTACTGCTCCAAGAAACAGCTGTATTTTTCCCATGCTTTAACTCTCACAGATTCAAGAAGGGCATTTGCTCCTTCCTTACAACTCCATGTTCTGTCTTTGGTTTTCCTCTCTTAGTTGCTTTAATCAAACCAGAGGTTTCTTTTTGTTTATCTTTCTGTGTTTGCTTGCAGAGTTACAGTTAAACATGAATTACAGCTCAGATAGGTGACAACGAAATCCGTTCGTATTTAATTCTCTTTTTCAAATCTTGATGGTGTGTGTCTTGACCATAGTGACTGTTACATGGACAGCCAAATGTACAAAATATCGATGCCATTATAAAATTTAAAATACTGCCATTTAAGAAAAGTAAAAGGATTGATGAAATTGATATACTGGGAGAGTTTCGTAAATCTCTGCAAAGACAAAGGAATACATTGCATAGTGCAATGTTAGTTATGTCTGCAGCTAGTTCTTATTTGAAAATACTTAAATAGTTTTGGATATGCATCCTATATTCATGCTTTAAAAGTGTACTTTTTCTCTTCACTTTCTACAGTGGTAGAAATGTGGCTAAAATCATCTTCATTGCTTGTTTGACATGTTATTCCACTGGCTCATCTTTTACTTCACATCAAACATGAACATTTCTCTTTGCTACAACAACCATTTGAAGCTTACCCCATTGTGCTTAATTAGCTGACCTTTGTGTCTGACCTCCATCAGCACTTTATCAAGGGGTACTCACTAGCTTAATTAGCCAATATTGAAATTTCTGACAAATTTCTAATAACCTCTTTTACCATGTCCACACAAAGCACAGGTCTTCACCCATAGCTCAGTAAGTGCAAACTAAATTGCTCTTCCCTAACTCATCTTCCTTTATTCCTTCTCTATATCCATAAAACTAACCAAGGTGAGACAATTTATTGATCCTTTATTGACTCTTATGCTATATTCCCACTGGGATTTCAGTGAGAAGCCACCTGGGTCTTCTCAGTGCTAGAACATTGATTTTTCATTAAGTAAGAGAAGGAAGTAGAGCAGGTAGAAGTCAGGTTGCCCACAAATATTGAATAATGGGACTGGAAGAAAAGCTGCAAGTCACTAAGCTGGAAGCTTGCATTAACATCTCTATTCTATAATTACATGGTATACTCAACGGTTGTTAGCTTTGGCGGGTGTTGCACAGTAAAGATGCATTAGAGTAATTATATTGTAATGACAGAAGATCATGAGTTAAAGATGTTGTGGATCCTGTTAGTATACACATCTGAAATTGTTTGGAGCTGATGTGGGAGGTGTATCTACATGGAATTTGATAGCACTGATATTGTAATTAAAGCTGAGGAGATGAGGTTTGTACTTATTTCTTACTGCTGCCTGTGAATATTAATTAGCTCATGTAACCACCTGACCCTAGCAATCATCAGCTTTGTTAGAGCAGGAGGGAAAATGTGAATTACCCACTAAATATTTATTAAGAAAGCCGAGATGAAAGCAGCCAAGTTGCAATAGAGACAAGAGGCTCCTGGAAGCCCAAGTGCCTCCTCCCTGCTGGAGGCAAGAGCAGAATCTTTCCAATTTTCCCTGGCCTCTGCTCCATGGAGGACAAGGACATTTCTGGCACCACACAGGCAACAGAAGCACACCTGGTTTGGCACACAAACGAGTAAGAGGATCACAGGTCTGCAGAGGCATCAGATTTCTGACTACAGCTGAGATTTTTTTTTCTCCAGCTTGCCTTCCTGCCTGCATAGGCTGTAAGGAGGAGAGATGGCTCCAGAGGCCAAAAATGTAAGTCTGATCTGAAAAGCTTCCTCAAGTCGGGACACCCTGAGTATTACACACATCACTCCTTCTGAGGGCTTCAGCACCACCCTCAATGAGAAAGTGATTATTTCATCACTTGCAAAGATGGAATGAAAAGGTACATGGGGAAAACCTGCATCTTGTACTATGGAAAGGCCTAAGAATTCAACTAAATAAAACTAATATTCTAGCCTCAGGTCCTAGGCTGATTGGCAATTGTCTCTGCCTGGCAAAGCAATCACAGAATCACAGAATCACAGAATAGTAAGGGCTGGAAAGGACCTCAAGATCATCGAGTTCCAACCCCCCCGCCATGGGCAGGGACACCTCCCACTAAACCATGCCATCCAAGGCTATGTCCAACCCCACCTTGAACGCCGCCAGGGATGAAGCATTCACAACTTCCCTGGGCAACCCATTCCAGGGCCCCACCACCCTCACAGTAAAGAATTTCTTCCTCAGATCCAATCTAAACCTCCCCTGTTTAAGTTTAAACCCATTACCCCTTGTCCTCTCACCACAGTCCCTCATGAAGAGTTTCCCCTTAGCGAAGCCATGCTGGCTGTCACCAACCACCTTGTTGGTTTTCATGTGCCTTAGCATGGCTTCCAGGATAATCCGCTCCAAGATTTTGCCAGGCACAGAGGTGAGACTGACTGGTCTGTAATTCCCTGGGTCATCCATTTTCCCCTTCTTAAAAATGGGGGTTATATTTCCCTTTTTCCAGTCATCGGGAACTTCACCTGACTGCCATGATTTTTCAAATATGATGGACAGTGGCTTAGCAACTTCATTTGCCAGCTCCTTCAGGACCCTTGGATGGATTTCATCCGGTCCCATGGACTTGTATACATTCAGGTTCCTAAGGTGGTCCCGAACTGTGAGCTTTGGGGATACCCAGAAAACTGGGTTCAGGGGAGAAATTTGAAGGCATGCAAAAAATAAAGAAGGCAAGTAAAAGCCATGGAGAAAATGAAGATTTGTCCATATTTGCAGCATAACTAGTTAGCTCTGATTCTCTCTCCATTAGGTTCTGGTCTTGTTTGCTGCAGCAGTAGCCTTCCTAATAGTTTCCTGATAAAACTCATTATAGAGTTAACATTTTTGTCTTTCTCTCATGTCCCTAATTTCTTCCTATCAAAGTCCCCTCCCCAGTCATAAGGATTTGATCACCTGTAGTACACAGTCTTTGGAGCCTGTGTGGAGGGACAAGCAGTAATAAAAAAATGGTGCGCTCCTAATTGCTTCAGGGCTGGCAAGGCAGTAATTCACAGCAAAGATGGTAGAGCACGATGCTGCTGTGCTGTGGTGTCTGGTTGCTGCTCAGCTGGAGATCCGTGAGCAACAATAGCACTGTGAGTCCTCTTTCTTCTTTCCTGACAGCACCACAGTACCTGTGTCTTAATCAGTCAGTGTCAGACAGTGTCACAGGCTCTGAACGCTCTTCTAAGCAAAGCACAGCACAAATACATCGCCACTGTTTGTAGCTTAGGTTGCTATTACCAGAATGAGCTGCCTGATATAACGCTTACCAGACAGTCTGAAATCTCCAGAAGTGCTGGCACCAGTGTGCATTCAAAGCAAGACACCCTCAGCCTTGAGCCAGGCGGTTTCTGTGCGCTCCTGATGCTGGTGGAGGCTGCCCTGCTCCCAGCAGCACAGGCAGGAGGCAGAGCTGCTGCCAGAGCTGACTAAAGGAAAAGACTGCTATGGCCACTGTTACACTTTTAGTCACATGTACCACAGGGTATAAGGAATTTATGTATATCTCATGTTAAAGTATTGTATGCCTCTCAGGATATCTGATTTGTCACTGTTGTAACTGGCATGACTTACATCAGAAAGGATGAAGGGGGGAACCAGCCCAAAAGAATTGGTGGTATAAATAACAGTTTTAGAGGAAACAATGGAAGAGCTGACTATTGGGAATAATTGTAGCTCCATCAAAGTTAGAGTGGTTTACTGTTCCCAGCAGTGAGTCTAGCATCAAAGGGAATTCTAACCCTGAAACCCTTGGAAAGAAGTGGATTATCAGCAGATACAAACTGATTCATGTAGAGAACAAAGAGAACATTTTGTGAGTAGGACAGCTTGGCTCTTCCCTGAGCATGGAGAGTTTAGGCTGGGCTTTTCAGCCTTTCACCATGTTAACACATTTTCCTCAAGGCCCTGGTACCTTCAAGGTATGAAGAAACAAGTCTTCATTTTTTAAAACATGACATAAGTTACATCTGTTCAGAGGATCCTGCTGGGAACATTTTCAAGTTCCGTAAGCAAGTTAGATCTGTGGTGTCAATACAAAGGTCTGATGAACTGCGTTCACCAACGGGCACTGAATATTTACAGTAGCTTCAGTAAACTTCTGGTGTTCAAATGCTTTACAGAATAAAGGTCACCAATAAACTTCAGCAACTTCACTTTCTTCTTGTTGGTTACCACTTTATGAACCCTCCTGATGCTGTATAGGCCTACTTTGTGTGTAGAAAAGAATTGGTTATTCAAATCCAAACTATTCTATGATTTGGAGCTACCCTGCTAGTAACAGCTCAGACATGAGGCAGAGCTGCTGCTCTGCTGTCAGCTGGGGAGAGCTGACAAAAGGAAAAGTTTGCTGTTGTGGAGGTTGATATAAGTTTAATTGCATGTTATAGAGAATGAAGAAACTATGTTTAATTAGCACAGAAATTCAGAGGAGCAATGGTGGCTTTACACTAGGTGTTCCAGTTTGGCTGGGTCAGTTTTCCCCCAAACAAAGGATCTTCATGTGCAGAGGAAGGTACTTGGGGTGTTACTTATGTCTCAGATTTTCGCTGAGGATATTCTTTCTGCGCCCCTTTCAAATCAAAGGCATCTCACCCCCTCAGGTTAGAGACATACCCTCCACAGCATGGTTCAGCACTCCGGCAGATGTACCTGTGCCTTCCTGCTAGATGGTGTAATGGCAACTTTAATATGTCTCCTGTAAAACATGTACACAAATGGATGAAGAAATAAGTGACACCTCTTTTTTTGCAAGCACAAGGCCAGCCGTCCATTTGAGCTGTTGTAGAACAGAGATCTTGTTTAGAAACAAGATAGTAAAAATAGTATTTTCAATTTTATCCTTGAAATCTTATACAGATTGCAAATGTTTGGAAATGAGAAAGACCACAAAAATGCCCAAGTACTGCATATTCAGAGGCCTCAGCTTTAGTAAAATGTTAGGGTCTTACGAGGTTACCTTATAATTCATTTCAGGTGCCCCAGAAGTAAAAAGACAGCGGTGTTTCAGGGGCTGATTGCAGAGGTCATAACCTACTGCACACAATATATTGAACAATTCTATCATTCCTGCCTTCAAAGTGAATTTAGACTGACATAGCAGAAGAGAAAAAATGCTTAATAAACTAAGGGGGTTATTGCACACACACAGAGTCTTATAGGAATGCATCCAGCAAAGAGTGGGCATTACTTTATAATAAGTACACCAGAAAACCAGCAATCTAGTTGTATTAATATCCCCTTTCACCACACTGAGTAAAAAAGCCCTTTTCAGTTATTTTACTCTTTATCCTCATCAACTTTGCATTTGTATAGTGTTACCTTAGTAAAGAAACCTTGTTGTGCAAAGTGATAAATACAAAAATTATGACAAAGAATCTTTCATGGGTAGCAGATGCCGAGCTGAGACAAGGAAGGCTCCAGGAGGCGCTGCCCTGGCAAGCAGTGTCCTGACTGTGTGTCCTCTGGCAAGGAAAGAGCTTTTTCTCTGTGTTGCCCCTCCTGCCTCCTCAAGAGCAGTGAAGGCAAGTGCTTCCAGGGGCCAGCTCATCAGCTCAGCTGCTGAATCAGCCCAACAGTTTTTAACCTGAGGAGGAAAATGGATCGCACCACAGGATTTTATCCTTGAAGAGATCTTCACCCTTTTCCAATAGTGATGGAAATTTTCTGCAGTATTCTGGACTTGAACAGGTCTTGGCAGTTCAGCACAATAAGCAACGGAAATCATGGCAATGAGCTTTTCACTTTAGGCATACGCTTTATTTAACCCTTTGATGTGATAAAATTTGTAAGGAAAACACTTCAGACTCTCATGTCCTTGATCCATTTCAAGAACCTTTGCCCAGTCTTTAGCACCCTTTCACTCACATTGCCCTCTGTAAGAGAAGCTCTGGTATCCCTGATTTTCAGATGTGCAGCTGAGCCTTGTGAGGTATAAACCAAATCCTAGAGGACACCAGAATGCCTCAAAACATTTGAGACCCTCAGCTGAAATGACCCTACTGAAGCCAGGATAAAGGACGAGAACAAAGCCTTAAATCCAAGGCCTTCATGCCTTAAATACTAATCATAAACACAGAACCATCTTTCTCCTGTAGAGAAGTTCCTCATTGTAGACAATTTGTTGTTATCTAGTCGCTTTTGCTTTGCAGTCTCACTGTTTCATTATTACGTTTTACAGACAGTGCTACCTTATTTTCAGACAGTGCTACCTTACTTTCAGACATATGTTGTCAGTCATATTTTTTGCTTCTTGTTGCGTTAATGGCAGGCTCTAAGTGGTTTATGAGTCCCTGAAATATGAAATTTCGGTCTTGTTCAGTTTTCAGCTAATCCTGCTGCTTAGATGCAGGAATATCACATTTACTATATAGAGAGATTTATTTAAAAACCAATGGCGAATTACACTGAGGGATCTTCAGTAAACCATGACAATAAATAATGAGAGGATATTTGCCTGGAGGACTTCTCCCTAATGAGGTTTGGGTTTAGGCAGGCATTTTGCTTGGAAATCGGATACTCTGTTTCTTGAGATTTTCATGTTTCTCCCTATTTAGCAGGGCTTTCTGTGAGATTTTGCTAATGATTGACCATGGGTCCACTAATGATAACACATAATGGGAAAAGGCATGACTGTGAACATACTTGGGGGAAAAACAATTTTATGTACTGTCTAATATTTATTTATTTATTTATTTATTTGTAAGCAAAAACCTCTTAACAAGATAACACGGCTGGTTTGGGAGTAGGCATAGCCACATTGCTTAAAAACAGACGATGGACGGTTGCTAGGTAGAAAATATTATGGTCCACATTTCTTCAAAGAAGGGTTTCTGCTCCATGCTGCCCCTCTCTACACTGTTACAGACTTGTGTAGGATCTGCTTCCAAATGAACTTTCCCAAATGAACTCTTTGTGACTGTGACATTTCCACTAATTCACCCTCCTGGAGCCTTTGCAAGTGCCAGCCTTGCTTGCCTGCTCTGTCAGGGACACAACACACAGGATCTGTGCTAATATGGGGCTGTGGCAGCTACACGGATGAATTCCGGTGCCCCCAACATGCTACCAATTCAAACCTTCATCGCACAGTAAGGTACACAAAATCAACTTTTCAGCACAGTATTTTGAGCACTCAATTTTAATGAGATATTCATAATAGCAGTGGAGGTATTTGCATATATACCAGTGGAGGTAAGTATGACACGTGCAGGAAGAAGAATATCTGTAGGGAATGATTTACACCTTCTTGTATTTGAGGGAGATGGGTGCAGTTGTGCATGGAGCAGCTGGCATCCCATATCACAACCCATTAATCATTAATCTCACATCTGTTAAAAGCTGTGTAATATTTCTGCGTAGGTATACTTAAATATTGATACAAGTAAGAGAGTGAAGCACTTTTTTACTTGAACAGTGACAGGCATGAGTGTAACTATCTGGAAAGCCAGGTTCCCTAGCCAGTTCTTTGGGCCTAGAGAGTTACTTACTAGAAGTTTCTTGGATTCTACAGAATATATGGACATCAAGGTAATGTCACTAGACTTAAGGATTTCCCTGTGGACAAATCCCCACCGATACTAAAAGGCAGCCAGAATGTACATATGGCAGGCCACAGTTACCAAAAACTAATACATAGGGCAAATGGTTTTGGCTGGACTTTTCAAGCTGAATTAACCTGGACCATCATTTTGAATATCTGTATTCAGGATGAAGTCTTCCTCCCCAGGCAAGATATTTCATCTGTGCTCATTAGTACTTCATTCCCACACTGGGCAGTGATAAATATGAAAATCTAAAATAGAGCAAAAGGGAAGAACAATATTGTCAGACTCCAAAATTAACAAAGCTCCCCCCTGATCTACAGCAGCCCAACAATTTACTTACTGCAGTGAGCAGCACGTCTTCAAGTTACGGAGACGTACAATAGGAAAACCAGTCCCTTCACCTCAGCTGCACATCTGATGGCCCTTAGGCAGCAGACAGGTTTGAAAGGTATCTAACCAGTAGCTGCACACAGTGTCTGGATCTTCAGGTAGTGCAAGGTTCAGCAGCCATGTAAAAAAAATGCATCACTCCTTTCCTCCTTGCCTCCAGCAACATCTGCTTGTGTGACAAAGTGAAAGCTCAGTAGTTCGGCACTTCAAAAACTAGTTTGATGTCTGACTTACATTCAAAGTGTTCAGTAGCTCCATGCTTTGCACTTACCTGTTTTAATCTCTCACAGTGCAAGCTACTTGATAATGTAATAATCAAACAAAAGATTGACAGAGGATGTAGCCAGCTTAATGCACCCCTCTGATTCTGCTATGTTGGAGTGATAGATACTTCAAGCAGAAAAGAATTCCCCTTGTGGCTCCATTGTTTTCCAGGCATCTTTCTAGATGAACTTTTCCAACGGTAAAATCATTACAAAGTAGAAATGTAATCTCTCTAAGGGCTAACTTGAAAACCTAAACTAATATAAGGAGCTCTAACGCAGCAATGAATCCTATAGGCAAAACAGGACATTTTGTATGCAGATTTGTAAGGTGAAGAAATGGGAGAAAGTGTTGCGTTAGCAGAATTAAGCCAGTTATTTTTGTCTGCCTTAAAATTTGGGATATTACAACCCCAAAGTCTCTCCAAAACCTAGAGCCCAAACTCTGAAATGAAAAACCCTTGAAAAGTCTCAAAATGCTATTTCTCACTTATAATTGTGCTTTTGAATATGAAAAGGCAGTGCTGAGGACACTCCTGCCTGTGTAGCTCTGATACTCAAGTCTCAAACAAGATTCAGATTTTACGTCTCCATGGCAGCTGCAGTATTTTGTGCTTCCGTTCCTTCTGAGACCTTTGCAGGGTGCACTGTCCCCCCAGTCAGACAACGGAAGAGGCTGTGGGTATTTCATGGGTACATAAGAAGAAGGTCCCTTCCCAGTCAGACTGCAGCTATGTTAGGTGAGCAACAAAACAATGCTTGAACATGCCTCTGCTAGACATAGGCAATGGGATTCCAGGCTAGTAACACTACTCTGAGATTGGAAATTTTGGGGGTCATTGGGAATTATATATGCAGAAATAGAACAAAATCAATCCTGTCAGAAAACTAGAAGCTTCATACTGGGACAGGAAATGAGTGAGAAAAAATAAATCTTAGTCAAAAAAGGCAAATTCCATTTCCAGCATGACAGAGAGGAAACAGACAGCTCAGTTAGAGGTTTGCAGTGACAGTTCAGCAAGGAGAGATAAGTCTGTGCAAAGTATTGAAAATTAGAAACTCTCAAAAGAAATATTTGCTTTCATCCTCCTTAAGAAGCAATTGCAATCAATTATGTTGTGATTTTAACACTGGCTTCAAACTATCTGTAAGATTACTTTGTGTTTAATAACGAAGCTTACCCTAACATAAGGTAAAAGCACAGTTTTGCCTAGTTTGGAAAATGAAACTTAAGAATTGCCTTGTTCAAGCTGAAGTGAATCTGATTGTCATGTGGGTAAGACACCACTGACAGTTCAGGACAATGCAATTATGCTTTTTTTTTTTTTTTAATTGTTACCAAATTAACATGAAAAAATGTTTCTAACTTACTATTGACTCCTTGCATGTACTACAATTTTGGCTATCTGAATCATAACATTTTACTGTCTTCAAGGATTAGAACATGATCCTTTAAAGGTCCCTTCCAACCCAAACCACTCTATGATTCTATGATTCAGTGAATTTGCAATAAACCTAAAGCAAACCCACAACTGTTCTTGGCCGTTGCACCCAGCCACTTTCCAGCTAAGCAGTAACCCCTTTGAAAACCCCACTTTGAAGGTACTAAAATTATACTAGATGAACATTGAGGCTCAAGTCCTTGAGTGGAATGTGTGTAGCGCGATTTCTTTTCCAGGTTTGATAAAAATAACATTGCATTTTCCTTACAAAGAAAAAAAATTAAAAAATCCAGCTTTAATCTAAGAGTTATGAATTTAAGGGTTACTGAAAGAAAACAATAACTCTCTGAATACCTGACAGAAGTGGAGACAGCAGAAAGCAGAAATCAGACTGCAATCACCCCCAGAAAGCCTTTGCAGGAAAAGTCTGCGTTGTTTGAACAGCCTGAAGTAGTCAATGAGACAAGGAAGAACTAAAGGTATTAGATAGTCGTTGTGTTGCCTACAACCACACAAGGGTCTGTCTTCCTTTGGCTTCCTTTCATGCAGCAAAGTGACGTCTCCCCAGTGTACCAGCCGAACACCAGCCACCCAGCAATGTGTCTTTAAGATCCCTCTTAAATCTCATACAGGTTGCTATTATTTTCTTGCTTTGTATGCAACAGAATCATAGAATCATAAAATAGGGTTGGAAAGAACCTTAAGATCATCTAGTTCCAACCCCTTGCCATGGGCACAGACACCTCACACTAAACCATGCCATCCAAGGCTCTGTCCAACCTGGCCTTGAACACCACCAGGGATGAAGCAGTCACAACTTCCCTGGGCAACCCATTCCAGTGCCTCACCACCCTTACAGTAAAGAATTTCTTCCTCATATCCAATCTAAACTTCCCCTGTTTAAGTTTGAACCCATTACCCCTTGTCCTCTCACTACAGTCCCTAATGAAGAGTCCCTCCCCAGCATCCCTATAGGCCCCTTCAGATACTGGAAGGCTGCTATGAGGTCTCCATGCAGCCTTCGCTTCTCCAGGCTGAACAGACCCAACTTTCTCATCCTATCTTCATACGGGAGGTGCTCCAGTCCCCTGATCATCCTCATGGCCCTCCTTTGGACTTATTCCAACAGTTCCATGTCCTTTTTATGTTGAGGACACCAGAACTGCACACAATACTCCAAGTGAGGTCTCACAAGAGCAGAGTAGAGGGGCAGGATCACCTCCTTCAATCTGCTAGTCATGCTCCTTTTGATGCAGCCCAGCACACATGTTACACTGCTAGGAACAACACATCCTTTTCCAATCCTGCAGCCATTATTAGGAAAGAGCATCTTTTTATATATATACTTATATATATAGAGAGAAAATATATACATTGATCATATACTTTTATTACCATTGTTTTTATATAATTATGTTCATATGCTGCATACTTATATGCATGTTTTAAGTACCTACCTTGCATATATGCACTCATATATTACTTATATTTATGTTAACAGTTTATACAGTTTTACATATTTATAGTATACATATTCTGCTTTAGATAGTAGGTAAGTATTGCATGTGTATCATTTTCTATTTTATGTGGTTTGTACCTATATAAAACGCCAAAATGAAGGCTGTAGGTGTTAGGAGTTCCTTTTTTTAAAGAAGAATGTATCAGTAACAGCCGCTGCCTTTGTGGGCCCAGGCCAATGCTGGCGCCAGGAATGAGCAGAGCTGGAGCGAAGGGTTTGGCACCGTCTAAGTGACGCAGAAGCACCTTGGGTCTGAAACACAAGCTTGTGGTGCTCTCATGGGGTTTCACTGCGGGTGGGTGCTTTTGGGGCGGGATTGGTTGTTGGTTTTAAGTACAACTCTGTGTTGACACCAGTGTCTGCAAGAAGGAACACCCTAAACCTTGGTGCGATGCTCTTGTAGAAGCAGCCAGCACCTGCCCCACAGCTCCTGGGGTGCAGGAAAAGAGGGCGCTGGCTCTCCTGCAGGATAACACATGCCTCCAGGCCCATGCTGCCCGTGCACTCCAGACAGGTGGTTTGGCTCTGCTTTGCTTGCACAGAGCAGGATGGGGCTAATAAGGAGCAGGCTTCTGATGCTGCAAAATTTTCCATCTGTCGTCAGGATTTATAATTACATGCAACTCGCTGTGCACCCTCAGCGAGCTGTAACTGGTAAGCATTTGCCTCATTAATCATTCAGGTGCCATGAGCTGCTCCATGCAAAACTGCAGAAGTTATGGCTGAATTTACATAGCCTTGCTGTGGTTTATAGCGTTTACCACATGCAACGATTTTGAAATGTGGCAGATTCTGACGACATTCGCAGTTTTGGCTCAGGGGGTTTTAATATCATGACGTGCCACAAGATGGCACTGACTCCGAGGCCCGGCTGCAGCTCCACCACTGCAGCAGGTGCCCTTTGGGCTTCAGGTCGTTTTTGACCAACTAGCTAGTGGCTCCAACAGCACCCAGCTTTCCATGGTTTGGTTTGGTTTAAGCTGTAGCTATGAAATGCTATGATGCTGTGACAATGATACGAAGCTTTAGGATTCAGACAGGATTTAATTTTCTTTTCTTTTATGCGATTGCTGCTTTGTTTGTTTTTTTTAAAGCCCAAGCCAAGCCCTGCAGACAGCACATGAAGACCAGGCTGTATAAGTCCACCAAGAGATGACACTTGTTACCCACTGCTAAACTGGAAAAGTTCTTACCAAAAGACAGAAAAGAGCAGCCGTGGGACTCTCATGACAGCAGAGCATCTGCTAAGCTGAAGCGCCACTGAAAAAGCACTTGTAACTGTTGGTAACACAACCTGCCACTGTGGCTGCTTCTTCCTGGAGCCTCTTCCTGCCACCACACTGGTGAGTCCAACACAGCTGCGCACTTTGCAATGCTCCTTAAGCAGCTCTTGGTACTCCGGCATTAGACATTTCCCTCACTTCCCTCTAGCCCCTCCTGGTATTCCCAGGTAGTTCATAATGTCTCCTGTCGCTTTGCTGCAACAGTCAGACAATGTTCATTACTCCTGACCAAACCTGACGTTTAGGCTGGCTGCAACACCCTGAATGGCACTCCAGGGGCTCAGCTGACTGATGAGCTGCAATAGCAGCTTCTGGATCCCTTTGCTGTGACACTGGTTCTCAGTTTCATCCATCTACAGTAAACAATCAACCAAACAAAGTGTATTATTTCATTCCTTTACTAGGTCATTTACAATTAAAGCACTTCCAGTGTAGTATTAGAAAAGTTCCTGGATAAAACCAACTTACTCTGTGGTTGAACACACCGCTCTTACATGTGCTGCTTTTCAGTAAATTCATGTATTACAGAACCTGCCCAACACTAAAACAATAACCCTTTCATTTGACAGACTTCTAGTCAAATTTTTATTCTGCCTGGAAAATGAGTTTGGTCTAGTTACTGAAAGGGAAAATATTCTCTTTTCAATGCCATTCTCATCTATGAAAAGATACACACTGGCCACACGCTGAAATACTATGAAAATAGCATTTCTTTAAAAACAGGATGAATCCCACACTTTTCCTGGGTTTGAATCAAACTCTTAGTCAAGAGTAAATATAGGAATAAAGAGTCAGTACAAACATAGAACAGGTGTTCACATTTAAATACATGCCATTCAGTTGTTGAAAAAAATAATACAGACACCAACATATCAAAGGCATATTACTGACATATGGTGTCTGACACACTTCCAATAAATGAATACACACACTGGCTTTGAAGAGAACGTTCCAAATTGTATCTTTCCAGTGAAGAGCTTATCCGGGGAACAGTCAGATTTGTGCCTGTAGAGGAACATGAATTTTGGATTTTTTCTGGAGGATGCACCATGTCACAATGACATAAGATGTCGAATCAGCAGAATGTGTCACATCACTCCCTTTTGTTTCCATTCACACCCAGGGTGAAGCACGAGACCCATCATGCATGACTGCTTAGACGCATGGCCCAGCTGCCCAGCTGTGCTGCACAGCACCGCATTACAGTTCCAGGAAGCATTCATTCTTCTGGGACAGCGACCCACTTCACTGTGCCTGCATATGTAAATACACAAGGAAAAAACAAAACCAAACCAACCATAAAAACCTCCACTTGCTTAAAGCTAAATGACCCCTGTTGTCCTCACTTCCCCAAAAACAGCTCCAGCTCCAACCCTGAATTCAAGTTCATGGGCACTATCTAATTCATGTGTCCTAAGTAAGTATTTTTCTCTATTAAACAACCAATGCATTTCTTTATCAGAATATCCTTGAGTCTAGCAGTTCATTCATCATTTTAAACAAAAACCATTCTACTGAGGAGGGTTTCCAATGAATGTGCTAAATAAGGAGAAAATCTGAAGTGCTACTCCTTCTCTGGCTACATTTAGAGCCCAATAGGGTAGACACACTGGTCCCACTGATGCCTGGCCAAGGCTTTCAGCTCGTACCTGGCTCCTGTCCTGTCACTTCAGAACACAGAGAGCAAACTGTCCCCCCTCCCTTGGGACCAAAGTACATCTGCTCCTCAGCCGAAGGTGCGGAAGGCAGGCAGCACAGCACACTCACTGGCATCCAGCATAAAAATGCTGCACAAGCTGGGTTAGCCTTAAGCTGCAGAGGTCTGCCTTGATGTCTTCTGTACTTCAGGTCCCAAGCTTTCTGCAAGTAAATAAAAATACTGTTAGCGTTTATAGAATTTCCACAGTTTATTTTATCTGCTTCTCCTGTGTGTCCTCTCTGGTATAGAAAAGGGAAAAAAAGAGAAAAAAAGCCATATATTGTCTTCCAGTCCCTCGCTGGTCCTCCTTTAAGGACCTTGTAAGACAGTTTTTGTGTATTGTTTCCCTGCATATGTGGGCAGCTTTACTACTTCATCCCCCTCAGGACCACTTAACAACATCAGCAAAGCAATTAAGTGTAGTTTTCAGGAAAATGCCAGAGGCATTACACTGTCTGGATGGGAGTCTCAACCCAATTATTTTCAGCTAGTTGTGAACTGCGGAAAGTGGACTTTACTTCATTATAACTTCAGTTCCCACTGATTAAAAGTCTAGTGTGTTACAGACAGTAAGGAAAAATGAAACAATTAAACTTTCCATCAATAAAATTGCTGCATATTCTTCAACATAGGGGTTTACTTCTCTCCAGAGAAGTGATTAAAATGAACTGATTGAACTATAATTTGATTGACTGAAGAGCCACAATCCATTGCACTAAAGCTTAAATTCCACCTTATTGCTCTATTTAACTCTGAATATAAAAAATTACCGGCGGTCTTGCAAACCCCTCATGCAGTCATCCAGCTGAAATTTCTCATTGCACACAAGCTGCAGTAGGTTCTGTTCTTTCACTGCTGTGTGTGCATGATTCACAACAGACTGACACTGAAAAAGCAGACTGAAACCTAAGAAATTACAGCCTTAAAAAATATTAGAAACTGCCTGTTATATTGTCAGGTATCTCATACTTATTACATAATCATTTGGGGATTCTAAACTCAACCACAGATAAAGTTAACCCAAGAGACTGGAGAGAATAAGGTTATATACAGCTGTTACAGCAAAAAATTAGCGTTATCTTCCTGCTGAAAAATACGGCTGTGATGCACCTTCCTACTGCAAAGCTGCTTTCAGCAATGTGTGAGGTTTCCACAAGTACATATGTATGCACTCTCCTTCTAGGTCTCTGTTCTGGCTGTGACTCAGGACACATGGATCCCAGTCCAAAGCATGCTTTTTTGGACTGGGGGCAAGTTTTTAAGGTTTGCTTCGTCTATAGGTATTCATCTCCACAGATGAAGAATTGAGCTGCTACAGTCAGGGACTCCCCTTGCACAGTGAGATCTAATAAAAAAAAGCCAGTTAAGAAACAATGAGCTTCTGTCAACAAGCTACTATGATGTTCTGATCCAGAAAATACCTTCAATATAATTCCCCTCTGAAAATGTAACTGAGATGCCATCTCCTGTATAAGGTTGCCCCTCTGCTGTATTACACCTGCTTTTTTCTATTCCCACTATGTATTTTCAAATAAAACACAGCATTTGACTTACAGCTGCACCACAGTAATACTGAGTAAGAATATATTAACACATTAAGTTGTAGCATGAACACATTATAGTGGTAACTAAATGAATCAGGCTGGGTAAGGCATGCAGATGAAGATGGGAAAAAGCTGGGCAAAACACTCAGTGCATTTACCTGTAACACGCAGCTCAAACTCAAAATCGAGTCAACGGAAGTCTTCCCATTAACTTCACCAAGAACCAGGCCGTGTACTCCTTTCAGCTATAATATTTACAACTGAGATCAGTCTGCTGTTGAGCTTTGCACTTCTGCCTGTGCCTGATCCACAAGGATGGCTTCACAGCTGATCAGGCCATATATGCGATTTATATCAATTCCAACCTTGGATGTTGCCAATCCCAGCATTAGACAGATTTCTGATCATAGTCAAGGGCTACAAATTCACTAAATTCTTTGGTCTTATTAAGCAGAGGGCACACCACAATTCTTTGTATTTGTTAGCCAAAAGCTATCAAGACTGTAGTGGAGTCACTGAGGTGGTATCAATCTGATAAAATGCTGCCTCCATCTGATTTAGAAGGAACACCTCTGACCAATTATATCTGGCACTTAATGACTGTCTTGCATTACTGGCCTTTTCTTTGTTTCCTCTTTGATTTTGATTACCAATTACTATAAACGTTATTCCCTACTCCACCTTACGATATGCAATTTTGAATAAAGATGTGCAGCAGCAACAGTAACAGCAGCATTTTAAATGGAGACAAGGGCAAATGCAGAACCACAAATCTGTGGTCCTGGGCAATCTCTGGGAGTTGCAGGATGTTCTCTACTTCCCCTGAGCCCAGCTTTATGCACACACACCAGAGGCATGCAAGGCCCCAAACAGCTTAAATGCATAAGTAATGCCTATTTAATCTTTCAGTTCTCAGAGAGATAAATTTCCTCAATTATAACAACACCTTTGTCTGCATACAAGCTTCGGAAGGTACCACGTTTGATGTAATTTATACCTTATTTTCTTGCAGAACAAGAAAACAGCAAAAAGAGGGTCCCAAATGTGAACCTGGCCTTCCCTAATTCCTAACTGACAAAGTGGCAGGGTCCTTACAAACCATTTATCCATCTCACAGTGCTTCTACAGATATGGCAGCAAGCAGAGCCTGGGAAAGGCTTTTTGTCACACTGACATGAGTCACAAGAAAGCCGGACAGAGCACAAAGAAAGTCAAGAGCAGGACGGGACCCCCTTCCAGGCCCAGCCTGTGCAGGCACATGGAATAGGAGGAACAGGCATCTGGTGAACCTAGGCCTCGCTTCATGTGGTTCCCCGGAACAGAGTCAGTGGCTGCAGGGACTGGAACTCACCAGCAGTTCCAGCAGACCACGCTGGACTTGCACCTCAGGGGAAAAGTGAAGAATGACTCAAGTTGGATCTGTTTCCTGCACCCACGGCTCTCCTGACAGATGCACAGGAGTAACCACTCAACACTAGCAAAAAGAATACAATTTTGCTATGGATGCTGTAAATCACACTAGTGACTTCTCTGTCCTTACCCCATCAAGGAGAGGCATCAGAATTTTCTGATGTTTTCAATAGCAAGTTGATCTCAAAATCTCTCAATTACAAAATTATATAAAAATGTAATCAAAAATATACGAAATGTATTACGCAGAAGATTTGTATTTGAAAAATACAGCACTTTAATTACAGAAGTGGAAGTGATTTAAGCGATGTAAGAGAAGTGATTACTGCAATTTTTTCATTAGATTGTAGTTTCACCATTTGAGAAAACATCATTTAAAAGGCATGTTATTATCTTTTCTACACTGTTAAAACTCCAGCAAAACATGCAAACACTTGAATACTCTCCTCCTAGCAACCAAGGTCTTTCACCAGAAAAGCAGCATATTTTTCTTTTCTCTGTACTTTGTATTAAGCCAAATTTCTAGATTTCTAGTTTGCAAACCTTCAGGCCATTCAATAACCATTATTCCATTTCTGGAATATAATTTTAGGTACAAGTCTAAGCCAGAGACCATCTCTTTGCTCATTTTCTAATTAAAAAAAAAAAAAAAAACAAAAATTAATTGAGCTGGTTTTTTGTTTTTTCCCTTCCAAAACCATGACCCAAGTAACAAGAGTGCTCTCAGCTTTAACATTACAGGAAAACCACCTACCAATCTACCCAAATGACCACGGGCAGAATTCCACATCTGAATCCCTACCTGAATGCCTGTGTCACCTCCACTTACATGTAACACTATGGTTATAGGGCCAGACTTTCAGAATTCTGGGTATCATTCACTTCCACCAACAGAAATATCAAGAAATTAATTTTAGGCACTAAGCTTCTTCACATTTACTAACCTCCTGCATCTGACAAACTACTGAGTTTTCCGCAAGACCCACTTCAGTGAGGACAAAGTACAGATAACAAGTGTTCCCTTGGGATTTAGCTCTGTCTTTAAAGGCTGGAATAGTTGTGACATTTTTACTGAAGAAACGGGGCTTTCGGGTGTCTTAAGACCTTTGCAGGATGCTGGGGATCAAAAACAAACCCAGACCAGAAAATCCTTACACTAAGAGAATCCTCTCTTTTACATCTTTTCTTACAGAAGGGCAAGTTCTCCTTTCTTTCTTATCTAAGGGAGACCTTGTTAACTCTTAAAAAAAAAAAAAAAAAAAAAAAAAAAAGGAGCAGCTGGAAAACCTGTCTTCCATGGAAAAAAACCAAAAGATAGCTAAGTGAGAAGATGTGTCCTTCTCGTCACTTACAGTGTGGTCAAAGAGCCAGTTCCCCCCTTTTCCCAAAAGAGTTTGCAGACAACTGTCCAGAAGTACACGGTCTCCCTGGCAGTTCTGCTAACAGCAGGATGTACTGCAGCGCTCTAGACTGCTGCTGTCATGTCATTTCAGTGCCTCTGAGGTCAGCTGAGTGTATTAAATTAACGCTGTTCCCAGGCAAAGCAAAATGTCTGCAAACAGAATGGTGTGGCATAATAATGGGATGGAAGGTGTAGACACATGGCAAAATATTATATGGTTGAAGAAGAGGGGCTCACTACTGTGGTTCTGACTTCTGTGACTTGGCGCCAAATGCACATTACCACACAGATCTCCCAGCAGATTATGTGTTTGTTCACCACCACTTAATATTTTCACAGCTTATTTCAGTATTTTTGCATTTGTTTCACCCTTAATAATTTATTTATGCGCTTAAAATTTGAAGCCTTATTACAAACTATCCCGGAGGAATCTCACCCGCCTTGTCTGATTATTATTCCCAAGTATCTAATTTATAAGACATCAATTGAACATATATAAAATAATAATGAATTAATAAAAACTATAGCTTCCTAGAACTACTAGTAGCTTAAGTATGCAAGCAAATGCAGTGCACAGTCTGGAGGTCAGCTGTCAAATTTCTCTGAGAATATCTGTCAGAACCACTTAGTATTTAGAATATGGTAGTAAGCTATAAAAATATTTAACTGCTATAGTCTTCAAGTAATTCTTGTAATAACTGTGAGCTGTACCAATCTGTGAACCTATAAGGCAGAGCTGGGAAGTAACTAAATGTTCCATGTAAGTAAGAAGGCCACTGCAAAACACCGTGCATGCCTAAGGGACTCCATGTGCCCGTGAAATGAAATGGCAGAAGCAGTCTGGTTCAGGTAAATATTTTTTTATTGTAATACTATCTCTTAAACTGAAATGATTTATTTTTCTATATAGAAAGTTAAGATACATCCTTTTTTTACTGACTTAAGCTTCTGCCTCAGAACATTAACATAGCATAGTTGTAGAATCATAGAATAGTTAGGGTTGGAAAGGACCTTAAGATCATCTAGTTCCAACCCCCCTGCCATGGGCAGGGACACCTCCCACTAAACCATGCCACCCAAGGCTCTGTCCAGCCTGGCCTTGAACACCGCCAGCGATGGAGCATTCACAACTTCCCTGGGCAACCCATTCCAGTGCCTCACTACCCTTACAGTAAAGAACTTCCTCCTTATATCAAATCTAAACATCCCCTGTTTAAGTTTGAACCCATTACCCCTTGTCCTGTCACTACAGTCCCTAATGAATAGTCCCTCCCCAGCATCCTTATAGGCCCCCTTCAGATAGTTCAACATTGCTGGGTGGGTGTTCTAACAAACTATCAGTCCAAAGGACAAGCTTTCCAACTATGTCTACCCTGACAGAAGGGACATTATTTCACCACAGGGAATTTTGGTAAAGGCCCTAATCCTATTGCACCCTCCAGCTCCACAATGCTGTTTATCACTAATGGGCAATTACTTTCATGTACATTTCCTCAGCTCAGACAAAGCCCACGTGAGGCTTTATTAAGGAAAGGGAAGCATAAGAGTCAGAATTTTCATTCTGGACTTTGTCTTTATCAAGTTCTTATTATGTAGTTTCCTTTAGGGTTCAAATTTTATCAGGGCTTGCAGAAGAGCCTCGTATGGAAAAGATGGCCATACTGTCAGTAGCATGTTTCTCTGTTCCAGTCCACAAAGAATCACCCCCATTCTTCAAAAGGACTCCACCAAAGTCAGTGGACATGACTCAGCCCCTCACTTCAGTAGGATTTACGTGAGGACTTCAAATGCACATCTGTGGAACTAAAGCCAAAAGACAGCATTACCCCTCTGTGGCAGTCTGATATTTTTTAATATTCACTGACTCTCTTTTTCATCCACAACACATTTATCATTTTAACTGCTCATGTCCACTGTTTAGATATCTCCATTACACAAGCAAGGATTCTAAGGCCAGTAAGGACAGTTTGTTCTCAGGCATGCAACATGGGTTCATGCAAACATTACATTCCCATTTGAAACCTAAATGCCACTTGGGATGAGATGTGTGTTTCAAACTCTCACACAGAGAGGTTTCATTTTAACATTTTTAAAAATGTTAAGATCTAACATGGTCATGAGACATTCTGGCTGACCTCCTACATCAGATTTTTACTTGTGTATCAATCCTCATAGCTCCTATTTGACTAAAACATCTCTTTCTGAAATACATGTAAATGGAAAAATCATCTCTCTCAGCAGTTTACACTAGCATTAACCACACCACACTCAAAAGCACATCGCAGTTGAGCTTGTCAGGCTGTCACTCCCCCTCACCAACTTTTACCTCCCTGTGGTACACAGTGCTTTGACCATCCATGTTTTGGTCCCATGGGGTGCTGGTACTCTACAACCTGAGCTGGACTCAATGGTATGAGCCATGCTACCATTCAGAAACACACAAGCAGTTGCATTCACACATCTACAGCTTTGGGTACACTTTTAACCATGAAGGATTTGTCAAAGTCCAGAATCAAACATGTGTCCTATGTTCCTCCGGAGCAGATCATCCCGGGGCATGCACAGGGAAACAATGCCTAGTTTAACTCTGAGAGCCCTTGCCTACAGCTATGAGGGATGGTTCTAATTTTAGGGCAACCTGCTTACCATATTTTCCATTTCCTCTCATTTAACCACATTCAAGTTTTGAAAGAAAAATGCCATTTACCTCTCTTCTTAAAAACTTTCAGCACAGACTAGTTTCACTGCCCTCATTCAAACCAACCACTTGCTGACTTCAAGAGGTACCTTCTTGAGTAAGAAAGGACAGTCTTCCATTTCTGGGCCTTCTTTGCAATGGATCCTGTGAAAACCAAAATAAATACTGTACACCAATTCGCCTTCAGTGAGTGCAAAATTAGTGCCTGAGAGTGATAGCTATCGGTTTGTCCCCAGTAAGTGCTGTATAACCTCGTCTGTAAACATGATAATGAATCATGACCAGTGTTTTACTCCTCTTACACTCTTGTGTGACAGACCCTTAATTATGGCTATTACGTTATTATTTTTTTTTCAGAAAATTCTACATGGCTAAAGCTGCACTCTCCTCTGAACATCAAAGACAGCATTAAAACCCTGGTTAGCTCCTCAGAATCATCTGCTGACATTCACTTCAACTAAGGAATGCTCTGTCCTAGACAGAAAGCACACAGCTGCCTCCGACTCCTAGCTCGTAAAAGATCCTGCAAAAATGGATACACCACTGAGAATGGAGAGATTTTCACTGAGAGAAAAGTCCACCACTCATTAAGCTCTGTATCTCTCATTAAGATTCTGCAACGTTCACCCATCCTTAAGTTTGTGACTATTGAAGCCACGTGAGACAGCAATGCTAAAACTGTATCACAAATCATGACTGTGTAACAGAATATTGAACTACAGACCACTCACTAAAGCACTGTACCACCAGCATCTATTACTGCACCACAAGCAGTGCTGTCACATTTTAATTCTGCATACATAGCGTTCACAGGCATCCTTTGGGGATAAACCTAACTCTGCACACTTCTATATTCAACTAAGAAGGATGTCTATCAGGTACTCTAAGGAGGGAACAGCACAGTCTCAAGATTCACGTTTGTACCAAGCAATGAATGATTCATAAACTCTTTATATGAAGGTAACACAAATCAATTCTTACAGTAATTACTAGAAAATTAATGTAACTGCCTCCCAAGAGCATACTGGAGAACAGTCATCTTCTGCAGGTATGTAGACGCAAGCTAAAGCTAAGTATATCCAACAGGTAATGATGCATAGCATGATAACGCATTTGCTCTAGACTTGTTTTGGAGTATGTAGCGACTTATTGATAGCCAACATCTTACAACGTTATTTATGTGGAAAGTAATGGTCGGCAATTTATCAATTCTTAAAGCTCTGTGCTTCTAAGTATTACTGTTGATGCTGCTCCGAATTTGGACTCAGCTGATTTTTGTCAAGGCTCAGCACTGCAGCTCATCTATGTTTCCCCAGCTCTGTCAGGACTTGGAAATACAAATTCCTACTTGATGAGCCTGTTAAAAAAATTAAGAACTGCACAGGCAGCACTGCTCTTTTCTGTTCCCAGTCTGTTCATGAAACCAAAACTGGTTCAAGATGCTACCAAGGCATGCGTATGTACTAAAAGCACAGGTTCCAGGAAGAACATTTTATTATCCATAAGTAAATTATACTGTAAAAGCATACTGTCCAGCTGTACTACCACACTCAATTAAGTCTGTATGTGCCATACAGGGAAAGAATTTTCAGATGAACCACATCTGGAAGGTGGACTTTCTTTAGAACTTCACAGCCACATAGTGATGAAGCAAAAATACACATATTTAAAACACCTATCTGCCAAAACTTAAGCCTGTTCCACACCTGTACTATAATCATTACTTTAGATGATTCTAAAGCATGACTGCATCTCGAGCAGGGTTTAATTACTTCACACATCTCAACTGTAAAAAGCTTCTGCAAGCAATTATGATATACAAAGACACAAGTCTCTGTTACATACTCAGACAACAGTAACACTTCTTTGAGAACACTCCTTTCCAAGTATCTCTTAACCAACATCATGTCAGCTACAACATAAGCCATGTTCCTCAGCTGCGGGAGCTTAGCATCTTTCCACTGATTTAGTCAATTGTGTGGGTTGCTAAAAATCAGGTCTCACGAGATACTGAGTTCACAAAAGTGTTCTGAAGGACATTTTAAACCATTTGCAATTCTTTCTGCAATTTAAATCCTGTTTAATATTTTTGATGAAGCTCTATGACTCAAAAAATCCACAGTCTAAATGAAGGACTGCTACAAAACCTCTGATATGCCATAAAAATTGATCTTCAGCTGCCCAATTCCATCCTTAATGAGACAATTCAGAGACTTACAGGAACATGCCTTATTGATTCTTTCACAAGTCACTAAAGCCTGCTGCCTGTGTACTCTCCAATAAGAATAAACATACAGTTCTTTTTGTGTACTGAATTACAGGAAAAGATGATGACCCCAGACCTGTTCCGCTGGAGGTCCAGTGAGACTAAACACACCAAATAAATGTAAACACAGTACACCACTAAGTTAATGATAAATGTGTATAGGAGACAAAGGGACTTACATTTCCACTTTATTATCCCTTCAGTTGAGCCACTGCCTTCTCTGCAATTTATTTACCCGAACAGTTGGGCCCAGATGTACACCTGTTTTTTCACAGAGGTACTTGTTTTTCTCAATTTTGCAGATGGATTAAATAAACCAGGAGGAGGCCAACCTACATGTGTGAGGTCACACAGTGCACTGTAATCTACACTGCAGCGAACGCCTGGATCCATTCAGGCTCAAGACCTAATTTGGCATAAACCTGGTGTGTAGCTGTACTGTACTATATATTTTATAAACATATCTTTCAATAATCTCCTGTGCTTCTTATGAAAGCAATAACAAGCAGTCAGAACAGCAAAGCCTACACTGGACAAGCTTTCCTATTAAATTCCACTAAGGCATGTCAGCTGTGACCTGCAGTAATTTGGGTAACCTAATATGGCTGAATGCCCCATAAGAATCTGAGATGATAAATCTGAAAGATACAAGGAAGTACAAGAGAGCAACTGGACACCAAGCAGTCAGAACAAAAGTGAACTTAAAAAACAGATTAATACAGAAAGAGGAAACACGTCATCAAGAATAAGAAAAACTGCTTTACATAGTCCTACAGGTATTTTCAATTACCACCACTTCAACATTCACTTCCAGCTCAAACCATTGCATCTATTTGTCTATATAGGGGAATATGCTATACTCAGATTTATTATCAGGCTTTAGAGTAACTAAATAGTTACTATGATAAATCCAATACAAATATCTTAAGCATGGTGTTTCCTCAGACTGACAGGTTTTGCCAGAAAAACGCAGTTTTCTTTCTTCTACCTTATAAGGGGTTCTAGAGAGTCCACTTCTCTTAAATCATTCTAATACCCTTCTTCCTTTACATATGCTTTTGGTTAAGTAAGTGTGCACAGACTAGTCAAGCCTAACACTCTCTACTGCAAAACTTAGCTGTTCACCTGTATCACAATTTCAGTCCCTTAATGGCTTTAGTACAACTGTTATGTAGAGAATGGCTTCAGAACACAACCTCTGCTCTGAGGTAGCTGTTACTTGGATAAACAAGGTAACAAGCAATTTAGTGATGTACAGAGGAATCAGAAGACTTTTTATGCTCTTTAATACTTACCCTAATTTTAAAATCAGCCCAAAACCCAGCATAAATATCACTTTTCCTTTAGAATTGTCTCTCAGCAGGACAGCGCACTGCTAACTGCCAAGTTATAGCTTTGTGCCATGCCACATGCTCAAAGATACCAGTATTCGACATGCTAAGTGACACTGAATCCCACAATCAGAAATAAAACCAATAGTTTCAAAAAGATTTCAGAACTTAGATGAATATAAATAGCTGCTTTGAAGATGGAAAGCATTTCACAGATTACATTTCAGTCTGTTCTGAATAGATAAACAGACAAAACTATGTTTTGTAAAGGAACAATAAGATTTCTAGGTTAACACTTTCCCTAGTTAGATGGTACGAAATACTAGGAGCCACAGAAAGAATTATTTACATTCCCTGTACAGAAAGCTTATGTTTCACTTCTGCTTATTACTTCAGTTCCTGAAAAGCATCTCATTTTATGATTTTAACAACTATTAACATAAGCCGCAAAGCTTTCTGCACATGTACATTCCCACTATTCTGTCCCAGCTGACTACGAGTATCCAAACCAACCAGGGTGATATCCTTGTTTAGTCAAGAGATTCTGAAGGTTTAACAAATGGGTTTTTAATTCTGAAAGACACAACTACTGTTGTCAAAGCATCCATACATACTTAGAATTAAAAATGTTGAGAAAAGGGCTCTGAAAGGAAAATTAATTGGAAAGATTCATTCTCTAACACTGCTTCCTGTCACTTCACTCCTAATGACTGTGTTCTCCCTTACTTTTGTGCAATTTGATTTCCAAATCCCCAGAGAGCTCTGTCACAAACCTCCAGGTTGTTTCCAGGATGTAAGGGTCAAGCTGAAGAAGATAGGGATGGGGCGTGCAGAAGCCAAGTCTCAAAAACTCTTACTTCAAATCTGTCATGGGCACAGACACCAGGAAAAGTAAAGCACAGTGGGTAGTCTCTTAGAGGAAAATCAACCCTGATGGGAACTTCTTAAAGATCCTACAGTAACTGCCAGCAGAATTCAAGCGACATTCCTTAAATCAAAATAAACTTAAAAAAAAAAAGGGCTTCCCAGAGATGCTTGCTTACATGCTTGGTTCATGTATAACACTTGGTATTTAGGGAAATGCTACTGTGCTGTATTCCTGGACTTATTCCCACCACATCCTCCAAAGACATGTTTCCTTAGCCAGCTGCTTCACTGCCCTCATACCAGCCTCCAAATTCATGACAGTATATTGCTGGTTTGGTTTAGACATTATATGACCTTCCCTCTGCTGGCTGGCTCCATTACTGTTAAAGAAGTGCCAGCCAATCTCTATCTTTGGGTTCCCTAACAACCTTATTTTCTTTTTTATTGGTTAATTAACATAATCGCTTCCTAAGAACAACTGTAATACTAGTTAGTAGAACAGGTGTTGTAACTAGTAAAAGTCCATAAAGAGAAAAATCAATATCCCACCAGATGTATGGAAAAGATGTGCCTTCCAACATCACAAATTCCCTTTTGGAGATCCAAAAGAATTCTGTGCTGCTTTTGCATGATGTGCTTCAATTTCACCATATTTGTTATTCTGTGTTTAATCAAATTCTTCTGTGGTATAAAATTGATCATCATTATGCTAATCTCTGCACTAGACATGCAAATATATAAACATTTGTGTGCCAAATTATTAAGGTTCTGTCTATAATGTTATGCCCCTATTTACTATCTATATTTTATGCCTTATGGATTTCTAAACATTTAAATTTACATTACTGCTGTCACATATCTGCAAGCAGAGACAGTTTTATGAGCACTAAAAAAGCTGTAACACACAACCACTAAATACTAATGACATAAATGGTATCCACTAATGGCGTCTATTTTTATTACAATGCAAAACTTCAATATATTGCAATTACCATTGCTCTCAGACTGAACCATACACACTGTATAATGCCAACTTCCATCTCTGTAGCATAAAACGGCATTATTTGTTGAGTATAGCTCAGCCCTGTACTGCAGATGTTGACAGAAGCTCAAGTCAGCAGTTGTAGCTAAAATTCACTCTATTTACAGAGTCTTACTGTTAACTAATACCCTAAATTGTCAGATATGCCAATGAATTAGACACCTTTCAAAGCCTACTGCACTAATGGCATGTAAGCGTAGCACGTCTTGTTGTACCTGTCAACAGCCCAGTAACTTTGCAAAGGTAAAGCACGTCAAAAAAGGAAATTATCTTCTTATGCTCCCCTTTTAAAAAATCTTTAGTGAGGAATTTTTTTCTATAATACTGCAATACAAAAGAGCATTCTGCAAAGCTCAGTCTCTTGTAAGTAGGTTTCTGTGTCACTTTTTCCATGTTAAATTTTTAAGTTCTTCTTTCATAATTAGAACAGTGTCTCTTTTTACTTCAGCTATCAAAGAGGCAAAAGCTTGCTCTTCAGACTTTGAGACAGTGGAAACCTCAACTTTGTCTGTAAAGCTCGATTTAAAAAAGCATACGCCAAAATCCCGCATATGTGAATTGTGGCGCAGTGAGGTTAATTTCATTTCATCTGCGCATTTTACTTGCCAGAAACTTCCACCAAAAAAGGACAGCTAAGTTCATTTCTCAAACTTTCTCATGCCTGTTCACCACACATAAAACATGCCCAGTAATATTCCCTTCCACTGACTTCAAATGAGAATAACCTCCAGAAAGCTGGAAGTTTTGTTTGTAGCAGAAGACATTTCTCTTGTTTCCATGCAGCCAGGTAGTCATTTACACACAGAAAACACTGGAGACAAAGTAGGTGTGGAGACAAAGTAGGTGTCAGACTTGGTAGCATTTTACATGCATTTTCTGACACAAGGCAGACAACAGAAACGTGCACACAATAAGATTTCCCTTCAACAGCTGACTAGCTAGAAAAGCAAAAACTAGAAGACATTAGTGTAATTATTACAGAGTTACCAAATACTACTTGTCCTTAAGTATATTACTTGCAGAAGGAAGTTCTCTTCCACACAATCGAGAAACTTCCTGGACTGCTTGTGCTAGGCCATACCATCCCTCCGACAGATACCAGGGTGGTTGAAGTCTCCCATGAGAACAAGGGCCTGCGAGCATGAGGCTGTTCCTATCTGTCTATAGAGCACTTCATCCACTGAGTCTTCTTGGTTAGGTGGTCTGTAACAGATCCCCACAATAATGTCACCCATTGCTGCTCTCCCTTTAACCCTGACCCACAAACTCTCTGTCGACTACTCATCTCTCCCCAGACAGAGTTCCATGCTCTCCAGCCTATCCCTAACATAAATAGCAACTCCCCCTCCCCGCCTACTGGGTCTGTCTTTCCTAAAGAGCTGGTAACCTCCCATTCCAACACACCACTCATAGGAGCCATCCCACCATGTTTCTGTGATGCCTATGATATCATACCCCTGTAGACATGCACACATCTCTAATTCCTCTTGACTGTTCCCATGCTACGGGCAATTGTATAGAGGCATCTGAGACGAGCTCCAATTGAAGCCGGCTCATTGGCTGGAGCGGCTGGAATATCTCTACATTGCTCCGAACGTTTATTATAGGTGCTGGCAACTGACTGGGTGTGTTGGGACGGAATGATGCCCTCCTCCCCCATCACACCTAGTTTAAAGCATCCTTGATCAGTCTGGCAAGTCTCCTACCAAGTCCACTCTTCCCTTTCTTTGTCTGGAAGACAACTTCCTTCTGCAAGCAATAGAGGAGCCGACAAGGATAGCTGCCATGCTTGACCTTGTCCGCACCAACAGGGAACGGCTGGTTGGAAGTGTGACGCTCCAGGGAAGCCTTGCTTGCAGCGATCATGAGATGGTTGAGTTTGAGATCCTCAGGACAGTAAGGAGAGCGTGCAGCAAGCTCACTGCACTGGACTTCAAGAGAGCAGACTTTGGCCTCTTCAGGAGCCTGCTCAGTAAGGTTCCATGGGATACAGCCCTAGAGGGCAGGGGGGCCCAAGACTGTTGGTTGATATTCAAGGATCACCTGCTGCAAGCTCAGGAGCAATGCATCCCAACTAGAAGGAAGTGCAGCCAGGAGACCTCCTTGGATGGATAAGGAGCTGCTGAGCAAAATTCGAAGGAAACAAGAGGCTTATAAAAGGTGGAAGCAAGGACAGGCGGCCTGGGAAGAATACAGGGATGTTGTCCGGGAAGCTAGGGACCAGGTTAGGAAAGCTAAGGCCCACTTAGAATTAAACTTGGCTAGGGATGTAAAGGATAACAGGAAGGGATTCTATAGGTACACTGCAAATAAAAGACAGGCTAGGAATAACATGGGCCCTCTTCAGAAGCTATCGGGAGAACTGGCTATCCTGGATTTAGAAAAGGCTGAGGTTCTTAATAACTTCTTTGCCTCAGTCTTCACCGGAAAAATGCTCTGACCACACCACCCAAGTCTTGGAAGGCAGACGCAGGGACAGTGAGAATGAAGACCCTGGGCCCACTGTAGGAGAGGATCTGGTTCAAGACCATCTTAGGAACCTGAATGTATACAAGTCCATGGGACCGCATGAAATCCATCCACAGGTCCTGAAGCAGCTGGCAAATGAAGTTGCTAAGCCACTGTCCATCATATTTGAAAAATCATGGCAGTCAGGTGAAGTTCCCGATGACTGGAAAAATATAACCCCCATTTTCAAGAAGGGGAAAACGGAAGAGGCGGGGAACTACAGACCAGTCAGTCTCACCTCCGTGCCTGGCAAAATCTTGGAGCGGATTCCCCTGGAAGGCATGGGAAGGCACATGAAAAACAACAAGGTGCTTGGGGACACCCAGCATGGCTTCACTAAGGGGAAATCCTGCCTGACCAATCTGGTGGCCTTCTATGAAGGGGCTACGGAACTGATGGACAGGGGCAGAGCAGTTGATGTCATCTACCTGGACTTGTGCAAAGCGTTTGACACTGTCCCACATGACATCCTTGTCTCTAAGATGGAGAGACATCAATTTGATAGGTGGACCACTCGGTGGATAAAGAACTGGCTGGATGGCCACACACAAAGAGTTGTGCTCAATGGTTCAATGTCCAGCTGGAGACCAGTAACGAGTGGTGTCTCTCAGGGATCGGTGCTGGGACCAATCTTGTTCAACATTCTTGTCAGTAACATGGACAGTGGGATTGAGTGCACCCTCAGCAAGTTTGCCGATGACACCAAGCTGTGTGGATCGATTCATACATTGGAGGGAAGGAATGCCATCCAGAGGGACCTTGACACGCCTGTGAGGTGGGCTGATGCCAACCTGATGAAGTTTAACCACGATAAGTGCAAGGTCCTGCACCTGAGTCAGAGCAATCCCAGGCACAGCTACAGGTTGGGCAGAGAAGAGATTGAGAGCAGCCCTGCAGAGAAGGACTTGAGGGTGGGTGTTGGTTGATGGAAAAATGAACATGAGCCAGTAGTGTGCGCTTGCAGCCCAGAAAGCCAACCGTATCCTGGGCTGCATCAAAAGGAGCATGACCAGCAGATTGAAGGAGGTGATCCTGCCCCTCTACTCTGCTCTCGTGAGACCTCACTTGGAGTATTGTGTGCAGGTCTGGTGTCCTCAACATAAAAAGGACATGGAACTGTTGGAACAAGTCCAGAGGAGGGCCACGAGGATGATCAGGGGACTGGAGCACCTCCTGTATGAAGATAGGATGAGAAAGTTGGGGCTGTTCAGCCTGCAGAAGAGAAGGCTGCGTGGAGACCTCCTAGCAGCCTTCCAGTACCTGAAGGGGGCCTACAGGGATGCTGGGGAGGGACTCTTCATTAGGGACTGTAGTGGCAGGACAAGGGGTAATGGGCTCAAACTTAAAACAGGGGAAGTTTAGATTGGATATGAGGAAGAAATTCTTTACTGTAAGGGTGGTGAGGCCCTGAAATGGGTTGCCCAGGGAAGCTGTGAATGCTCCATCGCTGGCAGTGTTCAAGGCAGGGTTGGACATAGCCTTGGGTGACATGGTTTAGTGGGAGGTGTCCCTGCCCATGGCAGGGGGGTTGGAACTAGAGGATCTTAAGGTCCTTTCCAACCCTAACTATTCTATGATTCTATGATACAATGCAATTATCACTTTTTACTTTAAGCATGGAATACCACTCCACCTTAAAGCAGTATTTTCTTCAAATGTTCTCATTCAGCTTCCATGAAACTAAACGCACATGACTGACTATAAAAAAAAGATGGTTTAAAATACAGAATAACAACACCTGAAGCTCACAACTGGGAACACTGCTATGGTATTACTTATTTTTTCATCTTCCTTTCTCTGCCAATAATCTTGAGCATGACAAGTGCTTTCTAATGTAACCTGAACCCACTTTCATGTTCTAGTATTTTGCCCAAATAGATTTTATCAAAGATCCCAGTTAACTGTCTTCTACAACAATATTACAACTGAAAATTAAATGACAGTTTCATTTTCGAATACAGGACTTCTCAAAAGAAGAAATTCAGTAGCCTAAATATTTGTAAGAAAACACAGCATTTCTCAGTAATATTCTAGCTCACTTTCTCAAGAAGAATAAAATAACAGCTCATTACAGCAATTCAAAATGTTGTGGGGTTTGTGGGTATTTTTCATTTTTAATCCCCTCTACACATCCTGAAACAAACCACACTGACTGCATTCACTAACACAAAATGAAATATTTGAGTACATGAAAAGCATGTAATTTTTTAAAAAAAGGATCAATTTTTCTTGAAGAAACTGTTGGGTAACTACAGCCCATTTTGAGGAGTATTTTGAAATGCCATCTTTGACAACCTGGACCATTCGCTGAAATTCTTTCTCCCTGCTTAACAACCTTATTGCACCAACAGAGGAAATGAGCAATTTTAAATAAGACCTTGGACAAAATCCAAAGCATATGAACTTGAAAGAAATTGGTTGACTTTATTTAAGTTTGTGAGTGCAATGCCTCTGTCAAAAAAAGTAGCAATAAGTCGCAGATCTGCTAAAGTCAAGCCAATAAGTGCCTGACCCATTTATTTGTGTATGGTTTTGTTTCGTGGGGGTTTTTTCCCTGACTTGGGGTTCACAAGTTTACCAGTATAACTCCATAATGAGCAATGCCCTATGTTATTTCCCTCACAGACAGCACTTTGGTGAGGTCCCTAATTTAGGAAAGTAGCTGCCCAAGAAAGGCTGTAATATCAACAGGAAAGAGTGAGACACATCCAGAGGCCAAGCCAGATGGTCTCCACAAAAGAGTGCTCCCAGGCTCCTAATCCAGGTGTCTTTTAGTTACACAAACTAGATGGCCGGAATCCAAACCAGGATCTAAACCGACCACCCCTAAAAATCCTCACTGAAAAAAGAATGAGCTCTTGTGGAACATCTCTCTACCCGGTTACACACAGTGAAACCATACTCCTTCAATGATATGATAAAAAACCCATGGAAAACAAGAGCCTTCTTGTATACTTCAGTGGGTGGTCAGTCAAGACCTTAACTAAAAGCCGTTTTCCCCATTTACCTGCTTGGATATTTGGCTACAGATAGTTTTGTTTTCACATGTAAAGGCACTATTTTAAAAAGCACTCTAGGAAGGATGGCTGGCTGTATCTACATTCCCTCCAAAGGCAACGGGAAGGAATATTACACCTAAGGCAATGTTTTGTTTTTTCTTTTAAGGTGTTTCTTCTCATTATAACAGTACAATAAAACAGCTATAATATCGGGGAGGTTTTGACTTTTGTCTTGTAACCATGCAGATGAATAGCTTCAACCTTTGAAAGAAATTGCAGTATGAATGTCTATTTTATTCCAGAGTTGTGTCTGAGCAGACTATTAATAGAATACTGATAAATGCTACAATAGCTGTTCTTTTTTCTTTCCCTTCTGCTTTCATGCCATTGCCAATACCTATCCTTCCCCTGGTGCTGTCAGCTGATGCCTGTCTCATAACTCTCAGGTTAACAGCATTGGAAGAAAAAGAAATTAAGTTCAAATAAAACTGCCAGGTAGAATTCAACATTATGAGATTATAGACTGAATTGTTTTCTGAAGCAGGCACATATATGCAGAGTTATACCACTAATGACCTGCAAAGACCTTACATATTAAAATTTAATTACTATAATATTATTTGAAAAGGGAGATGATACTAAAGCTGATTATTTTTCTTTTTCTAGTAGCTCAGCGATATTTAATGGCAAGTAATAACTAAACTTATCTTCTCCATGCATTTCCTGAGCACTGCATGTACATGATGTTCACACAAAATCGTAAGATGCTGTGAAATCTTTGTAAAATGTGCATGTGGCCAGTAGGACATTTAACGAGGCCTCTGCAAATCTCACTATGCATTCTTAGACACATAGCTTCATCTGTACAATTCTCTTGTTTGTGTTTGTGTGGTAAATCTTAAAAGATAAGGAGCTGCAACTGTTAGTCCTGTGAGCGAAAATAACTCAGGGATATTATGGAGAAGAACATGCAATATAAGGACTACACAATAATAATGAAGAAATCCAAAAAGTAATTGCAAGCCATGCAAGTAAGAACAGATAAGGACTCCATTACGATATCAATGGCTTTAAATTATCAGTATAGAATTGCTTAAGTGCCGTGTGAAGCAAATGAGTGAAGCTGTTTAACATACAACAGAAAAGTTATCCATGCTTTAATTTATGTCACATATCTAAAAGCCTTAAAGCCACAGCCAGATACTTCACTCGGATTGCAGCATCAGCGATCACTATCAAAAACAACTAGTCCTTAACTGGCTGTTTAAAGGAAGCCAAATAATGAAGTGCCACAGAGAACAAATACATTTTTTGTTCCCTGAAACAGTGTGTTAGGTGAGTTAGAGGAAACAGCTATGCCCCAGAGAAGCTTATAAGGCTGTAACTGATATTTCATTTGCTTTGAAAATTTCTTTTTCTATAGCTCTCAGACAATTAGGGTCAGAGCAACAACAGCCCATGTAAAAGACACTAAGAGACAAAAATCTTTTTTTCTTATAAATACCTAAATAAATTTGGGAAAGACAGAACACCTAGACATTTGTCCAATCTTTAATGCAATCCAACATTTTGTTCAAGAGGATCTAGTAAATCCATGGTTAAAGTAACAGTCCTACTGAATAATGACGGTCAAGTACTGCTGAAACATGCATGCATGCTTGTTAGGAATAACTAACATTTGCTTATGCTGGAAAGCTGCCTGGGTAAAGACAATCACTCCTACAGAAATGCTGTAATAAAACTAAAAAGAAAACTTAAATGTAGTAGGTGTGCAGCAGGATGGTCAAGGAAAAGGAAGCATATGGCAATTTCAGTTTTCAGGACAGCTGAGCCAACTGCGGCTCTGTTAGCTGGAAGCCTGGACAGCAAGAGACACCAAAGGAAATTCTGCATGTCTGCCCACCAAAGGAAACCTGACTGGTGGGAATTTCAGCAGACAAAGGACTAGACACTGTAACTGTATTAAAACGCTATTATGGGAGTGAAAATAAATTAGCAATGCTAATTGCCAATTGCCAGTGAATGCAAAAAATGTAGGAAATTAGAAGGATGCAGTAGTCATGGTGAAACAGATATCAAAAGACAAAAGAAAATCTAAGTAGATCTGGAAAGGCAGGTAAAATTGACAAATGATACATAAAACAGGAGCTGATAGAAAAGGGGGATTGACAGTTAAGATGCAGAAAAAACAAAGAAGTTGAAACATTTATCAGGAGTCTTACATAAAGTGATGCGTAAATATATCTTGACATTTATAAAAGGCAAGGATTTCTCTTCATTTTCTCTGCGCATTTACCCATAGAGACTATCAATTTTGCAGATTACATCATATGCATGTCTTCCAACATACAGAAACATTTTTTTTCACCTTTCCTGAATAAGAGGTGTTTTTTATGTAAGTTAGTCTGATTCACTGTGATTTCTAATCTTTGTCAGCACATCAAATACCTTAAAGATATTGGGCATGCTTCCTATTACACAACTGCATCAAAGAACGAACAAGCTGAGAGTAAATAAAACATGTTGGTAACTTTAATGATCACCCAAAGAATCACCTAGAAACTGTATTTTAAATGCTACGAAATTTGTAGTTTCTCTCACAGACGTCAGTGAGACAGCACTTTTCACATCCCGGGGCTGCTCACACTGGTGTGGGCTCCAAGCAAACTTGAAACATTCTGTAAAGCCAGGCTACCGACTCTGCAAGCCACAATGGAGAAAGCATTTCTAGCATTACACTGAACTCTGTTGAAACCTACTCTCCTTCTCTTTTTCCCTGCCCACTCTGTGCTCACCTGTGTGCAGCCTGGCTGACTCCCCGCAGACCTTTCTGTCAATTAGAGAAGAAATTTTGTTTTTTTCTCAGTTCATTAACCTTCTTTCTACTCCCATAGACCAGTTTGGAAAATCCATGTTTACAGTAACTGCATGCACTCTGCACTCATCAAAAGGAGTTGTACAATGTTAAATCAGAGCCCACAGTTACAGAATACACTGTTTCATCTATCATTCTCAACGAGTCTGTAGTGTGAAGCAACAGCATTTAAAACAGAGCAGTGCCAACTTTAAAAAGCTGAAAAGGGCACTAATTTCTGCAATTATTCCCATGGAATGCACAACTGGATTAAAAAACCTTTGATCTTTTCATATTCATCCTTCTGAATTGGATGTAAAAACTAGACCCCTTTGAGCATTATGGCTACATTTTAAAGATGAATCCTGTAGCAAAAAAGATTTCATATGGATAATTAATATATTTTTTACAAGTTGTCGGGGAAGGGAAAAAAATAAAAAAAGCATAAATACCCCAAGGTATGACAAGTTTGCGATATAGGTGATATATGATAGTAATTGACATCCTAACAACAGGAGACTATAAAGGTACCCTCAAATTATTTTCTTTTCTGTTTCTTCCCTATCTGCTCTTCCTCCTTTGTTTCCTCAGTGAGCCAGATGTGCCAGCAAGGCAATTTAATCTTCCAGGTATAAAGAAAGTCTTCCTTTTCTAAGAAAAATACAAACTTCTACTGGTCAAGGACAGAAAGCCCAAGAGAAGGAATTATCTACTGACATTGAGCTATGTTTTTTTTATCTCTAGGAATGGAAGAAGTAGTATTCTGGAAGAAATAACATTGATTTAGCGAGAATGTAAGGCAGACACCTTCTGTTTGATGTATGTTGCCTTCTGGACAAGAGTAGGACAATAGCTTGTATTCCCTGAACAAAACACCCCCTACTGTGTTTTCACTATCATTTAGTGGGAAGTACTTTATTCCCTTGTAACATTAAACTCTGAACCATGAGAAACTTTATGCTCAGTCATGAACTTGGATGGATGCTTATTTAAGGAGCTACCAATAGGTTAATTCTTCTGGGCTCTCATGCCACGCATAACTGTGAGAGGGAAGAGTCACTACCTTATCCTGTATGGATAATAAAGTAAACCATGCCAGCCAAAGAGGTACGATTTGCCTCCTTCGTAAAACAGGCACAGAAACTAAACCTCAACTATCGCATAAGTTTACAATCCCCAGCAACCTTTTTTTTCCATCGTTTCTATTACTGCACTTCACAATACAGCAGTATGCCAACCACAGTCAATAAGGAACTATTTAAGAAGGTAACTTCCCTTTTCAAAGAAGCAAACTCACTAACTTTGCTTAAATACAGAACAAAACCCCACAACTGTCTTGTTTTCTTCAGAAATGCACAACATTTGCTATCTTGTCAAGATCCACCTTAAAAGTAGCTGACTGCTGCCTGTAACTCCTTTTATTCCTTCTAAAAGAACCTTCCATTTTCTAAAAGGCCACTTTTATCTGCTGGTTTAAATACAAAGCAACCCTCAAACTTCTATTATCTAGTCTGTATTGCTGGTAGGCTTATGCTTAAGTGCTTTAAGAACATGAAGCACCTTGTTGCTTTCAACTGAATAAATACATTTTTTCACATCAAGCACATTCTTAAGTGTTTTGCAAAACTGTGGGCTTCTCAACAGAATAACTATATATATTGGTATCTATCTCCATTATTTCCTGAGGAACCAATGACAGATGTAGGTAGCCAATACTTCAGCCAGAATTAACATATTACCAGTTTCCAGCAGAGTACCTAATCCTGTATTATCAATGGGTTCTTCAAAACAAGAAAAAAAAAATAAAAGGAAAAGTACAGCATGAGCAACCTATAAAGATAGCGGAGAAAATGGAAAGGGCTACTAAAGGAAAAAAATATTCTAAGTTAATCTCAGAGATGACAGGAAGAAGATATGAAAAAAGGAAAGCTCAAACCAAGTTAACAGAGCAAAGATGGTCTCCACCTGACTGGCAAGGCTGACGTACTAGGCTATATGAGAAGGGGGACGACCAAGCCAGTGAAAACTGAAAAGTTGCCTGTAGAAGAAACTCAGCAGATGAGGAACTTCATCAAAAAGAATGTACAAAATATGTCTCAACATCTAAAGGACTGTACTTCTACAGCACTTTACCAGTGTTGCGCGCAAAGATGTAAACTACTGCGGCAAAGGGTTTGAAACTCTCCTACAAGCGGTCATGCGCGGCCAGACGCACCTTGCTTGCTCTAAAGAGCTTAATGCTTCCTACTGTGTAACAGACCCTCTGCTTCAAGCTTGCAAATATGCTTTCCTGCTGGACAGATGCAGAGAAGCGTCTTGCATTCTTCCTCCGACCCTAAGAATAGACACTGTTAGCTGCAACCTGGCCACAGTGTAACAGGAGGGAAATTTCCATAAACTGCAGATGTAAAAAGCTGAGTGAAAAGCACTTCAGTTAGACAGGAACTCACTCAGCTGCACTATGTACAACACCCTTTGTGCAGAAGTGTTCATTAGACACTACTGTAGATACAGTAAGACAGAAACACAGTGTGGTATGATATGCTGTCACCATTAAGGTAGAATGTGACAGATACATTCAGAAAATATAAAATATATTCACACAGCTTGACATTAAAAGAATACATGTGAAGCCAGCTGAATAAACAGCCCTCCCTTCTTTAGCATATGCTGACATTAATAGCACTAATCAGACCAGCTACTAACCATATCAATTTAGAAATAACATCCCAATGTTGTATTTACATCTTCCAGCTTTGCTAAAAACATATTACGATAACGGGAACATTAAAAACATGCCTACACTAAAATTATTATTCTGCAGTTGATCTGTAATTATATAGGACTCATTTATCTTCCCAGCTGCATGTAACCAGAGGGATTTGGCTGCATTACCAGTGTTATTTAGCATAAAGCAGTTGTGACCAAACCTGCGGGTATTGACTAGTTGGCCTAGAGAACCTGAGCACCACTCTGCTGGGTTTCAGAGAAGCCAATACTACTTCATGCTATGATCATCTCAGCCTGCCATGTTTTAAGCCGAGCCAGTAACTCAGAACCATGGAGCTGCTCACTCACTCCTCCCCCCCCAGCCCCGCCCCAAGGGGTGGGAGGAGAATCGAAAGAATTTAAATCCCACGGGTTGAGATAAGAACAGTCCAGTAACTGAGGTATAACATAAAACCACTACTGCTATCATCAATAACAAGAACGATAAGGGAAATAACAAGGGAAGAGAATATAAAACCAAAAGGAGAAAAGGAAAAGAAAACAATAAACACAAGTGATGCACAATACAACTGCTCACCACCTGCTGACCGATACCCAGCCAAACTCGAGCAGCAATCTGAGCCTTACGGGTAATAGTTTATATACTGGGCATGACAGGCTGTGGTATGGAATACCCTTTTGGGCAGTTTGGGTCAGTTGTCCTGTCTCTGCTTCCTCCAGGCTTCCTGCGTCCCTCCTCACTGGCAAAGCATGAGACTGAAAAGTCCTTGATCAGTAAACATTATTTAGCAACAACTAAAAACACTGGTGCGTTATCAGCACTGCTCTCAGGCTAAAGCTGAAAAAACAGCACTGTACCAGCTACTAAGAAGGAGAAAAATGAATGCGATTGCTGAACCCAGGACACAGCCATAAAAAAAGACATAAAAATGTGTCAGAAACAAAAACTGTATTTCTTAACTTCATATATTGTGTTCTCCACATTTGTGTATGTACTTCACTTGCTTTGTCTTAAAACAGCTCCAGACCAATTCAAGTGTTTCCTTTTCCACAGAGGACATGCACTCGAATCTTTAGTGCCACCTAAAAGATTGCTGGTTGACAGAGAAGAGACAGTGTCTTTATAAAACTATCTACCACTTCAAGAGAAAACAGTAATTGATGTTATTCAAATTAATACCTTACTTTATATGTTATGTTTCAATGCTTTTAACTGTTCTTTTTATGCACCTTTAATAAAATAAAACAATTTTATTTTTATTTTGTTATTTTTTTGAAAAGTTTGTCACAGAACAGGTTATGCACCCAGAGCTTTAGACTGTTGAAACTTAATGTGACCATCACACGTAACACTGGATAACTTTGACCCTGTGTCGTGGTTTAAGCCTCTCAGCCACACAGTTTGCTCACTCACTCCCCCCTCTTTCTTCACTCCGCTCCTGGGGGGATGGGGAGGAGAATCGAAAGAATGCAACTCCCACAGGTTGAGATAAGAACAGTCCAGTAACTAAGGTATAACACAAACCACTGCTGCTACCACCAATAATAATAATGATAAGGGAAATACAAGGGAAGAGAATACAATCGCTCACCACCCGATACCAAGCCCGACCCAGCAGCGAACCCCCACCCGTCTGGGTCTCTGCCCTCCGTTTTTACATCCTGGGCATCACCTGCTGTGGTATGGAATACCTCTTTGGCTAGGTTGGGGCAGGTGTCCTGTCTCTGCTTCCTCCGGGCTTTCCCTCCTCCCTGGCATGAGACTCAGAAAGTCCTTGGCCAGACTAAAACGTTCTAAGCAGTAACCGAAAACATCGGTGTTATCAGCGCTGTTCCCAGGCCGAAAGTCAAAAACACAGTGCTGCACCAGCTACCAAGAAGGAGAAAAATGTCTGCTACTGATGAACCCATGACACCCTGTGACACTTCAATTATTTTCAAAAGCTATTCTAGACATCTTAATTTTTAGACAACTGCACCCTTCTAGCATGTGTTTGCCACTGAAACTATTAAATGCCTCTACAGTTATCCAGAAGTTTTACACGATCTTGAAAACGTGGCCAGAGAATTCAGTTGTGTCATGTAAGGCCACAAGTCAAATGCAAGATAAGAAGAAATACGGATGTATCCTTGCAAAGTTCTACTTATCCAAATAATCCTTGTCTTGCGCAAGTGTATCTGACGCTTGCAACAACTGAGCTAATAGGACTGGGACGTATTTCTGTAACAACACTGTTTTCTGGCCTCTGTAGTAAGACGGCATGAGCAAAACAAGTTGCAAAAACCTGCACTGCAATACAGCTATGCAAATTTGTGTCAGCAGAAAAATCTCATTTAATCATAGAATCATAGAATCATAGAATAGTAAGGGTTGGAAAGGACCCTAAGATCATCGAGTTCCAACCCCCCTGCCATGGGCAGGGACACCTCCCACTAAACCATGACATCCAAGGCTATGTCCAACCCCACCTTGAACACCGCCAGGGATGAAGCATTCACAACTTCCCTGGACAACCCATTCCAGTGCCTGACCACCCTTACAGTAAAGAATTTCTTCCTCATATCCAATCTAAACTTCCCCTGTTTAAGTTTGAACCCGCTACCCCTTGTCCTGCCACTACAGTCCCTAATGAAGAGTCCCTCCCCAGCATCCCTATAGGCCCCTTCAGATACTGGAAGGCTGCTATGAGGTCTCCATGCCGCCTTCTCTTCTCCAGGCTCAACAGACCCAATTTTCTCAGCCTATCTTCATATGGGAGGTGCTCCAGTCCCCTGATCATCCTCGTGGCCCTCCTCTGCACTTGTTCCAACAGTTCCATGTCCTTTTTATGTTGAGGACACCAGAACTGCCCACAATACTCCAAGTGAGGTCTCACGAGAGCAGTGTAAAGGGGCAGGATCACCTCCCTCGACCTGCTGGTCACACTCCTTTTCATGCAGCCCAGGACCCACTGGAATTCAAATCCAGATCTTGAAAACTGAGCTCTAGCACCTCTGAGCTCTAGCACCTCTACTTTAAAAATGAGAGATCTTCGTCTTCCCACTATAGACAGAATGTGATTTTCCTCCCAGTGTATCTGTTTCAGAGCCCTTTCTAGTCAATTAAGTCTTTCTACTACATGTATTAGCAAAATAAATATGACTTTGACAGGTCAAAAGGTTATGTTAAACCAGTGCTTCAAGACTCAGTGATGCCTCAGCTCAGTCTGCGGAAACACTTTAGTTCTGAGTTCGGTCAGAGCTGTGCAATTTTTCACATACGTGGTAAGCTAAATGCAAAGTTGTTAAATTTATGTATATTAATGGCAGGAAATTACTAGCAAGGCTCTCAATTAGCTTAATCAAGCCATAATAGGTACCTGGGAATATTGCAAGAAACTCAGAGAAGATCTCTGCTCAATACATCAGTGAAAGAGGTTGGCCACATGACAACCTGCATGGCTACCTGAGTTAGTATTTCTGTTTTGTATATAATAACTGCTGAGCTTTATCTCCCTATTCTAGATAGAATTGGTCCTGCCATTTCAAAAGAGGCATTTCAAAACTAGAGGCTGCAATTCTCCATGTTGTAAGAACAATCAAGCCCTTGGAAAAGCTCTTCGAAGACTAAAATAGTGAGATTAATCACTCTGAAATAAGACAGCAAAGGAACAATAAAAGCAGATTAAGAAGAGAGACATCAGGAGCTTCTCTTCTCACACCTCAACAGACAGAATCATAAGAAAATTCAGCTCTGTGAACAGGTGGGAAATAAAAAAACAGGTAAAGACTGATAAAAGCATTCAGAAGGGAGTTAGGGATCCACATCGATCATTTTAAAACATATGCCCAAGAATTTGGGGAGAATAAAGTAGCATGGAGAACTGACCCATGAAATTTCAAGTCCTGCAGACCAGATTTTTAACAATTACGAAATCTGGAATAGTACCACATGTGTGGGAAAGAATAAAATGTTTCTCCATTCTTTCAACAGAAACGATATTTATCAGGTGAGCAGATTAGGCAGTCTGACCAATATCCTGAGTGTTTTACATGAAATTTTGAAGGAAAAAACTGCTAAAAGTGAGCAATATGACTCAATCATTTATTTTAAGACTCAGCATTTTTCTTAGGAAACAGAGAAACACAGAGCTGCTCTGGGGACAGCAACAACCAAAACCAACTATAATGCAAGTAGTGGCATAGGGCTTTCATTAACAGAAAAGGTTCAGGATTGTGTTAATTTTCACTACAATATTTATCTTTTAGAAAGGTTATTTACTACTTGCAACATTGGGGAATGCTTAGTATAGAAGCAGCTCAAGGAGGATGGCCCTGACTTCAGTGACTGAAGCCCAAAACATTGAAAGCAGATTAAAATTTGCTAGTATGCAGTGCAAAAATTATATGAAAACTCTACTATAAGCTGGGTGACCATTAACTGCAAGCAAAGCAGGAGTCCTTCTGCAATCCTCTAGTCCTTGAATGACTGTTGCATAGACACACACACAAAAAAAAAAAAAAAAAAGAAAAATAGCACTACTGCTGGATGTCTCTGGCAAGAAATTTTCAGCACTTCTGACTGAAAATGCAACTGAAGTTGATGCAGTGGTATTTCTTCTAACATACTGCACACAACGTATTACTAATATGAATGACAATTATTCACATTATGTCTTCATTTTACTCAAACTCTTAAAAAATCTCTTCCTGAGGTTTTCTTTCTTCTAATAGCTTAGCAAAATTTCACAGTCTCCCCAACTAGAATTGCTCTCCAAAACACAGCAGGGAAGCACACAAGGGAAGGCATGAGGACAAGATGAAAATATGTATGACTTGCTACACTACAGTGGAATGAAAGTTAGAAGGTCACCAATCACAAAAGTACTAGCAGCAGCTTCCCATGAGGAAGATCCATGACACTGAACCCATTTTTGTTAGTGATTGGAGAGGAGACCCTTGGGAATGTTTTGGAAGTCTAGATGCCTGTGCAACGCTAGAACCATTCTCCAACAGCTCCACAACTGCCTCCTGAAAGAAAATTCCCTAAACAAGACCTTTCAGTATCCCAGACATGTCGCAAGTCCAGAACAGCAACTCTTTCATTTCAAGAATCAAATACTGTAGGATTTCACAACTGGTGAAATGTTAAACAGCTCATTACCACAGCTTCCCACCAACACAGGTATAAAGCTGCAAAAAGGCATATTGCATCATCCTCCTTACCAGAGCAACAGAAGGCTCAAATTTGGCACGGTGGAGAGGGACAAAGCTCTGCACCCAAATGTGCATAGCTGTTTACACTGGGATCAACAATCCAAGACCACTGAAGCAGAGACACTCCATTGTCCTGTATCCTAGGAAGCCTGGAGATGCTACTGGAAGGTGGGGGAAATCACCCAATGGGATATCCTCAGTGCAGCCTCAGGTCAAGACTGGGTTTCTAGGGGGAGTGTTAAGAGCACAGAGAGAAGCAATGCCCCAAGACACAGGGACTGCTTATTGCTAGTCCTTGTCCAAGCCCTTTTCTCCCAAAGCAAGGCACATAACTTGTTTCACTCTCCACCAAAAAAAAAAAAAAAAAAAAAAGAAAAAAATCCACAAGGCCTTTTTTTTTTTTTTCTAGGTAAGCAACAAGAGATAGCTTTTTGCAACTCCCAGACGGCAGAGTATACTCTGTGTTCCCCCACTTACCTTGCCCAAGATGAAGCATGAAAAACAGTTCTGTAACCACCTCCCACCCCACATTTGCACACTACAGGGGTTCCCACAGAACCTGAGCCTTTCCCCTTACCCCCTGTGTAAATGCCACTGGAGGTGCCTCCAGCAAAAAGCTCTGATCAGATCTCCCTTCCCAGACCACCTTTCCATTTAAATGGAAAGCATAGCCCCAAAGGAAACAGGGACACAAAGCACAGACCAGGCACTGCTGAGGTATACAAGCTGCTTCTTGCCTTGTTCTTCCCCAGCCCTCACAGTACTGTCCCCTTCCTCCCTGCCTCCAAAATCCCACCTGGTGGGTGGCCCACGCAGTCCCACTCTGCTCCTCTTACCTGTTGCAGCCCTTCACCTTGCTCCAGCCAGGGCTCTGCAACACTTGCCAGTCTCCATATGCCTCTCTCAGAAAGGAACAGGGGAGCGGGGGCGAGCAACGAGCTCCCTGCCTGGGGCAGCACTGCCGCTGCCGTCCAAGATCCTGCAGCTGTGTGAGCTGCTCCTTCTGAACCCTGAGGAAGGCGCTGCTCTCCCCTCGCTCGGTAGCGGCTTTGCCTCCGAGCCGAGTCCGCCGCCGCGCAGCCGCCGGCTGGGCTGGAGGGAGCCGGCTGCCCGGCCATGCACGAAGCCCTGCCTCTGCTGGTTTCTCGGGAACGGCCTCTTCCAAGCGAACTTATTGGGCTCCGAGCTGTACCTGGGGGGCAGAAGAGGAGAAATTATGTTTTGCAGTGTAGAGTGTGCATTAACTATCCCAGAGTTAACTGCATCTGAGTTTCTCTTCTTTTGGACCAAACTTGCTGTCTCCTGCTGGAGTTATTAATCTTCATATTTGCATCATTTGTGCATTAGTGAGTTGGTTTGTTTCTCCCGTTCCACCCCCTTACCCCTACCCGCTCTCCCTAAAAACCCAACAATTAAAAAATGTGGATTTTTTCCTTTAATTCCCTACACTGTGTAATTATATTCACATTAGAAATCAATCAACTCTGGTCATTACCATTAGTGATATGCTCATAAACCAAGCACTAGTCATGCTAATGAACTGAATGAAACATAATTTCTTGTTCTGTAAACTAATGCTCAGCGCTAATCAGCAATAAATTCAATCAGACATTACTTACATCAACTGAAAAACACATTAAAGCCGGGTAAAGCACAGTAGCTGATCATATCTGGAAGAAGCACGCACCCACCCGCGCCCAGGAGCAGGCTCAAGAGTATCACGGCTGCGGGGTCTGCGTACGATGCACTGAGCCCTGACGGGACGCGGCCTCCTCGCGAGGGACTCGTCGGTGCCGGGGAGCGAGGGGACGTGGCAGGAGCAGGCGGGCCCGCGGGCAGCGCTGCGGGCGGGACAGGCCACCAGGCCCGCTGGCTGAGGTGGCTCCCGCAGGCTGCTCACGCTTCAGCGCGGGGCTGCCGAGCAAAGCACAAAGCGACAGAGGCCCCACCAGCCCTTTGCCGTCTCCTAACTCCCTGCAACCTGCCTGGCGATGACCGCAGCCAGACGTCGCTGATCGCCCGCAGGCCATGGCCGAGTCTGCCGCTGAAAGCGACAGCTGCGGCCTACTGGTGGGGCAGCCTCAGCGGCCGGGTGAGCCCGCCCGAAGCCAGGCGGGCGGATCCGACCCCAGCGCGCTTACCCGCACGGCTTGCACCTGGGTCCAGTTTCCTTCGGCCCGGTCTCCTCGAAGGAGCCCGTTCTCCTCCTTGGGGCGGAGTACCGCGAGTCGCAAGGCCCAGAACCGCGCCATGGTGCGAGGCTCGCGGGGAGCCCCGCCCACCCCTCACGCGAGACGGCCGCGAGGAGCGTGCTGCCGGCGGCGCGAGGCCCCGTGTGAGCGGCTCCATGCGCCCCTTCCCGTAACCGGGACGGGCCTCCTGGGAAGTGAGTTCCGTTACACGCGGCCCGGCTACCGAAGTGAGCCCCACACGGTGCCTCGCATGCACCCCTCGCTTCTACACGCCGCAGCCGCGGGAAGTCTGGGCGGGGCCAGGGCGGCAGCGGGACCCGCCCGTTCCTCCGGGGACCCGGGCAAGGGATCCCGGGGCCGGGCCGGTGCCACAGGGGCTTCGAGGAAGTGGCGGCTTTACCTCCACAGCGGGGGTGCCGCAGCGCTGTCCCTCGCCGGAGGCCTCAGGGCGGCTGCGCCCCATGCAGGGCTTACCCCTGGGTGCCACAAGGCTGTGAGCGGTGCGGGGGGGGGGCTCGCTGCGCGGGCGCGGAGCTGAGGCGGCTTTCCCAGGCAGACACGGCGGTGCCTTGCAATAGCCGCAGAGCGGTGATTTGCTGCGATTGGGGGTAATATAATTTCCAGCTGCACAATATTAATGAGACGCTCACAAGCAGGGGGAAACTTCAGCGGGAGGCGGCTGGTTTATTTGCTGCGTGTTAAGGGACGGGGAAAAAAAAAAAAAAAAGGGCAAAAAGCGAAGCACCGGCTCTCGCAGGCCCTGCACCTCCGGCGCTTGCCGGGGCACCCCGCGGATGCCGGGTTCCCTGAGCGGGCCGCGGCTCTTCTCTTGTAGCTCTGTGATTTCTCTTTCCCCTTCTGTTTTTTTGTTGGGGTTTTTTAATCCCTTTGCCCCCTTGCCGCGGTCATGGGGGGCAGGAGCGGCTCCGCTCACCCCGCTCGTCCCCGTCTCTTCTGGGTGAGAGGGTGCGGCGGCGGGGAGGATGGGCCGCGCTGTGGAAGAGGGGCGAGAAGCCCGGCCAGAAGTGCGGTGCGGCAGCGGCTGAAGGCTTCAGGGGAAAGTAATAAAGTGTCTTATATTGAGAGGAGCGAGCAGCCCGGAGAATCCGATATGTGGATTGTCTCGGGCAGGTTATAACTCCAAGTGAAAACAACACGGCTGTCTTCCGTTATTAACTCTTCTCCATAAATCTCGGCTGTCTCCCTACAAGGCTCCCGCCAGCGGCAGCAGGTGCCGCGGCTTCCGCGGAGGTCCCGGCGGGGGCCGCCCGCGCCTTCCCCTATGCTGCCGGGCGCAATTCGCGACTGGAGCCGGTCGGTATCAAGCAAGTGGGAGGCGTTTTGGCCCCCGCGCCCCTCGGTGACAGAGGAGCGGATGCTGACTCGCGGCCGACGTGTTGTTCACTTGGAAACTAAGGGCCGCGGCCACTCAGGATCAGGTTGAGCTCTGCCCAGCCTCGCACCCGCCGGCCGCCCCGCCGCGGAACCGCACGGCAAAGGCCGGGGCAGGAAGAGGCTTCTCCGCCCGGCTATTTCGAGGGCAGAACCTGCGAATAAAGCGAGGAGAGTTGCTTAGTGTGCTCGTTTTGATCCCCACCTCAGAGCTAGTCCTGTTTCTCCATGGGATTCCGGATTCGTGCGGCTCCACTGGGGCCACACCGCGGAAGAGACCAGCCTCTCACTCAGCGCCAGGCTCGTGTCATTGCTTTATTTCACATTAAAGTTTAGATACAATCGAAATCCCCATACACACATTATAATAAAATTAGTAATCTCTGAGTACTGCAAAATTATAGCATTTGCATCTTTAAAAGACTGTAAACAAATTAATACTGGCAAATAAATAATACGAGCATCGAAGTGTACATCATCAGGTATTTTTAGACTGCCGTATAAAATGCGGTCCGGTTTACAGAATATGATACACATAAATGCTATAAATAAGCGGTCAGAAGAATCGGCGGGAAACTTCCTAGCTGCGGCTTAGCTTGGGCTGCCGGCACTGCCAGCGGGGCTTGCGCTGCCGCGGGGCCCTGCTCAGGGCGGAGAGGGCGTTACGAGGGGGGGGGGAGCAGAGCACTGCGGCCGCACCCACGGGGGCTCCGCGGCCCTGGGTCCGCGCGGAGCCGCCTTCCGCTGCCTGCCTGCATTGAGAAACCTCATTTCTGGTTGAGAAAAATAAAAGTCCCATTTAAACTTTATTGAATTAAAGCAAAAATTAATTTTTTATATTCACTCATATATTACAGAGTAATAGTAAAAGTTCAGTATACTTCCTGGCGTTTAGTTGGGCCACATTGTACAAGAGCAAAACAAGCATCAAAACATTTAGCAGCCTTAAATTTCACAATCACTCAGAATTACATAGAAATATTGAAATACTCTAGTCAGCGTTGGCTGTGAATAGTTCTTCATGTAGAAATTTTCCCTTTGCCAGCCCATACACAGCAAGAATTGCATTTTCCCTTCCAACATGGCATCCATGTATTCAAAAATACTTTACTTTGTTTTGTTTTAAAAGTTAAACTCAGAGAAAGAGTCAAGATTAACATGTTTTAAAAACAAAACTACAAAATATGCTGTAAAGGACAATGGAAATATCTAAAGTCTACACATGTGAGGCAGAAACCATGGGGAAATGATGGCAGATTACACCAATGACACAGGGATGGGAACCAATTTTGTGGGAGAATATAAATGGAGGGGGTTGATCAATTATAGCATCTCCCGCCTGTTGGCTGCAACACAACAAAAATAAGTAGTAATTCTTCAAAGCAGGTGTACACAAACCTAAGTAAGATTTAGCTTCTTTAATATTTGAATGTAAAAAGTCTGCTTTCCCCAACTGTTTAAACCCGGCTACCACTTGTGAATTTGAAAGAGATCTCTCCCTTTTCTCGGATAAGAAGTGATTTAAAGTGGGAACACCAGAAATCCAGAGAATGTTGAATACTTCCAGCCTCCCATTAAGTTTCCTCTCTCCAGTTTTAGATAAGCTCTGTCTCCTTTTTCCATCTGAATCAGGACTCCATTGCTAGCAGCTTCCCGGGTCACATCTTGATCCCCTGCAAAGGCAGAAATCACTGGCCACCCATTTAGCATCAAACTCACCTAAAGAGCAAGACAAAAAAAAGCCCTCTGTCAATTAAAGTCAGACAATGACACTGCCAGGGCTGGCCTGGCAGGCAAAATGCTTAGTTAAGAAAGGGCCTCTTTTGACAGCTGAAACTCCAGCCCCATAAAAATGAAATACCAATCTGAACCCAGCAAAGGTATGTACTGTAAAGGAAGAAGCCTTTCACAACTGTTTTAGACTGACAACCACATCAAAACACCTAGTGCATATAAAACAGGGCATTGATCCCATTTTGAAGAATTTCAATAGGGTGCCTGTGTTTTCAGGCTATGAAAAGAGGTCTGCTCATACTTATTGAAAGATGGCTTTATGCGAAACCTCAGAGACAGCGAGGAGCAGAGCCACAGCTGCCAGAGTCAGTGCGTTTGAAGTGTATTCAAGAGGTAGTTTTCCTTTGTTAGAAAGCGAAGACAATATGCCACAACACAGTCAATAAGCTCTGCTCAGCTCGCATTAATGATCCCAGGACTTCACACTCCACATTAATAATACGCTACCTGCTCAATCTGGATGTGTGAAGGTGCTTACACCAAGATGGTGCTCTGCAGCTGTACATTCACCTTTGCAATTGTGCATTGCTACACAGTCAGATTTCCTGTCTAGGTCATGCTACCTGGCTTCAGGCTGATAATTTATTATCCTTACCTAGAGATGTGTATGCATCGAACTGCATACAAAAGGTGTGTAAAGGGTGGCTGCATACATTCATACAGCGCTACATTCATTACCATATCCATGCCACAGGCGCCTCCCTGGACCCCAAATCGCTATGAAACCTTCTGCTACCCCAGAGCAGATGAGGAGCCCGCCTAGGGCCGCGGTTCCCAGGGCTCTGTACAGGCACGTTCCTGAGGCACAGGGCTGCCCGGGGGCCCGGGCAGGCGGAAAGGGGACAACCAGCAGACTACTTCCTCCCGTCCCATCCGGGCTTATGCGGGCAGCGGCCCGACAGTGGCCGGGAGTCTGCTCAGCCCTTGGGGAACCGACCCTTCGGCCGGGAAGCGCCGGGAGGTATGCGCTCCACACCCGGCAGCGGACCAGGGGCATGGCCCTGCCCCGCCGCAAGCACGGCCGCGTCCCCGCCAGGCCGCGGGCCCGCTCCGCTCCCTCCCGCGGTGCCCGCGGAGCGCGGCGGCGCTTGGGGCTGACCTGGATGGTTTGCCGGTTGTACACTTTCACCACATGAAAATTGAAACTGTATATCCCCTTTCTTGGCGCGATGAAAGTGCTCCGCTCCGAGTCGAAGTTGCTGCCGATATTCACTAGTACCTGGAAAGGAAGGGAATGGCACCGTCAGCACCTCCGCAGGGCCTCAGCCGCCGCCCAGCCCCGCTGCTGCCCCGTCCCGCAGCCCCTCGGGTAGAGCTCCACGGGGCTGCGCGTCCTCGGCCCAGCCCCGCCGCCTTCCCCGGCAACTTCTCTGGTCCTGCGGCAGCGGCGGCGGCGCCGCGCCCGGAGCCCCGCCACCCCGCCGCGCACCTGGTCGAAGTAGATTATCATGGTGCGGTTGCTCATCTCGGAGGGCTCGTGGTTGGTGCTGCGGATAGCGGAGAAGGCGACCTTGGCGCTACCGGAGCGCACGGAGATGCCGAGAGCCGTGCCGGTGGGGTCGGAGGTGGGGTTGGAGTCGCACACCACGAGGCACTTCCCCTCCAGCACGATGGGTTCCGTCTCGTTCTGCCCGCACACCAGCCACGCCATGCCCAGCAGTAGCCCCAGCGCCAGCCGTAGCCCCGGGCCCCGCATGGCGCCGCACTCCGTTCGCTCCACGCCGCTCCGCGCCGCGCCGGGCGGCACGTCCGTGCTCCGCACCGCTCACTCCCTGCCCCGCCGCGCTCTCAGAGCGCGGCTGAAGGCGCCCCGCCGGGTGGGAAGCGGCCGCGAGGAGGCACAGGAGCGCCCGCACACATAGCGCGGCGCGGAGCGCTGCGGGGCCGAGCGGTGCGGTGCGGTGCGGAGCCGCCCGCCGCGCCGCGCGGGGCTGAGGGAGGCGGCGGGAGGCGGCGGCGCTGCCGGGGCTGCCGGCGAGCACAAAGACGGCGCGAGGCACAGCCCCGCCTCCCCACCGGCCCCGCGCTGGCGTCAACGCCCCGCTCCCGCCTCCGCCGCGCCCGGCCCAACCGGCGCTCGCCGCGCGCCACCGCCGCCAATGGCCGCGCAGTCCGCCTGCCGCCGCCGCTTTTGTTAGGCGGCGCGGGTGCGGGCGCGGGAGCAGGTACCGAGCAGCCGCCCACGCCTCGCAGCACCGAACGGCACCGCACGGCACCGCACTGCCCCGCACTGCCCCGTGCCGAGCCAAGCCGAGCCGAGCCGAGCCGAGCCGAGCCCAGCCCAGCAGCTCAGGTAGGAGCGCCGAGACGCGGTGGGGGGCGCTGAGCAGGAGAGCCCCCGCGGAGCGCAGGGGCCCGCGGCAGCTCGACGAGAAAGGGGGGTGTCGGGTAAAGCCTGGCTGAGGGCCCGGGAGCCGGAACGGGGCGAGGAGGGCTGGAAGGAAACGGGCTGCTGCGCGGCCAGAAACAGCAGAAACTGCACCGCCACGGACGGATCAGCCCCTCCGCGCCCTCCCCGCCGGAGATTGCGCTGATGCTGAGGGTCCCCCTTCAAGGGATGCCCGGTCTCCGCTGTCTCCTCCCGCCGCCTCGTTCTCATCCCGTGGAGGAACGGAACGCAGGGCCCCGGCCAGGCTTCCCCAGCAAGAAACTTCACAAAACTAGAGACGTCCGCGTCCGAGCTCCCGGCTTTGGCGGAAGGTCGCGGCCTCGGGCTGGCCGTGCTTCGCGCCCTGCCGAAGGACTCCAGCCCGGGTAGCGTTTTTAGGGCCATTGTTCCTTCCTAAAGTGCAGATTGCTTTGCCTTGGTGGACACGTGGACAGTGCGCCTTCTGGATGTGTTCTCAAAAAATCATAGCCCGGGATTGCAAAATAAGAGATTTACGGATGGACGGCTTGAAACAAACCGCGGGAACAAAGTCACTAAGTGGCAAATCGGTTTGCAAAATTGAACTTATATTTACAGATAAAAACTTACATGGAGTTTGTAGCATCCTCTCTGGGAAACTGAGTATCGTCCAAAACCGTGTTCCAATGCAATTCACTATGAATTTGGGTAAAGGCTTTCATTTGTTTTCTGCGCTGCTTGGGTTGTGAGAGTCATAAGATTTTACCTGGTAAATCAGTTTCTCTCTGAAAACTGCTGCAAATAAAACTTTCTTCACGTTCCTGCCCTGCTCAGTTGCATGTGTGCCTAGACCGTTCTCGGACGAAGTCTCTGAAGCACCAGAGCTTGCCCGTGAGCTGGCACTGGCTGGCTCGAAGGGGGCAGATGTGGTTATAACTGATGGCTTCCAACCTCAGGGAGGACCAAAGTACCCCATGCTGTGTTTCAGACGTTCAGCAGTGAATCGGTCTGGAAAGCAATGTAGTTGTAAAATGATCATAGGGGAAGGAAAGTGGTCAGAAAGGAAGTAAAGAGAGAATAAAATAGAAACAAAAACTATCCCAAGGTGTAAAAAATGAGATAAAACTGACTGGGAGGAGCCATAGTCTCTTAGAAGCTGTGATATGTTTTACTTCCAGGCATAAGCTTATGATTTATAATGTGTTATTACCACTTACCTTCTTAACTGAGTCCAAAAGCAGAATTAGAACCTTTTTGAAAAACGAAATTAATATTTCTAAGGGGTACTAATATGGGTAAAGCAAATAAAAAACAGTAAAAATAAACATTCCACACCCTTTTCAGTACCAGAGAGGTGACAATGGGGAAATGGAAACTGAAGTAGCACAACTGTGCCCTTTTCAATTTTCTAAGCGCTTGACTGTGTGTTCTTTCGTCATACATGGCGGCTCTCTTTTATGTAAAAAAATATATGTATTCATATATTTCCCTTTAAGACACTTCTTGTGCACAACAGATGTCAATTCTCTGGTGCTACAGAGGTGTTTAGTTACAGCTTGCTGATTTGGATACAGAAGGATTGTCCTCCTGAGCTGGGAGTTGTCCTTGCTGTTTTGTGGGGACCCCTGGGAGGAGTCAGGGTGGTCTTCCTCCTCCCTCTGCCTTAACCTCTCCACAGGATCTGAGGGATGGAGTTAACAGAAAGAACAAGAACAGAGGGGCCTGGAAAAAGAAACAGATCTGTCACTTTTTACAGAAGCCCTATTCCCACAGAGGAGGTGGGCAGGCAGGCAAGGTGGGGATGAGAAGTTTCCTGTGCAGACACCACCATTGCCACAGACAATCAGTCTTGCACACTTGACCAGCATGATAACACCCAGCTTCTGCAATTCTGGCTTTAATAAAGTAACACCAGCCGTGTAAATTAGACATGACTTCATTTTCATTAAATGTCACATGTGGTGCTAGGCTGTTACGTTGATTTTTCTCTGTATTGACAAGAGCCTGTGACTCGCACTGGGAACAAAGAAGAGATGCTCAGCAGGAGGATGTAGGATGGTATACAAGAACATGGCATAATTAGTGATGTGTGGCAGAGAGCTCCCAAGCTAGGAATGCAGATTTGCAAATCCAGATGTTTACAGAGGGCCATGAATTACATTACCCAATCTAATTACAAACTGCCTTGTTAATCAAAGTCACTGGCATACAATAGGGCAATAGTCATTCGGATACAAAGGGAATGGTGTTAATGAACTAACAGATGTTATAGACATTAGACTGAAAGTATTTGTCTAGAAAAACTCTTTGATATTTGTTTTTAAGAAATACTTTTGAGGATATGTAGAAAAAGTGCCGACTGTCGGTCCATTGCATGGTAACCAGCCATGTCCTCCATGTTGACAGGCTGACCACAGACTATTAGTCTGTGGAACTCCCCTACTGTTTCACCCATGGTTAAAGAAAAAACCCAAAGAAACTATTTGAAAATAATCTGGAAGGAAAAAAAAAAAAAAGGAATGATCCTCATAAGTCTCTGAAGAACTGCATCAGGATGATTCCTGTCCTGCTCAGATGAGAGGGTTGCTTATTTCATGCAGAAAAAAACCCTAAACTACACAGAGGCCAAGCCTTCTTATAAAAGCAAGTTCAAAACTCAGAGGTACTGAATTGTTATCTGTAAAAATCAAAATATAATTTAGGCACAAAACAGTTTAAATTGTGAGCTACAGTGACATTACCTGCCCTCCTTATACTCTCAGTGGGACTTCATGCTGTTTGAGGAAAATCATCCTCAGAAATTCAATCTTACTAGGTATGTAACGTTAGCTTCACTTAGAAAGAATGTCTCTGAGTGTGGCAAGCATAAGCTTCTCTGGAAACAATTACAGAGAACTCTACTGGAAACCTTTGTTTTTCCTTTGAGATAATAATTTATCAAGCGTTTAGCTAGCTGTGTATGAAACCACCTTTTTACAGACTGCTTGCCTTTTGATTTAATCCTTCTTGAGTAAGAAATGCAAGGTCTGACCCATAATAAAATAGCTTATATAAAGCGTAGATTGTTCACACTTCTCAAAATGCAGTTTATTCAGTGCTATATTAGTTTATGAAGTATAAACAACAAAAAGCAATTCAGGGATTTATATACACCCATATAAAGTTAAGATACTTGTCTTCCCAAGCATCTGCTGGGATTCTGTACAGAGTGTGAAAATGTGGGAAAATGAGATTTAGAGCAGAACAGCTCTTGCTGATCCATACTGTGCACTACCTACAACTGTCTGATTTGCTGTTCTAGGAGAGGTTTGCATGTATTTATGGTGATTTGCTTACGGTGTCACCTTCAGCTTCTGCAGCAAGCAATTAAGGTATCTCAAAGAGCAGACTTCATTCAGTAAGAGAGTGCGCAGCAGGAGCAGATGAAGTGTTAAGGTGCCATCCAGCAGAAATTATCTGTAATGTTCCACACCCTGAAGAATAAGAAAGGGCACAGAGACTTGCCAGAACAGGCTGTACACAGCAGAGAAAGGACAGAAAACAGCACAGACAGGATGGGTCAGGTGCCAGGGGAGAGAGAACACTGCTAGGGAGGGGAATTCTCTTGGGATCACTTGTGCTTGCAGGAGAAAGACGGCACCACTGAGGGCAGAACCCACCAGTAGCATGGACACCTAAAGAGTGCCTGTGCTTTCCGAAGTGTGTACCTGAGAATAACTGCCAGGTGGTCATTTGTGTATATTCATATGCAAATATTCGGTAATTTTATTTGGCCAAATAAAACCAGATTGCTTCCCAAAATCAATCATGAACTCTTTTCTGCATAGAAACTTTCTGATTTTTACTTTCAGATCTCAATTCTGGCCAGAGAATATCAAACAGAATAAGCTTAGCATTTTCCCTGTAAGTTTATGTGTTTTGAAATGGTCAAAAAGTTTGTGATAAAATGTCATAATCAAAATTCACCTTTTGCAGTTTGCAATCATGGCAAACCTCAGTCTCAGAAGTGAGAATTTTTGGTGGATAACGGTATTTGCAAACACAAGGTCAAAGGAGAAACTCTTACACAGTCCTCACCAAAATAGGGATTGCAGCAGTAAATGAATATAAAAGATCCTTGAAGGATCAAGTGGCTGCACAGACACTGGGTCTAGTATATTCTGAAGAACAACATTGTTTATTAAAATAATGTGGATAATGCCATCTGCTGCTTTTTATTGACATTCTGCAAGATAGTATTTGACTTCCAATCTCCTATTTATACATATTACATAGGGCAATTTTAAAACTGGGAAAGAATATTAGCTCACTGCTAAAGGCATTTGAAAACACCATTCTTGAAACAACTATTAACTATTATTGTTTATACAATCATATCTGTTCAGGTATAGTTTAGTGCTGTCAAGGTTTTTCTTAGAAAAAAAATAAAAAATACACTGGATTTGAGTCTTACCTTAAGAGGTATCTGCCTTACAGCTAGATCTCTGTTGCAGTATTTACTGATAACATGCAATTCTTTACTTGGATGGGATATTAGCAGATTTTCCTTCAGGTACAAAAAAATCTGAAGTGAACCATGATGCCAAGGTCAGGAGCTTGATTTGTTTTTCCCCTCATAGACTTCTGTCAAAACAAGCGCATTGTTACAAATAAGTAACTCAAACTGGAAATTACTTGCTGTTCAGATAGGTAATTATATTTTAACAGGGCAAAATCCCAACACAAGCTTCCAGAAAACACTCAGCTAAAGCCAGCATGGGTTGGAACAGCATGTGTGATCACCGTAATTGTAAATGTGGCCACGTCGGTCATGCTGCCTCTTCAGACTTAAAAGAATTAAGACCAAAGCTGTCCAAATGTTAACTGAAACTCCTAATAATTAGGGGTTATTAGGGGCTGTTGGCTGGATTTATATTCTACTGCTGTACTCTTGTATTTCTGGATTCTATTTTTACACAGAATTAAGAGCCCTGTTTGAAGAGGTAATCCAATCTCCTCTGTGTAATTTAGCCAATGATTATTTTTCTTTTTTGGCCCTTACTTTTGGCTGTGTTTCAGGATGTACTGTGGAACTGCAATACTAAAACTAATCTCATTCAATATGTTTTATCTGAAAGGATAAACCAGGCAACCTTACAAATGTTGGGTAAAACTGACCGGTTTTAATTACAGAGGAAGCACCGTTGGTGCTGATGGGAACATCTCCGTGTGCATCCTTCCCTCTAGTGGTTGCTCTTCTCAAAGTAGCAAGACTTCAGCACTTCTGTATTAGGCACAAGGTGATGGGTATAGGATGGAGGGAAGCTAGCCAGGAAGGAGACAAGTAGACACAAACTTTTATGTATCAGTAAATTCAAATCTTATGATGAGCAATATCAAGAGAGAGATAAAAGAGCCATGGATTTGCCAATATTTTTGTGAAAAATGCAATGTTTCTTGAAAGATTATAGTAACTGTGGTAACTTGCATGCAAGATCAGCTTCTCAGCCACTTCACAGTCTCTCACACCTATCCTTTTTGTTGGTCTGTCTTGTTTTCCCATGTTCCCAGTGCTTGAAGGACTCATGGAGTTAGAAAATACATCAGTAACATAAGCCCATAAACCAGATGTCCCTCTTGTCTTCCTTCCAAACATTTTTCTATCTGTTACATACTTTCTCCCTTTTGTCTGTCCTTTTCATTTCAGCAGCAGAAGTCCACATCCAAGTCTCCATGTTCATTGCTTACCATTCTGCTACTCCTGCTCTGGGACTAGTGCCTATCATACAACTCAGCCCCCTTCCAAAATTACTATCAAAGTGATGAATCAAATCCATGATTGTTAGAGCGATGAGGTGGCTGAGACAGCACCACAGAGACACAGATACCCCTAAGTAGAAAACAAGGCGGCAGGGGTACAACCAGCACATGGAATATTTCATTTCGATTTATTTCTTGTCTGCACGCAGCAGTAAGTGCTGCACACGCAGTGAAGTCCATGCACTGTACTGCATCTCTGGCCAGCTTTTCCAGGCATTGAACCAGGGACTCTGTGGAGTTTAAACACCTCAAATGGAGAGGGAAGAAAACATGCTGGAATTTATTTTATGCCCCACATGGATGCTGAACTGTGAACATTTTCCAACTCTTCAGCTGGAGACATCTCTATTCTTCTCTGCTTACTCTCACCCCTTTCCTTTTTTTCCACTTTTACTAGTTTTATAACAGGGTTACTCTTTCCAGCCATGCTCATTTATTCTGGTTCTGAACAGAATAGTGAAGGTCCTTGTAAACTACGGTAGCTGTGAGATTCCCATAACACTTGCCGTTTACTGCTCTGACAGTATATAATAGATAACAAATGCTGTTAGATACCTCCCCTTTTTCACTGCACATACTGGACATATGTGGTACCCAGCCTAGAAAAGATTACGCGGCAACCCCAGGGTGCATCCCAGGGAGCACTTCCATCAGAAATCAAAATCTGACATGACAATGAGGACTGTCAGATCTAGGAGGTTAACTTTTATCCATGTTACCAACAATTAAGATCTGGATATTAGTATTTTGTTAAGGGCTCCTCATTCTGAGTAACTAATTTGTTATTTAACCAGTTAAAAGTATCTACAGCCTTCCTGGCAGAGTTTAGACCAACTTGTGGTTAAAGAATAGATCTTTAAAATATTGGATTACTTACAAGATCTTTGAAGTCCCACTGGGACAAATCTCACTGCATTTATTTCTCTCTAAGTTTGAATGGGAAAATTATTAGTAGCTATGTGTTTTTTCAGCAAAAAAATGAAATAATAAATTCCATCAAACACTGACTACAGCTACTTTTTATCATAAAATTTTACAAATTCCCCACCAGTGAGCTCATTAGTGTAAATGATAGGGCCTTATCTCAGGTTTAAAGTCAGCATTTTTCCTTAGCTACCAAACAGCCTGTTTTCTTTCGTGACATGGTAATGGAGGACTTTACTCCAGAGAGCAGGGAAAATATTCCTCTCTGTTCTTGCAGGGAAATTGAGCAGGGCTGGTAAAAAGCAAGCAGACTGAGTGGGATTTCAGTGCTGTCTGCGTCCTTCTGGAAACCTTTTCTAGAAGGAACAAAGCCTTTGCATGGGAGAGAAGTGCACACTGTACAAGTCAGTTGTGGGGGGCCAATGTCAAAGGATAACAGAGGAGGAAAGCTATTTCTAAACAAAATAATGAGGTCCCCCTATTCTCCCTTCCAAGTCCATCCCCCAAAACCTTTGTAACATACAAGCATTAGAAGATGTACGTGTTAGTATCCCAGAATAGCATCAGTGTTCCCCAGTGCACTCAGGTACCTTTCCAGACCTGGGAAACTGAGGAGTCATGCTGGCAACAGGCACAGGCAGTGGAGGTCTCCTCCTCACTTTCCAGGAGCACCTGCAGAGGAAGTGGTAAGAGGAGTGGGGCTGAGATCTTAAAGAACTTGTTACTATAGATAAAGATAACACTTAAAAATTGTCAGTTGCCAATGATGACTCCAGGTGACTTCAGTGGCAGAGCAAGGGGAAAGGGGGGGCAAAACCCTGAGTACCAAACAAATTCCCGAGTTATGGCTGGAAAGACAAACCTAGCAACTGTGGGGTAAACCTGTAAGCCAGCATGCAAACTCTGTTCCACAGTGCTTCCTGAACTCTACTTTTCACGTGTAGTGATCTCTTGCATTCATCACAGTACACTGTAAAAATAACTAATGACCACTGGTCAAGGGCTAAAGCTGGACTGTTCAGAGGGCTCACCTTGTTTGGGTTAGCTGCTCAGAAAGGGGGAGGTCATTACGTCCAGTGTGCATCTACTGTTTTACTGTTTTCTGAAATTGTAATATTGCAAATTTCCATCTTCTTAATACTCCTTAAGGAGTTGTTTGTTGCTCTGAAAGAAAGCCCATCTCCAGTACTCATTCAGGCAAAATCCCATTTGGCTTCCAGCTGCGCTGGGGAGCCCAGCTTGTGTCTGCACCCACAGCTCCCTGGGGCTGAGCAGTGCCTGGTGTGCCAGGCTCCTGGCAGGACCAGTGGCTCTACCCTGACCTCAGCTTCAGGCAAGCTGCAAGGCAGTGTGCTTGAGTGACACGAGAAGGGAAGATACAATAGCTGCAGATGGGAGAGTCATTTCTGGGGAAACGCAGCAGTCTCCAGCAGTGCAACAAAACTAAATAACAAACAAGGGGATGTGGACACATAGGTTGTGTAGGTTTGAGGTAATAAAGGCTGGAGGGACATCACTATGTGTGTCATAAACTAAGCAAAAATTTCTGAAGGAATCTCTCTGTCCCTAGAGTCAAGTGCATTTTAGATTAAAAAAAAAAGAAAAAAAAAAAAAAAACAAAAAACAAACAAACAAAAAAAAAAAAACTGAAGAACCTGAAAGGAAGTAAAATACCTTAATCTGGGGAGGACACATTTTATCTCATAGAAAAGAGAATGTCTGCAGTTCACTAATTGGAGCAATATTGTTTAAATATTAAGCTGTGAAACGAAGCAGCATTATTAATTTGACGTGGGTCAAGCAGTGCATTCCCTCTTATCAGTTCCAGATTTCTGATTTTGCAGTGAGCTGGGTCTGTGTTTCCCCTGTGTGGGCAGGTTTGTTATCCCCTCGACAGCAACCGTTGGAATGCTGATTCCCTGTAAGACTTCTTCCAAAGCCTATCAAGCTCAGAATCCATTTTTTCTTTCATCTCCTCTCAACCCTGAATTTACCTCTTCATCCATGGATTCTGATGTTTTATGTCATTTCTGGAATTGCATTTGCACTACAAGATAAGGAGAGAAAAAGAATAAAGAGAATTGCTTCACATCAAGAGCAAACTTTTAAATTTCCATTTTATCAGGTTCATAGAGCACAGGGAAGTGCCTGTATGTTGCTGTAAGCTCCAGGCCTGCTAAAAGGCTCAGAGGAGAAGAGAAGGGATTAGATACCAGAGAGGTATTGTTGATGAATGAATTGTTGTTGAATGAATTGTCGATGAATATGGATACCTAGTTCTTCATTTACACTGCTTCACATGTACATTTCATCCCCTGAAAAAAAATTTCCAAGTTAAGCCTGTCACAAATATCATATTTTCTTACATATTCCTTCCTCTAACTATACCCACAAGCAGATTGTCTATCAGTGCCGCCAGCAGCTGGTGACAAACTGCTGTTTCAGTAATTACTGAAGGTCTGCATTACATTTGTGATGCTGTTCACCGGAGGGGTTCAAATCTAGAAAGACAGGCATCATCATTTTTCTTTTGAAGCTGAGACCAAGCCTGAGTCACTGGGCTGGCCACTGACTGGCTCAGCAGATCAGCAGTGGCACCAAACATATTGTATTTATTGAATATTACAGAGGGGAACAATGAGATATAGGATGGTAACAGCAGTGATACAAAGGGAGCTAGACAGCACTGGATAAGGAATTGAGTCAGGTGTTGGCCAGCCACCAGGATGAGCATATTTATAACAAAGATCATTTGATGGTCAGAATCAGGGCATAAAGGGAATCTGCTTTGTTTGCAGTCCCCTGTATTTGGAATGATCCACACCTCACCATAGTTGTTCAGCACTACTTTAGGATACAAAAAAGCTTATGTGTTTATGATTATGTTGATAAAAATATGTTTTTCTTTTTTTCACTTGATGACTTTTTTATTCTTTTAGCTTTTCAAGTAAGCTGGGACTTTTTCATGCAGGTTATAGAAAACATTTACCTATGGAGAAGCCTAGATGCATTCAATGACTCTGCACCACACACTTACAGGGTCAGCAATATTCTTAAAGGCTGCAGTGTAAAAATTGTATTGCACTGAATATGTGCATTGCCTTTGTCCACAGAAACTCACCTCACTTGCCTAAGTCTTTTTGCATACTAGGTTTTATTTACAAATTGGCAGTAAAGTGCTGTAGTCTCTGACAGTTTGCAATTAATTGCACGCAATCTGTTTAGGCTTCAAGGTGCACCTTTCATAAATGATGATGTATTCCAAAAGGCAGTCCAATTGGCTGCTTTGCATACTGCATATATTTTTCATATTTCCAAGACAGGACATATGCAAAATCATTTTACTGTAGCACAAACACAGGAAGGATGATTTGGAAGAAAGGCCAGAGGCCAGAGGCTCCATTTCTAATTCTTCCACTCACCTGCTGCAGACTGTGGGTAAGTGATCTAATATATCTCTGCCTTTCTTCTGCAGCTGCACAAAGCTGTTTGTTCTTCTAAAAGCTGGAATTCAGTGAATGAAACTCTAATGTATTATTATTAATATATTCCAATAAATGGTTTCACTGCTTTAGCATTGCTCTGAAGTCAGTCAAATACATATTAAATATTGAATTGTAAGACATGGCAGTTCAGTCCATCTGATATGCCTTCATTGAAAAGTTACTTGTGGGGTGACCTCCTCAGAACAAGAACCTGATAAAGGTGTATGTGCTAAATGGATCCCAGAGTCTCAAGAAGCTTCTTCTCTTTTCACTCATCCATTGCGTAAAGAGTGACCATGAGTCATGTTTGTGGCCCAAATTGCTAAAAGCAACTTTTACAACATAAAGCATTTAAATGCGCCAGTATAAACCTTATACTGACATCATACCTATCACCATTCTTACAGCTAGCTCCTACTCACTTCCATTATTCCCTCCTTCCTCCCACCCTGTTTTATTGTTTTGAATTATGGGCAACTCTTGGAAAAATGACTTACACTTTAATTATATATATAATACTATAATTGAATCAAACTGCTTTGTGTCCCAAAAAAGCTATTCTTTATATGTTGGCAGGCTGCTTGTTTGTGATCCTACCATTGTCAGTCACATCAGGAAAGCCATCTTAGTCATAAAATAGCTATTGTAGAGGAAGTATTACTGGATCTGTATGGAGCTCTTTAGCAGTAATTATGTTCAGCTTTTAGTGATTTTGAGAGTCACCCAAGCGTCATTGATACAAACCATTTGCAATGACATGCAATGATGCCCATACGGTATTTTTACAAGCAAAATAAAATAAGACATTTTGGTGGTAACATGTAAATTAGCCTCGAGGCTTGCAATGCAATGCTCATCGAGTGTGTAACATTTAATTACAAGACCACTGAGCATGAGTGAGGTCCTCTGAGCTTTTCATCCACACAACAGAAAGATTCTCCAACTGAACTAACCATTTGAATCCTCTCATTAAATGTGGAGCAAATCCACCTCTCTTCGGCAGGTCAAATTGGCATGTAAGGAGCTGATAACTTTCAGGACCCTATTTTGGTGAAGTACTTCATGGAGCTACTGGTGGTTGAGATAAATAGATACCTTGTTGAATCCCATGTGTGACAAACTGAGAGCTGCAGGCACTAGGTACAATATACCACCAGCTCATAATCAGAGAGAATTGCACATAAGGTAGCAGAGCTTAGTCTCTGGGTCATTTTGATTTCTACGTAAATAAAGAAAATCATACTTCACTTCAGAAGCATATAACATGCTGTGTCTTCACACATTCATGCAGATCTGCTTGCCTAAGTGTACAGGAGCATAGGAAACTCCAACAATTCAGTGTTCTGCACCGAAACAGTGCAGTTTGCATCCACTTGTGTATGGAAATATTGATTATATCTTTCACTGGGTCTAGCTGCTAGCACAAACAAAAATAAATTATTATTTGTCTCAGTTTTTACTTCTAGGTGCTTCTGAAAAGGCAGTGAATGTTTTCTTGTGGGGTCCAGGTTTCAGGCCAGGTACCTATTTTCTAAATCTCAGATTCTGATATTCATAAGGTAGCTGGTGCAGCCAAAGAGTGGTAAAACAAGGGAGAAATGCCACAAGACAGACTAAATACATGGGCATGAGCCCTCTGAGCCCATTCAGACCTATATAGCCACCTGCCCTCTACGAATACCTTACCAACCTCCACTTTGTTGCCAGTGGAGATGCCTGGGGCTCTGCTGACAAAACAGAGGACTAGCAAGTGCCCAAGAAGATGCACACACAGGTTTCACTTGTTCGTGTTCCCTCCAAGACTGATCATGTATGGTATGTAATGAAAAATTGCCATTCATCTGTTTCTCTCTCTGACCAGCTTTCCCCTGCCTCTGACAAACACTTCACATGCCCCTGACTGGTTCAGACCCCAGTGACTACTGTCCCCAGATTTTGGGGGTTTGTGAGCCAGACCAACACCCCTGACCCAGAGTTCATTGTCCTCATCCAAAAGAAACAGGACTGCAGCAAAGATAGGGGAAAGGGACAGCTAGAATACTGCAGCACTCAGACCAGAGAATGCTGTGCAGAGGTGTTGGCAGCTGGTTACCCAAATACTGTTTATATTGTGAGATCCAGTTTGGAGCTCATAGTCTCTCCACTAACATGTTTTGGTTTCAGGCTGTTCGCTTTATTTTTCAAGTGAAACCCTCAATGAACACACTCATGGGTGTTTTTCATGAGTAACTTTACCAGCACAGTGACAATGATAGAAAAGGACATATGTGGAAACTGCGAAGTGTTTCATCCAGGCAAATTCTGTGGTAAACATGTGGAGCTCACTAAGATTTGCTCAATCTGATAAGGAATTTTGTAAATTCATAGAATCATAGAATAGTTGGGGATGAAGGGACCTTCAAAGGTCATCTAGTCCAACCCTCCTGCAATGAGCAGTGACATTTTCAACTAGATCAGGTTACCCAAAGCCACATCCAGCCTGGCCTTCAATGTTTCCAGGGTGGGAGATATTCCTGAAGTGTTATTTTCTCTGTGTTTTCCTGAAGTCATAAAGCTTGAAGCTATGTATATAGTTAGGCCTTTGTTTTTCTTTAAAAAAAAAAAATAGAAATTTTCTATTCCCATTTTTAGTCTCTATCTTTGATGAGCTACATAAAAAACAGACAAAACCACACAGAAAGATAAAGGTGGAAAAAAAAGATACTACTGTGAAAGAGTAAGCTAAACTCTGTAACAGTCTAGTCTTGCTCAAAATTTTAAGGGCCTCCTCATTTTTTTACTTTTGAATACTTGAATTTGACGAAATTATCATGTCAGGAGGAAGGAAAGTTTACAAGAATTTTATTACAAGTATTAATTAAAATTAATTTAATTAGCTTCTTGATTACAATAATCAAATAGAAAATCAATCAGCCATTTCAAAATAAAAAAATTATCCTGCTTTTCAGTATGCTTGAGAGGGAAAGCATTATTCTGTATGTTTGCTGCAGGTAGGAGTTTTGTTTCCAGTGTTTATCTAATGTACAAAATGTGTTTGCTAACTTACTTGTTCAGACAACATAATGTGTGTGTTGTCACAGTTCCCTATATGCTGGAAAAAGAGATGCCTGAGGAACTGGCTGCTCTGCTGGATGTGGCAAGGGATATGGCTTGATCTGGGACAGCTAGTCTTAATGTTCTAAAAAGAGTCTGGCTTCCCAATCCTGAAGCGCTACCTTTTTATGCAAATAATAGTCACAAAAGTATGCTCAATCCTTGCTATTTCATGATTAGTGTTCTCATGTTCAATCAATAAACCCCCAGAGTCTGTCCCTGTAATGGCCATTTTGCTACGTCGCTCCAGTAGAGTGGTCTATTTAGCAGCAGGTTTTCAGCAGACCAAAATGTGGAATCGATAGCCTGAGAATAATCTGCCACTTGTCCTTATGAAATATTTGTGTTTTTCCATGCAAATTCTAACAGACCAAGTGACTTTTCCAATATGTAAAGGTTTAGTGCCTTGTATGGAAATGCATCAACCACACAATTGCCAGCACACACAATAGGATCTCCCAAGGTCACTAGGGAATTGATTGAAGAGTTTCAATAAAGCTTTAAAGCCAAGTCATGCAGATACAGAACACCCACCTAAATGGTTGCAAAGTGCCTGTGAGTAACTACAGGGTGTAGGTAAGCACAGCCTAGGGAGGACATGGCTTTCCCCTTGTGAGCTCACTCCACATGCACTACCTCCCTTCCCTTACATGAGACAAAGATTGAAAACCTTTCTGCTGTATGTGTACCTCACTTAGGGAAGGCACATTGATGCCAGCCTTCTTTCTCAGTTGTTTTTACCTGCCTGTGTTGTTGCAGCCTAGCACAGTACAGGACAGCAGCCCACTCCTCAATCTGTCCCTTGAGTGGAGAGCAGGGCAGGGGAGCACCTCTGCATCCACATCTGCATTCTGTCCCCCAGGTATCCCTCTCTGATTTTAACTGTATCATGGGACCATTTTTTTCCTTTGAAGAGCAAATACAATGAAATGATTATTAATAATTTCAATAACAATGATTATTTAAGAGAACTTCAAAGCTATTCACAATTAATTTCTTTTCTTTCCTCCTTAAAAATAGTCACAAGAATACAGTGATCTCCACTTGTCTTTTCTGATCTGGGATATATCTGTTCTTATCTTGGCTTTCAAAGGAGAAGCCCTCAGCAAAGGGTCTGAGGTTGCATTTTCATTTTTAGCTTGGTTTCCTAAGGAAATAAAGGTCATGCTGTTGCTGTCTGTCTGTCTGTTCTTATTTTTCTCTCATATTGCCTTACAGGAACTTTTGAGCTTGTCAGTCAATCAGAATAAAAAAGCATTGTAAGTCTCAAGAACAAATACATGCCTGTAAGACTTCATGGATACTTCTGGTTCAGAACAGAAGGAAATACAAATCAGAGCTCTCTCTGTGCAAAGGTGAGGACAATGCAGCCAGTGTCATCTGCTTGGCAGCAGCCAATGGGCAAACCAAGACTGGCCAATTGTTGGCATGAGGCTAAGTTTGGACAAAACAGAGCAGAAATGGCTTCTTGGCTGGTGAGGGTGCAACAGTAAGAACCGGATGCTGCCATGAGTGGGAGGGTCCCAGAGCCACATCTCCCACACAGGCATGTCTCCAGTTCTGCGCTTCACAACTGTAGTTACAGTTCTGTCATCAAATTCTGCCAAAACAGTCATGATGTTTTGCAGATTACACATGGCAATACCACTCCTGTTCTAGAGAGATTACAATTTTAGGATATGTATTAATATATCCCAAAATTATATGTACATATTTATATATTAAAAAAAATAATCTCAAAACTACCATCTAGATTTTGAGTTACAGACTAGAATATAATCTCTTTGCACCAAAACCATCCAGCTGTTCTCAGATAGGGCCTGGTCCTTTTTCTAATGTAGCCAAAGCAAAGCTCTTGCTGAGTTTAGTATCACATGACCAAATGAGGGCTGTGCTGCTTTTTGTTTGGTTAGCAGCACTTGACAGGATACTGTAAGCATATTTGTGATATGTACTTCATATGTGGCAGAACAGTATGGTAGGCAAAAGCAGTATGAGAAATCCTCACAAAAATAATTAACAACCCAAACAACCAATAGCAATAAGAAAACCCAAAAAAATCACCATGATAAAGCCACACAAAATCAATAGACGCTGAAAGCTACTCTGAGCCTTCCGCTGCTATCATCTCAAGGCTTTATTATCAAATATCAAATAAATAATTTCTGCAATATCAAAACCTTCACAATAACAATATAAAACCTCCAGTCAATCTGTTCCTGCAGGGATCTGATCTAAAAATCCCCAAGAAAAAAAAATAACAATTGCTGTGAAAATGGCCGTTAGCCAGTTCAATCATTCTGCCAGCCTGGCTCTATAAGTGTACACTGGTCAGTGTATTTCAGTGCCACCACTGTAGGTAAGTTCAAAAGAATTGCTCAAGCAAACAAGCTGTAACCAAATCAGACAGAATACGAAGCCTTTTTGAAAAGCTCAAAAGTGCTGTTATCAGGTGCTCTGTTTGTGGCTTCCTGTCTTTTTATATCTAGTATAACTGATTCCCTGTCATTTAGAAATGATAACTTAGAAACTCTACCTTGCATCCTCCTGCAAATGACCAGTTCTTATCAACTTTACCATTCCCCAGATTTCCTTATCTCAAAAGCAAAATGCACTCCAGATGGCACGGGAAACCTTCATCCTTGCTGTCTATGGGAATGAAGTTTTAAGGAAACCAAGTTTCTACATGGAAGACTTTTTTGGCGTGAGACCAATCCTGTACCTTTAATCCATATTTATGCATAATACTTTAAAAACTTACATAACTCCTTTTGAACCCTACAGACAAATAGAGGCTGCAGTTCATAATGGCAGTATTTGAGATGGGTGGGGGGGACAACAGACATTTTTCATTTGCTAATATAACAAGAAAAGGAAAGAAAGCTTTCTGCTCCAGTGAGCCTAGAGTGATTTGCTTCATTCCCGTTTTGACATCTGAAACCCTTAGTCTGACCTGAGATTTATAATCCCACTCAGCTCTTTGCACTGACCTGTTGCATTTAACGGATATCTATTAAAGCCTCCTGTACTTGGGGACAAGTAATAAATATACACTAGTAACAAACGTTTGTCTTTTCTTGAGCTTAAAATAAATAAAACTCCTTGTATTTCCATTATAACTTGCAAACTTTGTACATTTTTGGTACCTTTTGTGTGGTCTTCCTCTTGAATTTGTGAATCCCAAAAAATAGGTAGAGTTGGCTGACTAGACCAAAACAAGAAGGTCTAAAAATTGAGGAGTATGCAGAGGAGAGAGAGGGTTAAACCAGGATGCTTCAGGCTTTCAGCTGATAATCTACTTTCTGACAATAACTAGCAAAAGACTAACATTGCACTTGGCTCTGCAGTAGACTCAAACAGCCCACAGGCACGGCGCCGGGTCAGCCTGCTGCTAGGCTGTTTGTTTATTTCAGTTGACATTTTCCTTTGTCGAGAATCTGTTCCTTGTTATTCAGTGCATACAGCCCTGTACATATCCTATCTGTTTAACTGTCTTTGGATAAAAGTGGGTATCTTCCCATGTCAATAAATGTTCTGGTGTGAAGCTGTGAGCAGGCCTCCAAGAGAACTACCACCTGCTGAGTATCTCACTTCTGCATTGAGTTTTCTTTGTTAATCATGTGCAAAATAAGAAGGCTTTCTGTCTAGCAAAAACCCATCATTAATTTTTCATATGAGAGCCCAAGACTTGAACAGAATCCTTGAGTGGCTTCAAAGAAAAAGGAATAATAAAACCAAAGAGCTACATTCTCCTTTTACCTATCCTAGTTATTTGATATTTTAAGAAAACTTTTTAACACAGAACTATGGTGACATGTTCATTCTGAAGACTGTAGCTGACCTTCAACTTTGTCCCTCATTAGCAGGATTACACCTAAACATTCCTTCATTTTACTGCAAATGAGACAGATGCAATGTGTATTCTGTTCAGCCCCAGCATTAAGATTATCCCAAGAGTGGCATTTATGTTCTTGTAGTTCCTTGGTATAAATAAATATCAAACTAGGAAGACCAATCTGTACTCCACTAGGAATAATAAACTAAAATAATATGCCACTGATTCTGTTTGGGTTGTCTAAATGTGTTTTTATGATTGTATATGTTTACAGCTTTCTCACACAGCCACCATGAATCCCAGGCAATTAAAAAGGACATGAGTTCTGTCTGAAGCATTTTAAAAGGGGCTTTGCTTTCCAAATGGTGTGTATTAAAAGTAGAACACATTTTTTTGACAGAGCTACTGCAGTGTCAACAGTCACACTTTTCTCCTGCTCCAAATTTCTTCCCCTTCTTCTCCCGCCTGAAATAACTAATTAGAATATTTCTGTAAGTTGAGAAGAAAGGTAGAGAAAGAATCCTTTTATGTTTTCACATATATTAGAATCCTTGCTAGCTTAAGACTCAGCCTGTGGCCCCAGATTGGAATGTAGCTCAGAGGGAGTGTGTAGCAGATCTTCTGTCAGGTGTGCCAACCTACCTATACTATCTGCTTTTTCACATTTAACCAGTTCAGTGTCATCATGCACATGACTGTCCTAGCTGCTCACTGCCTAGCATTCATCCCCACTCAACTGAGGGACACAGACTTTTCAGTCCTGTAGAGAAGACCTATATTTAATTGGATAAATAAATAACCGTGATCTAACTCCCTGCAAACTGGACAGTCTGTGTGCTACCATGAGTTGCTGAACAAAGAAGTTAAAATACAAGCAGAGAAGAAGCAGTACTTTTGACCAGACTGTTAACATTATTGCTTGCTTTTATTATTTATATCAATTCAAATACAGGGTAAAGGACTGAAAGAATAAAAATATCTTAAAACAATTTTCCAAGCCCAGTTTCAAATGTTTATGTTTGAGAAATACTTTGGAAGACTAGAAAAAAAAATAGAATAGGTAAATCAAGCAGGTACATTTTAAAACGTTGTTCCTCCTTCAGGTCAAACTGTCCCTAACCACATGGCTTTATACGTGAGAATGGGAAAGTGTGATAAAGCTTGATACTTTGCTTTCTCAAGTAATATTTAGAGGAGACTGAGATTCCTTGATTATAAGTAATCTATACCTACATACATAAAAATTCTACCTCGAGAGCCCACAACTCTGAAATGTCTTCAGAGTCCACAGATAGCTGTATTTTATGGGGAAAGTCTCTAGGGATTTCTGCCACTTTGGTCATAAGATATTGCCTCTTTTGCACTGTTTACTGTACCTTTGGTTCATCCATCTATTACAGAAGTATTTTACTGGATGAATAGTCATAAAGGGAACTGTTATCCCATTATGCTTGTCGTGATTTAAGCTCAGTCAGCCACGCAGCCTCTCTCTCACTCCCCCCCTTTCCTCCCCCCCACTCCCGGAGGGATGGGGAGGAGAATTGAAAGAATGTAAATCCCACGGGTTGAGATAAGAACAGTGCAGTAACTAAGGTATAACACAAACCACTGCTGCTGCCACCAATAGTAATAATGATAAGGGAAATAACAAGGGAAGAGAATACAACCGCCCACCACCCTCTGACCAGTACCAAGCCCGACTGAGTAGTGATCTAACCTTTCTGGGTAACTGCCCCCAGTTTATACAGTGGGCATGACATGCTGTAGTATGGAATACCTCTTTGGTCAGTTTGGGTCAGGTGTCCTGTCTCTGCTTCCTCCTGGCTTCTTCTCCTCCCTGGCAGAGCATGAGACTCAGAAAGTCCTTGGTCAGTGTAAACATTACTGAGCAGCAACTGAAAAGACCCGTGTTATGAGAGCTGTTCCCAGGCTGAAAGTCAAAACCACAACACTGCACCAGCTACTAAGAAGGAGAAAAATGACTGCTACTGCTGAACCCAGGACAATGCTTAAGTACAGAATGCCAGCTGAGTTAATAGAAATGTATCATCATGACATTATTAAATATTTATATCGTTGTAGCTCCAAGAGACCAATCCTGTCAGGATTCCTCTGTTAAATTTTTGACAAACGATAGGCATTGACAAGCTGCCATGAGTCTGTGCATGAGCAGGAACTGACACAAGCTTCCTGTGTTTCCAGAGGAAGGGTGTAAATCCTGCCCAGGACTCTCATTTAGCAATGAGATCCCTTCTGGAGCTGAAACAGACGCTCCTGAGATAACCTATGCCAGTACCAGTACCCTGAAGACCCAAAAGTGCTTCCAAAAGCAAGAAATAGCAATCCTGTCTCTCTGGGGAGTTTAGGAGGCAGGAAAAAAAAATAAGCAGAATGGGGAAAGTCCAGCTTATTGTTTTAAAATTATAACCCAATGTTTATATGCTTATTTAGGGCAAGTTTGGAGCCTAGCAAAATTATCCATCATTAATGAAGACACCTGAGCTGGCTGTTTGGTACCAGCCTGTAACAGCAGACTCAGTGCTGCCCCAGCAAGGGCTATGCTGCAGGAGCCGAGCTCTCCTCCTTCCCCCGGTAGAAACTCTCCTGCTTGTCTATTACAGCAGGAAATGTTTTGAAATCTGAACAATGCAAGAGATCTGAAGCCATACAGCATAGATAATGAAAATAAAAAAGAACTATTACTTAGAAATGATTGTTGCTTTGTCACTTTTCCTTAATTTCCTTAGTAACTGGTAGAAATCGTTCCTTAGAAGGTGTTTCGGAAATAACATCCATGACAGTGCTTCCCTGCCTCATTCTTAGCCATTGTTTCCATCCTTTTACTTTTGATGACAGGTGAGTTTCAATTGTAATCCTTTTTATGAATACTCAGTATATAAATATACAGATGAAAGTGTCTAATTTCAGAGTAAATTTTAAAGTTTCTCCTCACTTTGAGATGTGTGACAGATGCATAACATTTCATTTTTTTCTTTTAAGGCTTTAAGATCAAAATTTTTGTTTCAAATAATGCGCATAAAATCCTTACATTTACTTCTGAAAGCAGGCGCTGGAAGTGTTATCTTCAGTTATTTGTTAAACTCACGTAAATAATAGTGATGTTCACACTTTAGCATACAATTTGAAGGGAAAACTGAGTTTTATATTTTTAAACTGAGTATAGTTCATGGCTAGGAAACTGATCAGGAGTCAGACCTTCCCCTGACAAAGTATTTTTGAAGTTAATGCAGGAAAAGCAATGCACGTCAATGAAGAACAAAAGTATAAGTGAGACTCTGATTCTGGAGGAGAACTCTTTGTTGATCCACACAGAAATTGAGGGAGCTGCATGTGGGTGACAAGGATTCAGCTGTTGGGACTTTCAGACTCAGAACTCAAGATTATAAAATGATTATCTGCATTGCCATTTTCATTTTGGGCCTTTCCTGGCTGTTTCTCTGCAATACAATGACTAAAACTTGCCTTATTCCACAAAAAAGTTTGGGATATGAAATAAAGTTCTTGTCAGACATTGGCATGGAAGACTTCTCTCAAAATCAACAACTTTAATACCAAATACTTCCCTCCAGTTTATGGAAGACCAGCCTTCAGTGGATATTTTATGTGAAATGAACCAGTCTGATCAGGAGCAGTTGAACAAGGCTCTGCAGTTGTCCTTTGCCTGATGACTGGTAACTTAGTGAGGATGTAAAAGGTAGATATTTGTTTGTCTGGTTAAATCTGGCAGAGACATTTGAGCACCAGGTTCCCACATTTCTTGCATGAGCTCCCTGACTACTGAGCTGCTGGCCACACTGGCTCCTACAAAACAGCTTTGGCTTTGAAATCTGGTGCTTTACAGTGACACACCATTTATTTGAATATTCCCGATTATCCTGACTTGCATGTTTTGCTGTTTAGTCCCAAAATGCTAAGATAGCACCACAACAGATAAATATGAAATTATCTTGAAAATCATGCATACCTTCCTATGTGTGTTGCGTAACAATTAAACAGCTGAAGGTTGGCTGCAGTCTTACAGCTATTAGGTTTGGATTGCTGTGCGTCATGAGCCTTTTCCAAAGAGCCTGACAAATCTCTCTCATTAATAACAAATGACAATCTCACTGGTGCTACAATGCATGTTACGTTTAATCAATTTGCTATTTGTATTCATTATGTACATCTTCTATTTTGAGTCATGAAAAATTGAAAAGTAATTATAACACGGAAGAGCATCATGGATAACAAATGAGATAAGTTCAGAAAAAGTACTATTAATTGGTCAGTTGTGCTTGTCAGTACATTTAAAGTAATTAAGGCAGGGAATGAGATAAAGCAATTGTATGTCTTTGAAATAAAATACAGCATCAGGATAACCATGCGTATGGTACTCTGGTTATGTCAAAAATTCAATCATCTAAACATGTACGGTGTTAAGATGAGCTTTTAAGAGCTGTTTCACTACAGCTATTACTTAAAGAAATCAAAGTAACTTCCCTGAGTGAAATGTAATTGCAATGCCTGGTAGCATGACCACGCTATAAATAAGTCTGTCAGCATCTCCATTATAGCCCCCACTGCCAGGGGCTGCTAACTCATCTCTTGCTTTTCAGCAGCCTCAAAGAGGGCAAACAAATTAGTGACTCAGATGTCTATTTCTGTACTAAAAAACGAAGAACAAGTTAAACTGCTTTTAATCAAGAGAATATCAAGATGCTGACAAACTTTTAGGATTTCATTTGCATTTTCCTGTGAACCAGAGCTTAAAGTATTACCTTAAAAACCTTGAAAAGTGAAACAGCCACACTGCATTTAATGAACAGCTGCTGAGCACTTCTACTTGTTGGTTTATAAGCCTTTTACCCAACTTATTAGTCCACATTACTTTTGTTGATGGTGTACATAAACTTATAAGAACAAAGGTCCACATTCAGAAACAATGGATGTGCCTCATTTAATCCTGAGCAGAACTTGGAGGAATTTATGTGTCCATGGCCCACACAGCAGTCCTGGGAATTCCTCTGTTTAGCTGTTTCTTCTGCGCACCAGAGGTACATAACTCTCTGGGCCCCACAACATCAACCAAGATCAAACTGAGCAAGCAGCAAGCACCCCAGCGGCTAGTCCTAGTAAGCATGCTGGATTTGGCTTCCTAAAAATGTTGTTATGGGCCTTATTTCAAATTTAAATGATTAACATCTAAGATAGTACTCAGAAGAGTAGAGTGTAGACTGGGCTGGTCATAGGCAGTATACTGTGTCTGCATGGTAGATCTTTGTGGAAAAAAAAACAACAAACAAAATAAAAAAACACCAAAACCAAAACCCCAACCAATAAAACAACAAAACCCCCAACAAAATATGGAACTAAATTTCATACATCAAGTTCTCAATGTGTTTCAGAATTAAGATTTATCCTTATAATTACGCTTTAGGAGAGACAATGGTCAGGGAACTCCTGCTACGTGAAGTCACAAGTGTAAACTTCAAACCATTTCTGCTGGAAAGGTTAGCCTTAAGGTTGGATTTGAACAGAAAACAGAGTTAAGACATGAGAACAGAAAAAGACATGGCTGACAATAGCTTTCTTGAGAAAAATAACTGCAGTGACAAGGGAGGGCAAAAGTGCTGAAGAAGGTGATGACTGTATTGCTGTGACAACTGGGAAGTAGAGTTTGGTCATAAAAATCTGCTCAGCATTAGCAATCATAGTACCTTTTCTTTGACATTGCCCCTGAAGTTTAGAGGGAATATCATTGATTTCATAATGAAAGCTATTCATTTTGCAAAGATTAGTTTTAAAGTGTCATGATGAAAGGCATTCTTGAGACGCTAAGAAATATAATGAAAAAGCTGCAAAAAAGTATAAAGAATACTAAATCACTGCATTGTCTAGATATTAATGTAAGTGGCTACTAAATGCAGTGGCTGATTAATGCTTCTTACCCCATAAGGGAAAAGAATTACTAAAGCAACATTTAAAGAATTGCAGGAGTCAATAAAACCTCTAGTAACAACACAGTGATTACATGGGAAACAAGACACAGTAAAGCTAACTTGCTTACTCAGGTAAGATTTGATCTAGAAATTGAAAGCTAAAGCTATTCAACTAGGCAACATAAAACACTTGAGTACCTTGCCACCTGTGTGAGTGTGTGTATATACACTGTATAGTCTATTCCCCATCAGCATGGGGTGTAAAAATTCTTGACTTTAGTCATTCTAGAAGAGAGTTTCAGCTTATTAGGGAGCTTTTTAAACTGCTTGTTCAGAAGGATTTCAGCCGTTTATTTGTCACCATCCCATGGTCAACAAAACATTAGGATTCTGTGAAATCACAGAAGTATCGAGCTTTTTGAAGAAGAGACTACACGTGCATCTCTACACTGAAGACCCTCTCTAAAGGGGATCAAGGATGCGTGTCCTGGATACAGAGGTTTGTAAATAATGTTTCAGACATTGGTATAAACAGAAGAGTAAAGGCAAAGCTAAAAAAGAAATTGATATGCAGGACAAGATTTTCTAGAATGGTGCGAACTTTGGAAGGAAAGATAAGTGGTTTTTGGTGTTTTAGAGGACACATCCCAGTCAATCTCAGCACAATAAAACATTCTGGCTCCCAACACTTCGTAGTGTTTGCTTGGCCAACAAGACCTTGATCCCTGTTCTGCGTGTCGGACTGCTGCATCAGTACAGACCCTGCTGTGGCTCTCTGTAGGCACAGCAGTCCCTGAAGCTTGTGGGATTGGGGTTGAAGTAGGTATATTTTATATCCAAATGCATAACAGATATTCCAGGTATTAAAATATTAGGTGATGTAATTATGTAACCTAAGTCCATGCATCCAGACTCCTAGATTTATTAATACATTGTAGGTCTTGTGTTTATTTGGAAGGAAATTAATATACCAAGCATTCTCAGTAGTGATATGTACTCAACTTCTATTGACTCACAGCTGGTTGGAAGTCATTATATGATTTCTCAATAAGCATCAGAAGTCAGCCATAAAGTTCAATTATTTTGACATGAGAGATCAATAACAGGAATGTGAAGCAATTACAGGCCCATGATTCAGAAACTGTTTGGCTAAAAATGATCACACGGTGAATCAGTCGCTGGCTACAGCTACAAGTTCAGTTGGTGGTGTGGTTCTTCACATCAAAGCACATGTAATCAGTGGTTTATGTTATTACCATAAGCTGTCATTGCTTTGCATTTCCAGAGCACACCTCACACTATGGGCTACATCCCAGGCTGAACACATCATTTCCCAGAGTATCTCTGAATGTAATATCAAAATCTGCCCTCATTCATATCTGTGAAAATCACACAGATAACAGCTCACATTCACTTTTTAAAATTCAGCATCAATACCCTGTCTCTCACATTAAATATTGATCAAACTTCTGAGTCAACAAATTTCATCACTGAAGCAAACAGAAGGCAGTACTGGGATGCCCACTGTCAGGGCCAGCCCTAAGCAACTGCACTGGATGCTCTTCCAAAGTGCTCTTGCTGCTCTTTCCCTCCTGGAAAGTGGACTGGCAGCAAGCTCTGCTGTCACAGCTCAGCTGCATGGCCAACTCATTACCATGTGCCTCATAGCTCCACGCCATGCTGCCTCCTGCCGACTATCCGAAAGGAACACTGCAAATACCTAAAAGTGTCAATAATACAGAGGTACAATATCTCTTTAATGATTGCCTGCTCCTGGTGTCTTCTCTCAGTTCCTTTTCTGTAATAAGCAGACAGCTGGCACTAAACACCAGTGGTTTTTCCTGGGTATGATAATGATTTGACATAAAAGATAATGTTAGATACAGTTAGGTACAGATGTGACTTTGGCAGTTTCCCTCTTTCTCCATTTCCTTCTGGAGTCCTTGAAACAAATCTACAGCAAGCAAAAATGAGCAGTGAAATATTGACACACTCTATTTCACTTTACTAACGTGTAGAGCTGATGCATCTGAACAGACATTGACTGCTGTTTCATCTGAATGGGTCCAAACAAGGTCCACCCTTGAGAAACTGAGAGATTTCCACTTTGCTGTAATCATTACACCCCGAGAAGGTGGGGGACAGTTCTGAAGTACCATACATTAGCCTACAATGCAAAAAAAATATAAAAGCAAAAAAATGTGGTTTTTAGGCTTCGACATTTGGTGCTTAGGGTCACAGCCTAGGCTGCTCAGGAATGAATTAAATAGTAGACGGCATATGTAATACTTTGACTAAGCAAACCCTAAGGCTATGCACAAATGCATTGCTGTATCTTTTTTTCAAATTACTTATTCAACTAAATTAAACAAAATATCCAACAAAACAAAACAAAACAAACAAAAAAAAACCCCACCCACAAAACACCATCACCAACAAACCACTAAACCTCCAAACCTAAGAAGGATTTATTTTAGTAGGTTCATTAGCTTGGATAGCTGTTTGTCTTAAAGATGAACACATTCTGAGTCCTTGTGTAAATAATTAAGAATTTTTCTGTGCGCTCCCTATCACTGATGCTAACTAGATACTATGACTGCAAAAAGACAAGACAAAAGCCTTTCTCTTTTTCCTTTCTATCCTCATTCAACAGTAAAAATACTGTTGTTTTTAATAGTTTAACCAACAATAGAATGGGTTAAAAATGGGGAAAAAAATGTGAGATGCTGTTTATATTTTTTCCCCACCAACAGTCAAAACTTCCACATTCTATTTTCAAATCCAAAAATTTTGCCCAATTTGATCACAAAAAAACCCTGAGAAGCAAGACAGACTCATGCTACTGAGCAGTGTTAAAAAGCACCCTTCAAGCTTCTTGGATAGCTTTCAAGAAATCAGAGCTTTCTTCAGAAGCAGAAAGACTGTGTATAGAGAAACACTTGAGAACCATAGCCTACAAGAAAAGTAACATCTCGTATCTTGAAGTATTGTATCTAGCACTGTTTTACATCCTAAAGTTGTTGGTTACACACTACCATCATAACAATGTCAGTGTGGTCTTAAACAGTCAACATAATGGAGCATGTCTAATTTTCAAGTGTGGATTCATTAACCTTACAACTATCCCAACTTGTTCAGGCCATTCAAGTCATGCCTTAAAGTGACATGGCTATGTGCTGGCTGTCCTATGTGGGCACTTCTCAAATGAGAGCTTTGCACATGGGGCTCCTTGTTATTTTCCCAAAGGCTACTCCTGTAAGTCATCCATGTGTGCGTGCAAGGTCACAGCAACAACTACTTTTTTCTTTTGAGTTGTTTCTTCTTTCTGTAAGAAAGCTTCTTGGACACTCCCAGACTCAAAACGTAAAGCATGCCAGCAACTCAAAAGGCCAAACAGTTCTTCAAAGGAATCTCCCAGGCTTGGTATTGTGCTTTTTATCCAAGGCAGAGTATTTGTTTCATGAAGCTGGAGCGATTAGTGTCACTCAGCAGCCAAACCAGGCTGTATTGCATAGACTCCTTCCTGGCGTCTCTGTCACCCATTTCCACACCAAGGTTCACCTTCTCCCTGCGCAAGGCTTTTCTACAGCAAACTTCTTTTCTAGCCTTTCCCCAAAGAGCCATTCATTCCTAAGCTTTCCCTGACCACTGGGACACATACAAGACAGCAGAATTGAAACTCAGACCACTTCTGTCAAAGGGAGGTGGTATCTCCTGCCATGTGACACTAGTTTGCAGGTTTAGCACTATCCTGTGTTTTCTGCCATGTTTTTTTCACTTTCATGAATATTCATACGTCTATTTCATTTGTGGTTTTTTTTGTGTTTTGTTTTGTTTTTTTGTTAAGAGTCAAAATTTGAGGTGAAGTTATTTAACTTTTTCCTTCCTTTGGTTCTGTGGAAGGCATCTGTACCATCCTGCTTGAGCACTGACAAATCTACTCCCCCAATAGACAACCAATAAGTCACAGGGAGGCTTAAGTCTCTAAGCTCCTAAGGAAGGAGGTAATGTCATGGCAGCAAAACCTGTCACCTTTGCCTGACCAACCTGAAGGGAAAAAGACTCTTACCACACAATCCAATCCGTTTGTGTGACGGGGGAAATGATACTGACTTATCTGAGGTGGAAAATGTAATAATCTAAAAATATTCAAAGAGAAATCATCTCCAAGCCGTGCTAACATTTTCACAGGCAGATCTTTCTTCCAGAGCCACAAATGAATCAGAGTATCAGCCACTAAGTGGTGGGCAGTTATTTAATGAGTTAATCTCATCAGGATATTTGAACTCTCAGAAGAGGCTCAACCCATTAGCTACATGAGAGCTTTGAAGCAAATTCTTCAAAAAGGACAATAAGAATATATTAAGTGGCTTTTACTGTGGACTTTACCAGGCTGTCTAGCAAGAGGAGCAAGAGGTCATTGCTGGTGAGCTTCTCCTCAAACCCTGCAGCCATGGTCGCTAATGGGTCCCAGTCACCCCTACAGCCCATCAAGTAACGTCTCTAACAGTTTCGATTCCTGTTGTTTCTAAGGTTAGCTTGGATTTTCCGCACAATTTCACCTCGCTTACCCATTTTGAATCCTTTGGCTTTATAGTTAAACCTAGACTAGTCTTAGTTTGTATATAAGTCAAAAACCCATAATAATAAGTTAAAGTTACTTAACTTCACATTCGCCATAGTGATGGTATCACCTCTAACCCTTTCTTTTTTTATCTTGAATTTAATTAGCATAAACACAGATTGTGATTAACTAAATTTAAAGGAACAACAGAGTCTCATCTGGAACATCATGTCATTACTTCAGTTTCAATGGAACACCACAGGTCACACAATTGTACCTCTGTAATTCATATTGTACAATTGGTTTCTGCTCTTTATATTTATTCATATTAGCGTTAGTAGAATTATTCACATCAATACAGTGAACAGTACTTGACCCTATAACATTAAATGAAAGGCATTAATAGCAGAACCTAGAGAATATCTTCCAGCAATAACTAAAGTTCAGGCAGAATAATTTTTTCCATCGTCATAAATCACAATGAAATGTGGATACCTAATGTCTGATTATTCACATCTGCTCCATCAGGGCAGTCAAGTCCCTCACATAATTGCTAATGCTAATTTAATTTATAAAATCGTAGAATCATAAAATAGTTAGGATTGGAAAGGACCTTAAGATCATCGAGTTCCAACCCCGTTGCCATGGGCAGGGACACCTCCCACTAAACCATGCCTCACAAGGCTCTGTCCAACGCCGCCTTGAACACCGCCAGTGATGGAGCATTTATAGCTTCCCTGGGCAACCCATCCCAGTGCCTCACCACCCTTACAGTAAAGAATTTCTTCCTCATATCCAATCCAAACTTCCCCTGTTTAAGTTTAAACCCATTACCCCTTGTCCTCTCACTACAGTCCCTAATGAAGAGTCCCTCCCCAGCATCCCTATAGGCCCCCTTCAGGTATTGGAAGGCTGCTATGAGGTCTCCACGCAGCCTTCTCTTCCCCAGGCTCAACAGCCCCAACTTTCTCATCCTATCTTCATACAGGAGGTGCTCCAGTCCCCTGATCATCCTCGTGGCCCTCCTCTGCACTTGTTCTAACAGTTCCATGTCCTTTTTATGTTGAGGACACCAGAACTGCACACAATACTCCAAGTGAGGTCTCACGAGAGCAGAGTAGAGGGGCAGGAGCACCTCCCTCGACCTGCTGGTCACACTCCTTTTGATGCAGCCCAGGATACGGTTGGCTTTCTGGGCTGCAAGCGCACACTGCTGGCTCATGTTCATTTTTCCATCGACCAACACTCCAAGTCCTTCTCTGCAGGGCTGCTCTGAATCTCTTCTCTGCCCAACCTGTAGCTGTGCCTGGGATTGCTCCGACCCAGGTGTAGGACCTTGCACTTGGCATGGTTGAACTTCATAAGGTTGGCATCAGCCCAACTCACAAGCGTGTCAAGGTCCCTCTGGATGGCATCCCTTCCCGCCAATGTATCAACCGATACATTGCTTGGTTTCATCAGCAAACTTGCTGAGGGCAAGTCTGGGTTTAAAAGCAGTGGTACAAAAATTTCGTATTGTTTAAAGTACAGTAAAATGTAACTGTTAAGTAATACATTTTCAAGAGTTTGAAGAACATTATTAAAGTTCATTTCCATGCAGCAGCTGCAGAAGTTGGAATTATGAAAGTGAAGAAGCTGTAAAATTGAAAAGGTCAGTAATGACATTCATCTATTCCAGCTGTCATATCAAGGAAATGTTAACAAAACTAGTCTCTGGTAGAAAAGCTAATTGTCTACTTGTATTTTGGCTGCCCCAGTACACATACTCTACCGTGGCTAATTTATAGGAAAGACCACATGGAACAGCACCTCATTTTTGAACAGGTCTCTTGTAAACAAATTAACCTTATATTTCTAAATTAGCAAACTTTAACAATTCTATAATCTAGTTTACAAAGCAGCCAAATAGTTCAAGTTAGTGCTTAAAGAAAATAGTATGTGAATGAAGTTCATACACTCCTGGAAGCAGAGTTCAGTTAGAGTGCTGGGAGCACAGGGCAAATTTCACATTTTAGATTTTACTCTAATGTATTTTTGCAAGCAGCATTTCTAAAATGTCTCCTACCAGGGCACATTTTACTATAACAACATAGAGAAAAGTTTCTGCAACAGATCAGATCCTTTATAGATGACCTGGATTTAACAATCACACACTGTGAAGGATCTTCTCTTCAACAGTCCATTGCCACAAGGTGAGACAGTGCAATTGTGACACACCGAAACGCAGTTCATCGGTGGAGACTATGACCATTGTTAATTAGTGACAGACCCCTTTGCCATATGCAGGAAGAGCCATCAGCAAGGAACAGTGAACACTGAGAAACTTGTGCTTTTTATGATGCACCAGATCCTGCCTTACACAGAAAATCACACTCCTCAGCAACTGAGGCCAAAGAAAGGGACCCCACATGTGTAATATGCCGCTTATTCAAGGGAATCCAGTGATTAATCTATATAATTCTATTGCAAGCCTATCTGTCTGTTTTCTGTTACTCTTTGGTTTTGTGCTCTCACCCTATATGCTTCAGCTATCACCAGCGGTCTATATGTACAACTAGACCAACCACACACGGCTGAAACTAGTGTGAAGACTGTATTCTCATAATGCACATATACACCTCCTCAGATTTTGATTTGCCTGATGTTATGTAATACAAATGTGACAGAAACTGTGCAAGTCGACCTGTGACAACATAATATCAGGTTAGTATGTAGCTTTCTGAGTAATGTTTTAAAAAGCTTTCTGTTATTTGGCTTTCTATAGAGAAGTATTGCAAAAGCTAGAAACAACAGCTTTTTGTAAAAAAATTCAGTAAACATTCAGGTGCACAATCCTTTAATAAATGGAAGTGACCTTCAAAACAGACATCCCAAAGATTAAGAGAACTTCTCAAAAGATGGCATTTGTCACTAATCAATGACTTGAAGAACTTACACTCTTCCTAGGAATGAATACAAAAAAAGACCTTTCAGAATTATACCACTTTAAAATCAAATCACCCACAAAACCCGCATAAAAAGAACATTAATGGGCTAACAAAACAACAGAACAAAACACTGAACAAGCAAATTGAAAGGATAAATCCCGTCGTGCCTATCGGTATCTACATCCATGTCTGGAGTGCTGGAAAGCCTCCCACAGATCCACCTGCTGTTCCCAGGGGCTGGTTGATGCTATCAATCAGCATTAACTACATTTCTTTTATGGTGATATTGTATGTCAAAATATTTATAACATTTTACAAATGTATTTCCCTTTTCATAGTCACACCGGTATCTTGGCTCTATCTGGGTCACTGCACTGGAACAGATGTAGTCTCAGCAGAATACTTTGAGAAATCTGGGCTACATTAATGACTGATCCAATTACAGAGGAAATCTCTAGAAAAACCCAGATTTATTAGGAAACAGGAGATAATTGCAATGTATTTCTAGGGGCTACCAGATGGACAAGACAATCTCAAATTCTTTAAGGGTGCCGGAGCTGAACAAGAGGTGCCTATGCCATTGTCTACGTAGTTGGAGAAATTCCTGTCCTGAGGATATGATGAAAAAGCTGAAGACTTCCTTCAGACACCTGGTGGCACTGAATCTAAATGTGTCCTATCCCAGGGAGCAGCGGGGCTTATGCACCGCTGTGAGGACAGGGTGGCAGAGGAAAAGGCCGTCCAGGAGAAAATGACAGAGGAAGAACCAAGAAACCACAGCAGCTTTTTGTCAAAGGAGAGTATTTACATGAAAGAACTTCAGATGATCTAATATTAGGTCCTCTTGGAAAGCTACATTTTCTTTTCTGAACCGGAAATAAATGCCGCCTTCCAAGTACAAGTAGCAATCTGACCCCATGCTTAAGGAAGCCCAACAATCTACAATAGATTTTCACCCAGAAAAAGAAAATGAAAAATACTTGAGAAATCTGAGTATAAACAGCTCTTTTTACCACTCAAAGACAGGTAGAATTTCACAGCATCCTCTGTGATCTTGATAACATGCTTCATTAGAGGGACCTGCTTTTGCCCCGATTAAAATTGCATCTGTGTGTAGTCCTGCTAAGGTAATTTGGATCTGAGAGGATGCCTGAAGTTTAACATTTAATTAATTAGCTGAATGAAGGTCTTTTTTTTCTTTCTTATTTTTTTTTTCTCCAGCTAAATATTTTACCTAAGAAGATGCATTACACAGTTGGAGATAATATTTCTCCTTTATAGAACTGCCTTCCACCTCCAAGCTAGTAAATATTTACATTTCAGTCACTGATAGCTAACGTGACCTTTCTGTTGTACTCTTTACACCTGCGCTGTATTTTACTTTCAGTGCTAACATTCTTTCTGGTCCATCTTACATTAATGAGCAGTATTTAAATATATGCAAATTTCCTATTTTAGCTGATGTTTAAGAACACTTTTAAGGTCACCCTGTTTGATCTATCACACAGACGTAGCAAATTTATGCACCATATAGCCTATCTCTACTTGTTTTTTACCTACATCTGTCTTCTCTGATTGTATTTGAATGGGATTATTTTTTATTTTGAATAAAAGATTTATGCCGGAGCTGTCAGTTTGCTTTTATTTGAAAATGAAATTTTCTTTCTAGAACTCTAGATTAACTTATTAGATTTAACTGTCCCTTGTGCGTTGCAGCAATAGCAGAAGTATATTTTCCCTTGTATATAGAGTACATAAGCAAAATACTCTTGACTTAAAAATAAAGAACGTCATTACTCAGACCAACACAACAGTCAGTCCAGGACACAAAAACTGGTGTTGTGATTTTTAATAATGATGGTGAGCAGTGGGAATTGACTAATAAATATGACATCCCACAAATCCAGCAGCCTCCAAAACCTGGGAAATGCTTTGCACAGAAGACATGCTCCCCCACAATGTCCTCTACACTTAGGTTAACAAATATACATTCACGACACAGCACCATTGGGACATACAACTTGATCCCTGATACTCATAGATTTTTTTAAATTAGGCCGTAATGAGAATCTGCACCACTGTTTCCAGTTTGTCAGAGGCCTATTTATTGATTCAGTGTGGTATTTCACATCTTCAGTGTGATATGTTCTTTAGCATCTGTCAGCACTGCTACATTCATAATATTGTTTCTCAAGCCCTAGAATTGCTGTGCTTTCCTAAAAGAATAACCAACTCATTGCAGTTGCTGCCTGTGGCCCTTGCAATGCCCAAACCAGATGACTTCTCTGCTGGTGGGCATAGAGAAGTAGGTGTTTGTGGGAGGTTAATCTTTTCTGGGCTTCTGACCAGTTCTGTTATCTTCTCATGCTGTGACATCCACGTAAACCTGGACAGAATCTGTTTTTAATCAATCCCAGCACCTCTTATAAACACCAAAAACCTATAGCTGGCGATTCTGCACTCTCAATGATATACACAGCTTTTGAAAGTAATTAAAGTGTTCCTGTATCGATAAAGTTATAGTCAGGACCACAAGATGTTGCAATATAATGATGCCAAGAACAGAGAAAGCAAAAAGCGGAAAGATAGATATTTAATTGACCATGTTAGTCAACCTTCAGTCACACAGCAGCAAACCATGTTCTGAATTCACGAGCACAGGTCTTTTGAGGAGAAACAGGAATTCCTTATACAAAGGAAGTAAGTGCATGCACATGATGGATTTTATCACTCTCAAAATATCAGCTAAGAGTTGAGTAGCACATATGACTACAAGGCCGCCTACTTGCCTATTCAGGGCAACACAGCTGCTATTTGATATAAGCAATGATGAAAAACTGGTTACCAGTAAAAAAAAAAAGGCACTGAGAGAGACAGAACAGGGGAAAGCTAAACCTGTTTGGCAGCTTTCAGTCTGTGCTGCTATATGCATCAAGTGATATCAGATCCAAGCAGTCACCATAGTAGGTAGTTAATCTTGACATCAGCCCCATAAAGATTAAGTGAAAGTACCATAAAGCACAATCTCTGCATACATGACAGCATCAACACAGAAGAGGAGCCTTCTCAAACTTCTTGAAAAATCTCATCAGCTCAGAAACACTCTATGATATGTATCTTAGACACAATGATGAATATGACCCTCCTGCTGTCATATCCAGGTAAAAAACACATGTAAATTGCATAACATCACTTATGGCATCACATGACCATGCTAGTGGAGGTACTGTGCAGGTAACCATCCCACACGGAAGGCTCACACTTTCCTGCTTTCTTGATAGCAGGTTCCAGCCTATTCTTTCTGCTGTAATAGCAAAAATTTATCAATAATGTGTTAAATTAAATCCTATGCTGATGGCCTTTCAAAGCATCATACCAGGTGGAAAATAGAAAGGTAAGACCTGCTAGGAAGTAAACCGTGCACTATACACTTAAAGGTTGCCTCATCATGCTTAAGAAATAAATATGTTATTATGACAATTATTTTGTTACAGAAAGCACCTTTGAATACCAAATAAATTGTACAAACCACTGCACCAACACAGCTGAAAAGACTGCTCCTTCTCCAGAGTAGTGTAGTTTTGATTTAACAAGTAATTAATGAATACATAAACCCTGGACAAAACTTTATCCTAGTGCCAAATAATTAATCATTCATCCCATGTTTAATCCTGCTTCGATAAATGTAATTAATATTTCACCATGGCACTGCAGAATAGAACAGTACCTGGCAACAGAGAAAACCAGCCTTCCATTTCTTCCTTGTTGCAACTCTGAAGTGATAAGAGCTGTGTACGATTGACAGGTAATCGAGAATACAGTGTTCCCCTGCAGTTGTAAAAGAGGGTTTATGCGTGGCATATATTGTGATTGTGCCTAGGCTTTTCTTCCTTTGACCCATTATTAAAACAAAACAAAACAAAACAATCCAACAACAACAAAACAAACAAAGAAACAAACAAACAAACCAAACAGCTACAAAAAAATGAGTAAACTGAGCTTGGTCAACCATTTTTCTCGCCTGAGGTCATTTGGGAGACCAGAGCTTGCGCTTAATATCTTGGCCTATACAGTTACTTAACATACGCCAGGGCTGCGGATAGAGAACAAAGCTTGTGCAGATTGTCTGCTTCTGTCCACAGAGAGCAATGCTGTGAGTAAAATCAACTGGATGAAGATTTAAGTCCTAATTTTACTGCAGGAAAACACTGGCTTCTTTTCTGAAAGGTTGAAGTGTAATCAAAAAATGTGTTGATGTGTGCAAAATTAAATTGCAGGAAAACCTATGTTGATTTTTTTCAGGGTGACACATCTCAGGAATCCACATATTTCAGCAGAGTTTTGTGAGGAAGATTCTATAACAAATTGCCTTGGGATCCAGCTGCCCAATTACTCAGAAACAGAGAAGCATCCCTTCAGAGTCATCTCCTTGCTAGCTGGCCACAAATTCTTCTCTCTAAGCAAATTCTAGATATACTATTATCATTTCTTCTCATTCAAATGCAGAAAAACTCCTTGATCAATGATGCCAATTGCCCTGACAAGTTTTTACAGTCCTTAAAAGAAATCCAGTATATGGCACAAGACTGTCTCAGAAACACATACAGATGCTCGAAGGCAGCTGCGATTTCTCCTCTCCCTGAGATCCTATATTATGCTACTATCCTAACTGTCATTAACTAATTCTCCGTTATGTCCAAAATCAGTAAGGAGACAATGTTCAGATGCAGGTCTCTAGTGGAGTGAAACTAAATAGAGACACATGGAACCAGGCAGTGTTAATTTTGGGACCTGTCAAGAGCTATTTTATATGCAAACTAATTTGCACACCTGGTAACCGCTTAGCTGTGGTGACTGATCTCTTTAACATCTAAATGGCAGTTCTAGCCAATTATATTGGGCAGCATTTGCACATTTACAAAGAACGTTGATTTAGGATCATGGTTTTATCAGCTGATACTCCATGGAAAATATCTGTTTTTCATTAGCTCCAAATACTCTAAAAATGCACCTAACTTGTTACTTAAGTAGAATCTAAAGCTGTTATGAACCTCAGACATACCCCTTACTCAGAACACTTCTTAATGCTAAAATAAGACCTAAGTACTGAGCAAGCACTGGTTTTAGGTTTATAAGAAACAACTGACCTGATTAGGTGCAATGGATCATTGAGGCAAGTATCCTGCTTCTGGCAGCAGCCAGCACCAGAAGCTTCAAAAGAACACTCCCACCCCACAAAGAAAACCCAAACAATATAGCACATTTTATTTATTGTGTCTCTTGACTGAGCCAACAGTTCTTTAGCACAGGAGAAAACTTAACAAATGATTGTATATACCACATCTTTACTTTCTGCTTGCAGCAGTGGGTGATACTTATACCCTTGTACCAATAGTCATATGAACTTGTTGGCCAGCTGCTGCACTGTCACCTCATTTCTGAATCCCACAAGAAAACCTTTTCCATATTCATGAACACTGCGTTCATTTATAAGATCCTGGAAACTGTCACTGAAGCTATGTGATTTTTTTATTGCTAAAGATTAACAAAGCCTTAATTCACAGTAGAAACAGTGTCATGTGATGTTTCGTATGACATTATTACATCTTTGCTATAGCATGTGTATTTTATTTCTATTCACTCAAATATTTTAAAATGGGGGAAAGATTAAATTATTGATAAAGCTGAATATACCATTCAACATTAACCTTGAGACTGCGTTATGAAGAGCAACTCATGTAGGAAAAACATACTTCTGCTTTGTAAGAAAACTAATATGAAATTGAAATGGTAGCTGTCAGCCAAGGTTAGACCCATTCATGCTAATATGACCTTCAATTAGTGAAGCACACATCTTGAGATCCAGCTATTTTATCAGAGACACAGTATAGGATGAGGAAATTTTGGTATGCTCAAAAAATTCGACAGTAAGGTGACCTTCTACTTAGCCAGGCTTATTAGGCCGAACAAAAATAATGCTGCAGCTTCTTCTTGGTCTCTCTTTAGAAAGTTTTCAGGTAACTTCAAATTACAAATAATAATTTAACCCATGGATTCATGCTAATACACAGCATCTTAGACTGTTAACACATTCATCTGTGCAATTCCCCAGAAAGACTGGTTTACTGTGTTTTCTTTTACTTAGCAGCAACAACTAGTGGTTTTTACTTAGAAAACACTACAGATCCACTTGGGTCCAGACTTTTGAAATAGTAAATATCATCGTGATATGCCTAAATCACCAAAGTAGAATTCAGTATTCCGCCATATTTTAAGCTACATTTTAAGAGCCCGCTGCTTTTTTCATTGGGGCTTCCAAATGGCAGCAAAGCTCTCCTGAAAATCTGTCTAATTCCAATGCTTAAGTAGCTGAATCATGAGACTTCTCTTATTCCCATCCAGAAATATAGCACCTTTGACATGGCAAACAAGTATTTATATATACCATACTCCCTTTGTAAGCTTTAATATCTTCAAAGAATCTTGTGGCTGCTAAACAAATATTTATCCTTTCCAGAAAGAAAATCAATGAGATTATCTTGGGGAATTTTCTTTAATTTTTCCACAAGCCCTTTCAGCAACATGCTTTAGGCAATAAAGGACTTACATACAATGTTTATTTATAAACAGTCATATTCCTTTTAAGTCAACTATTAGAATACAGATCATTAAATTAGAGATAGATGCTTAAATACATAAGTAGAAACAATAAATGAAGGTAAGAGATCTTAAGGAAACAACTGGAAGGGTGACTATTAGGAAGAAACCACCAGGGCTAAAACCAGTACAAAGTTCATGAGACTGAAGAAGATCTTAAATCATCCTAAGACTCAGCATTGAAAGACAAGAAATGGTTGAACAAAGGAGGGCTTCACAGAAAAGATCCAAATATTGGCAGGGATGGAGGGGGATGCTTAGGGAAAGACAGCTGTTATGTGTTGCCATTACTTACTGAAGTCAGCTGAGATATAACGACTTCCATTACAATTAAGCCTTTGGCTGCGGAAATCTAATAGATTGGATGAGATAACGGACTCATACAATCAGATCAGGTCATCTACAGGAGAGAGACAGTAGAATAAACTTTGTTGCACAATACCTATACCCTTCCCTTTAGCCTGCTGGCCTATTCTCAGTACTCAAATATGTCACAACACCATTTTTCTTCCCAGACTTGTCTTCTCTTCAGAAACTATCTAATTTATATGCCCCGGCGTGTTCATACAGACCTTCCTGGGGAGGGGTCATTTTGTTTTGGTGAGGGGTTTTTTGTTTCGATTTGGGTTTGGGTTTGTTTGGTTGGTTTTGGTGGTGTTTTTGTTTGGATTTTTTTTTTTTTTTCCGGTTGATTGGTTGGTTTTGGTGGTGGTCAATAGTAAAATAAGTGATTTGAAAACAAGGAGAGCAATGCATTTTGAGCACAGCCTTGTGGTGTGCTTAGTCAAATTGTTAGACACAGTCTGCTACTCAGTACATTTTTGAGTGCAAGTTCCTAATATTTATCACTTTCTTTTTCCCGGAACGACATTAATAGCCAGAGAAATGAGTCCCTGGAAACGTTTTCCTTTTCTCCTCCCTCCCTTTATAAACCAGACCCAATCGGCAACCGTCGACGGGCGTGACAATGGGAGGCGTGGGGGGCTGCGGGCGCGCTCGGCCGTTTCTGCAGCACCATCCCCATCTGCCGCCCCGCGCTGGGATAGCAGGCACAAGAAAACCCGCTTTGGACAAACGGCATCGGCCTCTCAGCCTTGTGTGGCCAAGCTCTCAGTAACTTCTTATTTAGACTTCATTCGAGACCTTTTCCTGCCCTTCTGGAGGGGCCCGTATCAGCGTTCTGGTCAAACAGACTGATCCAGCAGCACGCTCTGCAGAGCCGAGACTGGTTTCAGGGGTCGGTAATATTTACGTAACATTTTCCAGCAGAGCACTTCTAAAATCCCAAATTTCTCTGCATTAGTGAAAAAAAAAAGAAAGAAAACCAACAAAGGAAAAAAAACTTCTGATCTGATTATAATTAAGTGCAGATGCTAATGCAAACACTGAAGTGGAAGGCTGTCGAGGTGCTCCCCAGCAACACCCTGGTGCCTCTGCTGGAGCTTCTCGGGGTGCTGGTAGAATTGAGGTATGTGTGTGTCAGCAGACCAGGGCAGCATATTAAGAAAAGTGTAGCTGCATTTCCTAGAATAATATTTCTAAATTGTGTCTTCAGAGGAAAGGAGTAGCTCATCTTCCCAAGATCATGTTCTGTCAAGATGCCATGACAATTCAATTTGCAACCAGTTATGTACACTGTTAATATATCATGTACACACCACACTTTGCTTGCTTGCATTTCTGGGAATGCACATTGGCTTTTTTAAGAGAAGAGTTTTTTCTCTTCACCATTTGACAGAAGACCTCCTGATGTCTCACAGAGCAGCAGTGGCCCACAGGACCATAGCCTGAGAGACAGCCCCACAGATGGAGCTGCAGGGATCCTCCATTTATCAACTGCTTGATTCATTTGATGTAGGCTGTTATTCTTGGCTTTGCTTTTTTTGTGTGTGTGCATGTGTCATGTACACAGGTACTAAAAACTCTGATTTGCTAGTGTAATGTGTTTCTCAAACTAGTTGAGCTCATTTCAGTAACGTACTTTATATCAAAGCTGCATTTTGCCTGCAGCAAAACAAGCTGTCAGCTGTTAGAGCTGTTAGAGAGGAATAATTATTTTTCATATTAAAATGTGGCTATATGACAGCTCTTTGTATCCATTAAACAGCTACCTATTCTTCAGGCTGGAATCAGAACTGCTTTCAGAGAGTATCCAGTTTGCTACTGAAATGATTCAAATAGGTCGAGTGTAACTGTAAATATGATCAATGCAAAAAGAGAGTCAATAAAACTGTCAGTTTTACCCTAATAAAGCAGGAAGGCCTTTGCTATTTATCTGTGGCAGACAGTTTATTGTCCAGCTGTGTGCAATGGCTTCAGGACATCTGGCCACTTAACCAACGAGTATTAAGTCCAGAATGCCAAAGGAGCTATAAGCGAAATAATCTAATTCTGTTTAGTACTGAAGACCCTGCACATAGCTCTGACATCAACAGACTGCATGGTTTTGGCTTAAATGCATGAGATTTTAATACTCCTGGGAGCTGTCAGAATGTGATAAACAATCTTGATGGGAAGACAATCACATCTGAAGAACCATGTACTTTCTAGTCTAGGTCATACAGTTTATATGGTTGGACATAGGCGTGGGAAAGGCAGGAGTGCATTTGTCTCAGCTAGGAGGTGGTAGGCCCTTGTCTCACAGTTGAAACAAGTACCTGCCTTTGGGAGTGCTTCCCCACTTCTCTCCACCAGTGGTCAAAACTAAATCAATCTGACTGGAGGCCCTGGTCTCAGCGCAGAGGCACTATGGAAGCCCCTGCCCTTCTGCCAGCAGGGAGCAGTGCCCGCTGGCCAGCGCCAGCTGCTGGTGCCTGCCTTAAACCACAGCTGATCAAGAGCAGCGGCGGTCCCAGCTGCAATGCATACATCACAGTCGTAGCAAAGACAGGGTGGCTATCAACTGTTCTGCTTTATAGCAAGGCTTACCCTTAACATAAGTCAGAGGCATAAAAGACGAGTGGGATGTGTCCCTGCCCTTGGAAGGGGGATTGGAAGTAGATGATCTTGAGGTTCTTTCCAGTTCTGTGGTTCTATGGCCTCAAGACTGTACCAGAACAGACTGGTTAGTGCTCAGTACTGCCTGTGAGTAAGGCACTGACATCCTTTGCTCTAGTTATGGTACAAGCAGCTCCTGTGTAGACTGCAACATCCACCAAGTAACACAACCCAACCAGCTCCTTCACCCTGCAAATCCTTCTGTAAGGCCCCAGGCAGTCCTGCGCACGCAGAAATCCCCTTGCTCTAGCAAACACATCAAACTGCCACTTTCACTGCTACAGATCAGGGCTTAAAAAAAGACTTGGCATCTGGGTTTTCTGGTTTATACAACAGAGTTAAAGTTCAATGTATTTTGAGCTAAGGTGTATTTCCTTCAGGGTGCAATTAAAGCATGCAGATTTCTACAGCTGCAAGTCTACAGCTTTGGTATGACTGCAGGTACAGAAGCTGCTGTAATAGCCTGCAGGTAGCTGATGTTAGACTAGCCTGAAAGAGCAAGCAGGCAATGTTGACGTATCTGTGTGTTTTCACTTCTGAAAGTGATCCCACATTCTGAAATTTAACCAGCTTCCTCCAGGATAGTTCTGGAAAGCAATTATGCATCATGATGATACCTGCCCTCATCACCATTTTCCCAGGACACATTGCTCCTCCCCATCAGATGAGTCTAACACAGGGATCTGTGTTACCTCACAAAAAGGGCAGTGATGAATTTGGAAAGCCAAGAGGCTTAACTGATCTTTCCACACCTGTGCACTCAGAGGATCAGTTACAAGGAGGCTGGGCTCACACAGACACTGAATTTGCTGGAGAAATGATGGGAAATGGTTATCTGTTCATCTGGTTAATTATTGTAATAAATGTCACATAGTCCCCAGGCACCCTCAGACTATGGAGATTACAGGAAGGAAACATTAACCTATTACACACAAGAGGAAAACTAGAGAAGGAGGCAGGGATTCAGGGGTAAAACCAGGAACAAATCCCAAATATCCCTCCTCTCTGAGTGACTTCCACCTCTACCGAAATACAGAGCTGTCCTCTGTCACCTACCATTATGTTTGTTCCTGTTCAGTCATGGAGAAATCTGCCTGATTAAATGAAACATCTCCTCCCAGAAATTAGGTATCTGCTAAGTGAGAGTACGAGCTTCACATGGTTGCCAAGGCAAACACCTTAGGACTGAGCTGTTCGACCTGCAGTGGAAAACAATTCCGCATTTTTCCTTCCCACTGGGCATAAGTCTTCCCTGTCTCCCTGTTGTGCTAGTGAAAGCAAATTTCACTGGAAACTGAATCCATTTACAAATATTTTGACAGATTGAGACAGTTGCTCAGGAAAAAAATGATTAAATATATGCAGATAAAATATAGTGCCATGTGAACAGCTGCTGCACAGACTCACAGCCTGTGCAGGCTTCATTTTATTTATGCTTTTTAAAGGCTCTGTGGGTGTCCCTGTGAAACAGAAACAAAGTGAGCATTACTCCTGTTGGTGATAAATTAAAGAAAAGCCTCAGATGATCAATCCTCCAAAATGTGCAGGCTTGTATTTTATTTTATTTTATTTTATTTTACTATTTGGCACGAAGATACACATGCAAAATTGTACCAACGCTACTGTTGCATACACTCACATGTCTCATTCTATAGATCTCATTGGCAACTCCATTTGAGGCTGTCTCAGTTTCTGACTGGAACAGGTCATTACGTATGTGCCTCAATCCATCACTTGTGAAGTATCCTGCAAAGAGGCTGCCATTAGAAGCCAGTGCAGTGAAACTAACTATCTTCCATCTATAACATGACTTGCATTTTTGTATCACATCTTATTTTTTTCTATTCCTAACATTATATTACCTGTTTACACAATTTCTTCCCTGTAGGGGCACAGATCCTGCTCTACCTGCTTTTTCTGCATCAATTATTGTTATTTTCAGACTAGAAGTGTCTGCAAATAAGCATTAGCTGAAAGATCCTGATGCTTTCCCCTACACTGTCACTGAAACATTACGACCATAAACCCCCCTGTTATAGTAGTTATAATTGATTTTGCTTCAAATTCTGGACATCTGAGCAGCGAAACACTCAAAGTGTTTCAAATACCAGGATCAGTCTATAAGCAAAGGGCAACAAATTTCAGATGCAGCTGTTGCACTGAGTGACATGAGCAGACAAAACGCTTCTTCATAAATGCCAGCACTTACTATAATCTTTCTTGCCCAGGTTTTATATAGAGTGATCACAATCTGCACAAAGCTGTGATGCTTAGTGCATATACACAGACACAGTTGTCACCTTTACAGAACTTGAGATGCATGTTTTGACACCCAATTTCACATACTCGATCCAACACTAAACAAATCATCGCTGGGGGAAAAAATAACTCAATGTGCATTGCTTTCTGAGACTTCAAATAAATTTCTCATACGGTAGGACTGCAGTACACAGGTAAAAACACACTAGTTCAACGGGATCAATACTTAAACAGAGAATGGAATTGCAGGGTGCTCAAACCACAGCCATGAAGCAGCCTTTCACAGTGAAAGCCACATTTCACATGAGCTATCCCCCACATGACATGATCCATGAACAGGAGAGCGAGCTCAGAATGTTTGCTGACTCCTGCCCAGCCCCAGCCACAGGGGGGGCAGATGATATTCCAGGGTCTTGCAGTGCCAAACCAGCTCTTGTTCTTCAGACAATCCATACTGTGGGGTGCCTTTACTCAAGTACAAGACGACACACAGTTCCCAACATGAGGTTGTAAAGAATTAAGGGGTGAAGGGGATACAGGCACCCAAAAGCAAACCTTACAAGGATAACATTGCTGTTTGGAATAGTGCTGAGAGTTTTTAAAGGGTAAACCACCTCATGGCAAAAAAACGCTGATAATAAAAAATATGTATAAATGCCCTATTAAAATGTAAAAGATGTCTCATTGCTTGTTGCTCCCTGAGCACTTCCCTTTTCAAGTTCTGCTTTGTGACTGATGAAAAAAAAAATCTATAGCATTTCATAATGATAGGGCACAGCTACTTTGAGGCTGCTGATGAATAAGATGGCCTTGAACACAGCTGTGACACTGCAACGTTTGTTGTTTGCCACATCAGAAAACAAATGCCAAACCACTTCATTCAGGGTCTTCTATTTATCAACCCCTTAAAAAAAATAAAGCAGAAGCAAAGGCCTGGAACTAGAAATAACCACATGGAACAACCTTCTCAATGTGAGTGCCAGCTTACTGGGCAGCTGCTGCTTGTGGACCGGTATGCCAGCTTTCCACCATGCACAGCTGAGGGAACAAGAACTATTTAGCTCATATTTTCTTTTCCCTTGAAAGTTTGGTGAGCAACAACTAAGCTTGTATTTAAGAAACCTGTTCATAGGGTTCCCATCAAACAGCTGGATTATCTTATTGTAATGTTTGTCTTTTGAAACTGTGGTATTTTATAACACCACCCATTTTGCATTTGCTTCAGCTTTTCTTGATCAGGGTTGAAAGACATGAAATACCTACATATGCACGAAGGACAATAAGAAAACATGTCACATCACAGCAAGGATGACAAAGGGAACAACAACCACCTTCGTACCTGGGATACTGCTGCCACACAAGCAGTTATGGGTGTCTGTCTGGTGCACAGACAGGCTCAGGAGCACTCTCAGTGGTTAGCTTTTAAATCACAAACCACGGCTGAATATCTGGTCCCTTAAGGGGAAAAATACTGTGCCTTTTAACCTTACACAAACCATTTCAAATTCATTTTATAAAGCAAGCTTTCTAGGTCATGGAATTGTTATTTTTTTTTTAATCACTTTGTTTAGAAATGTTAAGTGGGTGCACTTACCACAGAATTTCTTCATAGTAAGATGTATTCCAACTTTATGAAGAAGCTTATACTACTACTAATTAAGATGAATAGTTTCAGGAGATTCTGAGAAAACTAACACCTAAACTCATAAAACTTGATGACAACATTTGATGTGCTAGAGACAAAAGTGATTACTCTAATGCACTATAATGCTTGATACAGAGTCTCACAGCTCTCCCCTGCTGTGTTTTGTATAACCTATGAAGTCAACAAAACACAGATAAAGAAACAAATCAAAGATAGGACACACGGGATCCATATTTCAATAAAGATGAATTAAAACAGATAATAGCTCCCAGACAAAGAAGGAAAAGAAATAGCATTTCTTGTGGTATTTCAGCCCTGACCCCATTAGAATTTTGTGATGCTGCAGATCCATCCTCTTTGTAATTAGTCCCTACATGAAGATTCACCTGACTTCAATTTATGATTTATGCCTATAACATAAAAGCTCAATAATGTTATGTAGCAGCTGGATGTAGAAAAAGTTGCATTCTTAATTACATATTTCATGAGCAAAAGGTATTCTAGATAATTTGCAAATGCCTTTGTGTACCATTGCCAGTCCCCTGCCGGCTGCTGCCAGGATGCGGTAGGTCCTGTCAGCGGAGCAGGATTTTCCACATTTCTCGCCTCTTTTCACTGTCCCTGGTTATTAAGAGTTTTTGAAACACTCCAACCATCCCACCCTTGTGCCCACTCTGCAGGAGACTTTATACTCTCCCTCCTTTTTTCCTCATCTTGCTTTAACTTTCCTTTTTAAAACAAAGACCTTGCTGTTTCCTGTACTAGTTTTAATCAGAAGTGTTTTCATGAATGGTACTCCCATCCGTCTCATACCGCTGTGTTTTTGGTTTCACTGTGCAGCTGTGCTTGCCACAGCATGGTGCCTTCTCAGCCTTGTAATGATGAACAGCCACGGGTGAAGGAACAATTAAAACATACCTAGATTGTCACATTACATTGATAGAAATGCTCTACAAATATACTCAGACTTCTGGAAAAAGAATACATGCAAGTGCCATTATCACAACACAAAGCAACATTTGCTATGAGACTCAGAGCAGCAAGGTTGTTGATTCTTTTAAAACTCACTGACTTCATTTGCATGGCCTTCTCAACCTACAGGTCTCTTTCCTCCTTTGGGACACCCTTCTTTGTGTTTTGTGAGCAGCTATTCCATGACAAACAACACCAGGCACCCAGACACAACTTTATGTGTTAACTATAAAGTCCTGCTCAGGGAAGGCTAAACATCTCTGTGGTCTTTGACTTATTCAGACACCACAAAGGAGCTCTTACTAAGGTGGAAAGGCAGAATGCAACAGCACAGTTACAAAAAGCATTAGTGTCGTGGTTTAAGCCTCAGCCACGAAGTCGCTCTGTCACTCACTCCCCACTGTCTCTTCCCTCCGCTCCTGGAGGGATGGGAAGGAGAATCGAAAGAATGCAACTCCCACCGGCTGAGATAAGAACAGTTTAGTAACTAAGGTATAACATAAACCAAGCCGTGCACCCCCCACAGTGCACCCCCCCACCGTGCACCCCTACCGGCCATAAGCCCCCACCATGCACCCCCACCACCCTTCTGGGTCTCTGCTCTTCATCTTTTACATCCTGGGCATGACGTGCTGTGGTATGGAATAACCTCTTTGGTTAGTCTGGGTCAGGTGTCCTGTCTCTCCTTCCTCCCGGCTTCCCCTCCTCCCTAGCAGAGCATGAGGCTCAGAAAGTCCTTGGACAGACCAAAACATTACCAAGCAGTAACTGAAAACACTGGTGTTATCAGTGCTGTTCCCAGGCCCAAAATCAAAAACATAGCGCTGCACCAGCTACCAAGAAGGAGAAAAATGACTGCTGCTGCTGAACCCAGGACAATCAGTAACTCCCATGTCCTCTGAAGCATGAACCACATCCATGGCAAAATGAAGTATCTTAGGTGTTTAAACCAACTGCTAATAGAAGAGCAAGAACTCGGACAGCAAAGGGGCTCAGCCCCAGGAATTTTCTAAGTGCACCTGGCAAGCTTCCAAACTCACAAAGCCCCGTTCTGGCAACACACCTTCTGGCAAGGGAGCATACACACAGGGGTTTTTAAAAGGACATGACACACACATACACACAAGTAGAGCCAGTTTCTACTGTCCTGGACACTGCACAATAATTCACATCAGGACAAAGCAGATAGAAAAGGATCAGAACAATGTTAGTACTGTTACACTCTTTGTGTCAGCGTCAATACCTTCACAAACCACAGAAGAAATACCCTACCCTCCCCTAAACAGAGTTGTATTGTTTGGTTTTGGTGGTGGTGCTTGATTGTATGGGGTTTTTTAGCTCTATTGAACTGTGGGATAAAAAATAAAAGTAAACCATTAAAAATAATGTATTTGAAAAAGACAACATTCCTGGTATAAAATGTCTGATGAATGTTTGAGAATCCTTACCTTCTACTAGAGATCTACATTTTCAACAAGCTTGGATGGTTAAGCCTTTAGCTCCTCCTCATATGATGAAACAGCAACTTGACCTCATTGAAAATTTCTTTCCATGCTCTATTTCCATCTGCATCCTCCTAAACTCATCTCTCTCAATCGCAAAGAAACAAAGAAACTAAAGAACTGCTTAAATATAGTGAATAGCAGAATGTGACCACTTTACCAATGCAACACACTAACAGGAATCACAACATGTAGTCCTTTGTCTCTGCGAACACACAGATTGCTTTGCTGACAGGAGCAGCACATTGTCAAAGCTGCGATGGCACCAACAGCTTTCTGTGGGGCACAAAAGCACAAACATTCCTATGAGAGACCTTGACAGTACCGCCCAGGAGGTGCAGCATTGAGTACTATGAGAAACAGCTTGCTGATTTTCTGTACAACAAAAATATCCATGGCTACCAGCTGCTGATAAGCACTTGCCAAAGGCATCAGCTTTGTTATTTAGGCAAGATGCTGGAAGTGCCACAGTAAACTCTTCAAGGGCCTTTCTGAGATGACTTGCTAATTATGGCTGAATATATAAAAGTCATCATTGTGTTTAAACATGTCATTTCTTAATACAGAATCTTGGGCCTAGTTACACCTTTTATTTCTCCTGTGCTCAGAACAACACAGCAGGATGACTTTAACTAGTTTACTGTAAAAAACATCAATATGTGCATCCACGGCTTGATGAAAGGATTCTACTAAACATATTCTGCATTGCATAGCTGGGCACAACAGAGATTAATTGTTCAAAATGTGCTCTCCCACTCAAAGGTAAGCACTAAAAATCAATTTTAGTAAATATTTGTGTTGCATTATATCAGTTGAGTATTTCACATTCTCTATATTAGGAAAATGAGCAACTATAAGTTATTAGCTTCATAGAATTTACAATTTTATAGAGCTCTATCAGCTGTCATCACATCTACTCACTAAAGTAATTTGGAATATTAAACACTAAAAAAGGCCTTGCAACACAGTCACAGTCTCCACTGTAGTCCTTATAGTTTGCCAGCTAAGACAGTACTTAATGGAATCAAACCAAGTGTAGGCAGGTGGTTCTTTGCCCTGTATGCTGGCATGTGCTGACTAGGAGGTATCTACATGATCGTGGGATAAACCACAGTAACCTGAAGTTGTCATAGGCAACAAGAAACTGGAAACAGCAGCTTTGCTGGGCCATTACTTCAACTGTCACAGGAAACCTTCAGGTAAACTTTACATAAATGTAGCTGGAACTCCTGGGTTAATTTACAGTCCTCAAATTAGTAGAACGAAAAATACCTGCTAGAAAATGGAAGGAGCCAACCCTAGATCTGGAGATACTTCACAGAAGGCAGGTCCTGACCCTCTAGCCTAGGTTTGCTCTCCTCTCCTGTCAGGACTCCCTGGGGATATCAGCGGTCTTCCAGTCTATAGGTTTGAATGGAGAGCTTGGCTGGGAACAACAAAATGAATGCTTCAGTCAAACACTGCTGAGAACACAGTGTGGAGAACTCTTTGTCAGGTGTTCCCTGTCCCAGGCTGCCAACATGTGAGAGTCCATTCACTTCTGTTCACAAAGGAAGCATACAGCCTTCATAAACAGCACACAGCACCTCCATCCCAGTCTTGTGATGAAAAGGAACAAAAAATGTGAAGAATTATTGTTCAGCTGCTGCCTTATCTCCTCTGCTCTCAAGTCTTTTCAGTGACTTTAACAACCAGATAAAGACAATCATGTTTCTGGGAAAACCTGAGGTAGTACATATAACAGAGAAGCAGGAGATGGCCTTGCAGTCTGCAGCACTCCAAATCCTGGAAAACAGATACCCAGTCCAAAAAGAACCTGCAACACTTTCCGAGCCAATGCCCAAGTGCCAGGTGAGAAACAAGGGATGATTTCCTTGCAATGATAACTCTTTTCCAGACACAATGAGGACAATGCACTTTTCTCACACTCTTAGATGAATCATTTTGTACAGAAAAAATAAAATCAAAATTCTTCATTGCTCATATGAATCATGTTGTCAAGAACCACAGAGAAAAGGAAACCAACACTTCAAAACAAAAAGTATTTCTGACACTTGGGATATGTAGGCGGTTGGTACAAAGGTCCACTCAAGAAACTAAATAACAGATGACCAAATTAACTACGAGGACACAATGGCATGCTAGTGTGCTCACATCTAACTGCCTGAAAAGCAAATCTTAACTTTTGAAGAGGTGTTCTTCCTTGCGTTCTTGCTGAGAAAAACAGAAACTTGCCAGCATCTCTCTGTAAAGGTGACCCTCCACACATCTGTCACTACAAGACATGCTGCAGGAGGGAAGCAGTAAGTCCTGTTGATGGGGTATAGAGAAAAGTTCTGGTTCAGAATTCTTCACCTAAACTTCAGATAACCAAGAACAGAGAAGCAAATGAGAAAGAACTTAAGTGTAGCAACAAACAAGAATAGACAAGGACTCTGTCCTCAGCATTCAGGCCAGATCTAGCTCTGCCTAAAATTCAGCAACATTCAGGTCTAGGGTTTTCTTCAAGGCCAAATCTGGGAAACAGAGAGAATGAAAGATCTCATTATATGTGTCCATTGCATGGAAAAATCTCTTCAACACACCATGTGAAATGCTTTATATTTTAGAAATCTATCAGCCAGATCTAGTGCACATTGAAGTTAACAGACAGCCTCCCACAGGCTTTACTGGACTTTGGGTTAGGTTATGTGTTTTAATTCTTTTTCCCCTTCAGCAGAGAAGCACAGTAAATTATAGAGGTTCTCCTTGCTCTGTTCCCCTCCAGGCTGCAGGCAGCATGCACAGAAGCATCTCTCAATCTTCTTCCATGTTCACCTTTGAAGGGGGTTCCATTAAACTCTCCTAGTTGTTACTTCTCAGAAGGAATAACGGCTGGTGTTTAACCCTGATAAAACTTAAAAATAGCACTTACGTGAGGAATTTATGCTAAAATGGTTTTATGGTTTGCATGAGAATGTTGAGCAACAATAATAATAAACCAGGCAGCAATGTTTTTTTAAATTCAAACTCTAAGGCAGGCAGATGTCACTACTCATAATAGTCAAGACATGTGAAAATACAATCTTGAATCCTAATCTCTCATCATTTTCACAATTAAATTTCAGGAAAATAATGCCATTTTCCTGTGTTTATCATAATAGAGATGACTGATAGAAAAATGTTAATTCATTTCTTTTTGTGAGGTTTAGTGAATACCAGAAGAAACCAATGTCAGCAGAGTTCTGCCATCAAACCTCCAGCTCCTGTGAAATGCCCTGGGGGCCAAGACTCCTGAATGTATGTAATCAAGCATTTTAAAAGGCCAAAGACCAAAACTTTGGTGATTAAATACCTCATTTATCCTGGGAGAAGCATTCAACATATGCTTCTTCTGCGGCGTTATAGATTAATTTTATTTAACCACATCCACAGCATGTTTTGTTACTTCTAAACAGCATACCTAATGTATACTATTGCCAGACAGAGACTCTGAAATGAGAACTGATATTTAGTGGGAAGTAATGTCAGAAAGACTATTTACTGTTTCAGGTGCAGTGGATGGATGACCAATGAAATCACCCATTCCAAGGCAATTTTATTCCTTTGTTACTGAAAGGTTTCTTCCCCTTGGATAAGGCATTCAGCTAAAAAAAGGGCGGGCAGTTATTCATGATGATGTATTAAACAAGGTTTGGAGTTTTTGTTGTTGTGCTGTTAGTTTTGTGGTTGTTTTGTTTAAAAAAGAAAAACATACACATTTGGGCATTGCCAGATTTCTAAAGCAGAGAAAACTTTCTAAGTCCCATTTTCAGGAAGGAAGCAGAGACAGCTCCTTTGTTTTCTTGCTGTCAAAAAGTTATGTAAGATTAAAATACATAAAGACATTTCAGGCAGTACTATAAAGCATGTCCAGTCTCATCAGCATTCAAAACATTGTTCAGATCAAATGTATTTAAGAGGTCTTATGCAACTTTTTCCAGCAGGCTCTCAGTGATCTTGTCAGCATCATGGGATGTACTACTAGCTCTGTTCCATGTTTTGACTGTTTTCAAAACCCTTTTGCCAACCCTCACTTGCTTTAAATTCCTCTCTACCCAACTGCTCAACCAAATGCTGCCTTCTCTCTCCTACTCCATCTCATCTGCCACTGTACCCACTCTTTTTCCATCTGCTTGGGGCTGTTGCCACAGCTGTTCATACAGCCAAGGAGCAGTGCCACTGAATTTTGCAAGAGAAGAGCAAGTGCAGCCCCTTGCTTTGTTAAGTAGCCCTCTGCATTATTTGTTTCAGTGGCAACCACCACTCAGATTTCTAAATGGGAGAGGGGAATTCGGCAAGCAGGCAGCAGACGCCTGCGTAAAAAAAGAAGCCCCTTCTCATAAATAAACCTTCCAGATTATAGTTTTCAAACAAGATTAATAATGTAACTACTGCTTAAAATCTAGAGAAATTTTGAACAACATTTTACAAAAATAAGGCGATTAATCCTGTAGTATGTGAAGACCCTGTCTCAGTATTAATATATCTTTCTCACCCTGGTAACAAGAAGTTTTATTGTTTTGTTTCTGGTTTTGTTTTTTTTCTTTTTGAACATATCAAGTTCTCATAAATGTAGATTATCCTGCTATCTAGCTAGTGACATGGTTTATGTCCTCTAAACTGAGCATCTGCTAGGTACTTGAGGATTTATTCACAGGCTGCCACAATGAGGCAGTAGTAAGTTGTGGTGGATGCTGTATTTACAGCACAAATGATGCTGAAGTGCCAATTAGTGCTAATTTGGCTTGGCCCAATTTGGGCCTCTGACAATCACAGCTCTTCAAAAGCAAGCCGGTCTGGCATATGCTCATCTGAGGAAAATTTCCACCTCCCTATTTCCCCATCTATTATGACATTTCTAAGGCAAAACTGTAAGAAACTTTAAATATCTGTGTTTTCCAAAAGTAGCATCCCAAGCCAGCTGGTACAACAGACTGATGTCTAGAAGGAATCATTATATATATTTGATTTAATAGCGACTGTCAAAGTATTAGAGCAAAGCCAAGAAGAAAACGTGACGAAGTGTAAGTCTGTGTGTTGAGTTACATACTTACTCAGATATTAATTAAAAAAAAAAAATAATATTTTTTTTTCCTTGACATAAGCAAAAGCTATTTCCCAAGGACAGAGTCAGAAATAACAGAAGCCAGTTTCTCTGCTTTCATCCTCTGCCTTTGGGCCCTGATAACTGTACTTGCATTGCCCCCATTTTCACTAGATGAATCAGGCTAGTGAAAGAAAAGCAGCTTAGAGATTCAGCAGGTTCATCCTTTGAGAAACACGATGCAGTAAACTTCCTTGATCAGGAATATTTTTCTACTAAGAGAAACTATATAATTAGGTTATGTAAAAAAGAGGACTTAGAAGCTACAGTCTGCCTCCAAATACTTGTCATTTGACCCAGAAGGCAATAAGTTAAAAATTCTGAACAAATAAACCAAAAAAAGCTGACACATTTTTCTGAGTGGTAAAGCTTTCGTGTGCTAACAAAAGGCTCGATTCCCACTGCTTTTGATATCTGCAAATGACAGGCCAACGAAAGCACTATTCAAAGATTGACAGTGTAGCAGAATGAGGCCAGCGGAGTCTGCACTCAAAAGAAGAGAGAAACTACTCCAGTGATATCACAGGTAGAGGAAATGCTGGGCAAAGGGCTACTGGAAATTTTCTACAAGTTACACTTAAATCATAATTTTTAAAACCAACTTATATACTTCAAATACCTAAATAATAAAAAATACGTAATACTGTTTCAGGCTTCATCAACTACATTATGAACTTCTTCAACTGCATTTGTGCTTTATGCCTCCATTGTTCATAAAGGTATAGGCAAAGTATTAGATACGTAATTTCTCATACCTACTCATCTTATCAAACTATTGGTACTAAAAATGGGTGGCTCCAGCATCTTCATTGGGGGTGGGAGGTGACATAGGTAGGAAGTGAATAGATAAATAAGAATTAAAACCACATGATAGCATATTGCAATTTCTAATACATTAAAAGCATGAAAATATTTCTGTTTATTAAAAACCTATATATCCTACAGTTGAGAAGAAGAAATAGATGCACACTGAATTAAAGCAGAAATAGTTTCAAAGGCTATGGAATGGCATTGGGAATGATGTGAAGCTCTTGTCCTATTTTTTCCTGCTAAACTTAGCAGAGAACAAACAAACAAACAAAAAAAAAAAAAAAACAACAAAAACCAAAAAACCTACAACAAACCTATGACAGAAATAGTGTTATTGTTTGTAATTCTAAGAGACCCTTCTATCATAGGTACATTGCAAATAAAAGACAGGTTAGGGACAACGTGGGTCCTCTCCAGAAGTTATCGGGAGAACTGGATACCCTGGATTTAGAGAAGGCAGAGGTTCTTAATGACTTCTTTGCCTCGGTCTTCACCAGCAAATGCTCTGTCCACACCACCCAAGTCTTGGAAGGCAGACGCAGGGACAGTGAGAATGAAGACCCTGGGCCCACTGTAGGAGAGGATCTGGTTCGAGACCATCTTAGGAACCGGAACGTACACAAGTCCATGGGACCTGATGAAATCCATGCGCGGGTCCTGAAGCAGCTGGCAAATGGAAGTTGCTAAGCCATTGTCCATATTTGAGAAATCATGGCAGTCAGGTGAAGTTCCCGATGACTGGAAAAAGGGAAATATAACCCCCATTTTCAAGAAGGGGAAAACGGAAGAGGCGGGGAATTACAGACCAGTCAGTCTCATCTCTGTGCCTGGCAAAATCTTGGAGCAGATTCTTCTAGAAGGCATGCTAAGGCACATGAAAACCAACAAGGTGCTTGGTGACACCCAGCATGGCTTCACTAAGGGGAAATCCTGCCTGACCAATCTGGTGGCCTTCTATGAAGGGGCTACGGAACTGATGGACAGGGGCAGAGCAGCTGATGTCATCTACCTGGACTTGTGTAAAGCCTTTGACACTGTCTCACATGACATCCTTCTCTCTAAGTTGGAGAGACATCAATTTGATAGGTGGACCACTCGGTGGATAAAGAACTGGCTGGATGGCCGCACGCAAAGAGTAGTGCTCAATGGTTCAATGTCCAGCTGGAGACCAGTAACGAGTGGTGTCCCCCAGGGATCGGTGTTGGGACCGGTCTTGTTCAACATCTTTGTGGGTGACATGGACAGTGGGATTGAGTGCGCCCTCAGCAAGTTTGCCGATGACACCAAGCTGTGTGGTTCGGTTGATACATTGGAGGGAAGGAATGCCATCCAGAGGGACCTTGACACGCTTGTGAGGTGGGCTGATGCCAACCTGATGAAGTTTAACCATGCCAAGTGCAAGGTCCTACACCTGGGTTGGAGCAATCCCAGGCACAGCTACAGGTTGGGCAGGGAAGAGATTGAGAGCAGCCCTGTGGAGAAGGACTTGGGGGTGTGGGTTGATGAAAAAATGAACATGAGCCGGCAGTGTGCGCTTGCAGCCCAGAAAGCCAACCGTATTCTGGGCTGCATCAAAAGGAGTGTGACCAGCAGGTCGAGGGAGGTGCTCCTGCCCCTTTACTCTGCTCTCGTGAGACCTCACTTGGAGTATTGTGTGCAGTTCTGGTGTCCTCAACATAAAAAGGACATGGAACTGTTGGAACAAGTGCAGAGGAGGGCCACGAGGATGATCAGGGGACTGGAGCACCTCCTATATGAAGACAGGCGAGAAAATTGGGTCTGTTGAGCCTGGAGAAGAGAAGGCTGCGTGGAGACCTCATAGCAGCCTTCCAATACCTGAAGGGGGCCTACAGGGATGCTGGGGAGGGACTCTTCATTAGGGACTGTGGTGAGAGGACAAGGGGTAACGGGTTCAAACTTAAACAGGGGAGGTTTAGATTGGCTATGAGGAAGAAATTCTTTCCTGTGAGGGTGGTGAGGCCCTGGAATGGGTTGCCCGGGGAAGCTGTGAATGCTTCATCCCTGGCGGCGTTCAAGGTGGGGTTGGACATAGCCTTGGATGGCATGGTTTAGTGGGAGGTGTCCCTGTCCATGGAAGGGGGGTTGGAACTCAATGATCTTGACGTCCTTTCCAACCCTAACTATTCTATGATTCTATGTGTCAGCTCACACTCAAACTCACTTGTGGCTTTCACATTTAAGCACTTCTCATATGAAGCTGAAGCCTGCACTCACAGGAAAACAAAGCACTGCCCAGCCCTTCTCCAGTCACAGCAAAAATCATCCAAGGGCAAGCACAGCTCAAATTTACTTTTCATTAGACTTGGCACCATACCTGGTCATGTGGCTAACAATTCTGAGCACTGCAGTTACCACCACCTGAGGGAACCCAAGATGAAGTGAGCTGCAGAGAAGGGGAACACAAAAGGCAGAACATGTCCTTCTATTTTCCCTTGATTGTTAAAAATATTATTTATGTAATAGATCAGGAACTGGCCAAAGACCAGAGGTTTCATCCTCTCCTTCTTCCTATATTAATGCTTACTTTTCTTCCTTATTCTAATAAGAACTATAAAACACCATCAGAGGCGGAATATTTTATATATATACACATGCACACACAGATGATAATGTCCTGCAAACACAATGATCCAAGTTTTTCCTGTAGTGGCTTTTTACATTTTCCTTTACTTAGACAACCAATCCCTCCGAATGCCATACAAGATAAAAGACATAGGCTGGAAACCCTGCTTCGCAGAGGATATGCATTTGAGTCATTCTTTGTTCTTGTTTAGTTCTATTCCAGCTTTCTGCAGTATTGTAGCATCTATTTCCACAGCATTTATACTGATGAAGTTCCCCAATCACAGCAACAGGGAGAGCTTATACATAAGATTATCCTTTCTCTCTGATTTCTGAAGAATAAATCACATTTTAACTACTGCAAAATCAATTCAGACTACTCAAAAAGCAGACAAACACTTCGATAGCAGAAAGTTCTGGGCTAAAAATTTTGTTTGTTACTTGCCTGTCAGTGGCCATTAAAGATTGCTAAATTGTTTCCTTAATATATTTGATGGCAAAAAAGTTTTTGAAGCTCTTATTTTAAGCTGCAGATGTGAGGATTCAGCTGCCGCAAACACGACTGTTACCACAGGCATCTAAGAACACCTGAAAGGCAACGCTCTTGACAAGTCTTTCACAACACAACACCCATTCAACATCTACTGTTAACGTGCCTAATAACATAGAGGCTTTAGAGTTGTCCTGTGGAAAGTAACATTGCTGGGACTTCTGCAGGTCCCAATTTTACACTGGAAGAAAGAAAAGTTGGTTTTAATTTGCAAACTCCTGTTGTGACGTAGCAACATACAGGCTTTTCATCCCTTTCAGCAGCAGGGGGCTCCTGGAAGTGAGAAATACAGAGTTCACTGAGTTCTCACGAAAACTATTCCAACCGTGCCCTCAGTACAGGGCTGTGAAGGTATTTGTCTCTGTCCTGAAAAGGAGGCACTCATATAAGGGGTGGTCTCTGAGCACTGGCCCAAAGTTTCTCTTAATCAGCAAAACTCACTCACATGCACTACTGAGACTGAACTAATTTTCTTGCATCTTTAAACTGGACAATTGAGAGAAATGTTACTTTTTACTGGAACTAAAAGTCTGTTCCAATAAATATCTCGCATCTACAAGATAAACCAAATTTACTGGTGTTTGTGCCAACACCTTCTCAATCCCATTTCTGCTTTTCACTAGTATATTTTCCCCATCAGTACTATGAGTTTAGCAGGTAACATCTATTCCTAAGACTACTGATGAAAACAGCACAGCTACTGCATAAGTGTACAATCCACACATTGCTGACAAGATTGAATGCAGCGTAAGTTGTCAAAGATGATTAAGAACTGCTCGCAGCTTAATTCAGGCAAATAAAGTACTGCTTTAAAAGTGTTTCAACTGAAAATTAAGCTTTAGAATAGGCTGATAAGTGGACATCATTCACAAAGAAAAACTGTTCAAAGGTTGGTATATTACTTTAAAGAAATTTTAAAGAGGCAATAAAAACAATCACGAAGATACCTTATTATTTTAAACAGAAGCAGCCGAGGAACTTGCAGATCCAAAGTGCAGCAAGTCATTTGCATACATAACTGTTTTCATGCACAATTACCTTGTTATTCAATGTATGCTTACAATTGCGATGCATTCAGGATGAAATTAATGCTTTGGGGAATAGCCCATGCACAGTCCAGGAGCTATAAAATACTAGGTTGCTGAAGTGTTAAGTGATACATTTCTTGACAGATGAATTCCACTGAAGTCAAGTATTGCCTTTTGTTGATGCAGCTCCATGTTAATCAGCCCTGGAAAAAGGGTACTTGTAATACAGAATAAATGGCATTTCTAGAGATAAAACCTTCGCATGGTTTCAGTTTTAAAAAAGCAAACAAACAAACCAAACACTTAATTCCTTTTGTGTGCGAGTGGATTTTCCTCCAAAATATTAAATAAACACAACGATGCTTCTAGTCCCTATTACCAGAGTAAACCTATGGCTGAAATCATCCTCCGTCATAGTGTTCAAAATGTGAGATTTGCTTCCACGAGTATTGAAGAACAGGTTTTAACAGCTCTGCAACAGAATTAATTGGATAAAAAAGCTTCCTAGGGGAAAATATACTGTCAAAATTTCCAATATTAGGGTCATGCATCAAACAGGTTCCCCTAAAACAAGAGAGTTACTCTGGGCACTCCAGTACCAGTGCACCAGCAGCACAGGCTGGGGGCCAGACTTACACTGGAGAAAAAGGGGCTTTTAACACAATAAAAATATTGTTAAATAATTTTAAGCTAAACATCTTGTGCTTGGATTTTTAAAGAGCTCAGAGTGTGCATCAGATGGGGGATAACCCATAGCGATACAGTTAAAGTGCAGTTTCAGGATGCCCTGCCTCCACATCTCTCTCCATTGAAACAACTTTGCTCTTAAGCTGTCCTCTCTGCTGCTCAAATGCTTTTGAAGAAAACCAAAAGTTCTTGACAGTGCTATTAAGGCAAGTAACTTGTGTTTGCCACTCCCTTCTCATCATGCCAGCAGCCTGATTCACCTTTGGATATACATGTACACAAAGAGACAAGTGGTTTTAGTGCTCTCTTCTTCTGGAAGTACCCATAGCTGCATCCTCACAGATATATCTAGTTGACCTTCACAGATGACACACACTAGTTCTGTCCATGGTCTGATGCAAACTGAAGCAACACAGCTGTGTTAATGTAATCCTAAATGAGGCTTAATACAACCACCTGAGAAAGTAGGGTATTAAGCTAGGCAAGCTGACCATGGCTACGTGGTTTTCACAAGGCTATGGAACTCAAAAATTTTCCCCAAGTGAGAGTGGGCTCAAGAGACCTTTTAGAAGTATCTGTATGATGTGGTAAGAAAGAACTCCTTATTTTATAAGTGGGCAGAAAAGTACAGTCAAAGTCCAAGATTGATACAGGAAACCTCTGGGAAAGCTCTCAACCTTTTATCAGGCACTTCAGCAGACCGCAGTGCCTCCCTGCTTTCCATGAATTTCCAGACTGCTCCTTAGTATTACAAGCAATACCATGTATTTCTTCAATAACAGTAGTGGAGACTAAGCTCAACAGTGTTGATAATTTCTCATTTATTCTGTTACTGTCCATCTGTATAGAATTTCTTGCCTGGAAAAAGAAACCAGGAGAGACCAGTAAGTTGAGGCCAGAACCTTTCCACTGTCTCCAATCTCCTCCAAAGACAGGGTCCTGACCACTGTCTCCAGGGCCAAGGGTAACCCAAACCATCACCATCTCTCTTAGTGTGCATACACTATTTGATCACTCGCTCTGAAACCAATTGCAGCCTGTGGCTTGGTACTAGGATACACTGGAAAAGAGCTAACTGCAAACTCTCTCTCTCTCTGTTTTTGATCTTAATTGTAGTAACAATTGGTTACACCAGCTCCATTTTTTAACCAGTGTTTTATTTGTCCATAGCTTTGAAAATAGATCTGATTCACAAATATGTGTGAGAATACTTAGTATGTTCAATTTATATTTATAAAATTACTTCCTTAGTGGAAAAAGAGTGGTAGATTTTGATGAAAGGTTGGAGATTCACTTGCTTCCTTCTTTCTTCCTCTTTCTTTTTTTTGTCTATTTAGATTGCAGATTCATGAATCAAAGATGTTTTATCCAGTGCCACTGCAGTACCTTGCACAATGCAAATCTTTTATCTAGAATTTGACAATCCACCCAAGATACACAAAGATATACAGGAGTGGAGGCTACAATGGAAGCTTCTTGGCATGAGGCATTAACAGATTACTGAATGGACAAAGAAGAAAATGCCAAAAGCTTTAAATATCATCCGTTACAGGAGTATACTCCTCCTCCTTCAAAGTAATGCATACAGGAATGTATAACATATCCCTCACGTCATTAGAAAAGCTCTCATTTAGCTGTCACAGTACCATACATCCTTGTTAAGCTTAAATGATGTTTTTTCCCCATGAATTCAAAGAGTTTTCTTTTAGCTCCATGTGTAATCCTTTAAATAATTGCACATGCAATAAATCAATGAAAATCAAGGAAATTGTCTCTACTTAGAAAACCAACTTAATTTGGCATGCTCTGCTGCACACTTCTAAATGCTTAAAATCTTTCAGGCCCTGCTTAAAACAAATGCCTCCATACTGTGTAAGTAATCTTTATGAAAATAAATTTGGCACTGAAGCATGAAATTCTTAAGCCGTCTCCTAAAAAAGGAGACATCAGGGTCAGGTAAAGGCTGCCATCCTGTTGCCTCTAAGCACATGTATTTACTTAGAAAGGAAAACTCACCAACAACCACCAAGTTTGTCGGAAAAAAAGTGCTGTTATGAATCCCTCCTGCTCTCTGCAGGAGTCATAGTTTTTTAAACTGTTCTTTTAAACTGTTCTTTAAACTGTTCTTTTGAAATCCATTCATTTTGTGGCTTGCACTGATTCAGCTGAGCTATTTCTGCTAGTCACCTTCCTTGAGCAGGCTTTCTCCAAGGTACCTCTGCTGACTTCTGCTGCTTTGTGGATCTCTCAGAGACTGCTGTACCATTTATATTGCCCAGTCTGGAAACAAAGTGTGAAATTTCACAGATCACTCTATCCATTTCCTTTCAGTAGCTATCAGTGGATCTCTTCATATGCTTCCCCTGCAACTGGGCAGCAGCTGTATCTTAACCAGGACATTTATTGAGGAGACCTCAGCTCTAAAATGCCTTCCCTCCCTACGGCCTGAACCTACCGACCAAAAGAGCAAGTGACAGGAGTTACGAGGACTCACTTGTTCAGTTCTCCACACTGGAAAGGCATCTCACAGATGTTTGGTATGACAGTGATGCCAATTCTTTGAAACAAAAATGGAACACAAAAAACCTCAAACAAAACCCAAAACAACCCCCCCAAAAGAAACAAACAAAGAAACACCAAAACACAGAAGGGGTGTAAGTCTAATTTCTAGTATGATAGCAAACTGTTTCTTGCAATTATAAACGTGCATAGCCTGTTTTGCCTAAAATCAAATACATTTAAAGAGTTGTATAATGGAAATAATTAAGGCTTGTCTGTTGTCAAATCTAGCAAAATGTTTGAAATCCTGAACTTTGAAACCCATTATAAACACACATTTAGACCACAGACATGAAGTAGGTCAGAAATTTTGAAGTTCTATCACTTTCAGGACAGAACTTTTTCAGAAAGCTCTGAACTGCATCGATTAACATTTCAAATCCATGTGAGTCTCCCTGGAGTACATGGAATCAGCTCTCCGTCTGTAGTGTTTTCCATTTACAGGAGCTAAGGATCTGAGGACCAGACGCTGCATTGGCATGTCCACTTCACTTCAGAAGGAGTCTGACAGTGCAGTATCACTTAAATAATGAAGCACACATCTGGCAGGAGATTGCTGAGGTTGGCTAAGTTTGTACAAGGTCAATTCATCCCCTAAGCTCCTGTATGCTGAGAATTAAGCAAGAAGTTCACATGGCAACAAGCAGAACCAACTGATCGATCTCAGAGTTTGTTTTCTAAGTAGCATGCTTTTATTTTAAATCAGTTCTTATGGTATACAAATATGAGGGATCTCTATTATATTGCTCTGGGATGTTTCCTGAAACTTTTTATTAGTAAATGCATACCTAAAAGAACATATTCTAAAATATGATCTTTTCTCTTCCATGAGAAAGGTGTAAAAACTATAATGCAAAAAACCCACACATGCATATGCCCCACTACTGTGCTTTGGAAATTATGGGCTAGTCTTAACAAAGGGCAGACAATCCTTGAAGCCTGTGGAAATAAAACAGGAAAACTTATTTAGTTAGTGCTTTCAATAATTTTCATGGGAGGACAATACCTACTCAGTACGAAATGTGCTTTCATATTCCAGTTTCCTTACCTATTGTTATCATCTTGCTTTACAGAAATGTGTCAGTCCTGATATAAAGTTTCACCTAGAAATTCTTCCTATAGTATAACAGATATTTTTGTAAACTCAGAGTCACATAAAAATGAGACAAACATAATGAAAAATTAGTTTTGTCGCTCAACAAATGACATTGATGGTCCACAGCATGAAAAAACAATTTAGCGAGTAAGGTATGTTGGTTCAAGCTCAGATCTCAACAATCTTTCACATCCTAACAATTATCCAAAGTAGTCTTTCGTCAGCAGTGGTGGAAAAAAGCTGTCTGCATCCCAGTTCAGAGCTTTAACTTCAAGCAATCTTTTCATCTGAGTCTTTGGCATTTAAAAAAAATACTCAATTTTTTTATGCAAGTTTGCTTATTCTCCATTATTTGAAGACTTCAATTTGTCCTTTTGTTGTAGCTTTGGTGGCTTTTTCTTATTTTTTCCATTTGGCAAGTATTGATTTTTCATAAATGTTCCTGTCAAAGTATGAACCAGCTTCTATGCCTCGTGAAGTGAAGGAGAAAGAGGAGAGCTCACCCTCAGATGGACGCACACACAAACACTGAATTATCAGCAGAAGCACCACTCATTCTCTCTGATCCTCTCCTCCTGCTAGTTTGTTCTTTAGAAGGACAACGTCAAGTAGCAACTGAGATCGGAGAACACTATCACGGTTCAGTTGTACTTTGCTCCCCCTCTGATAATCCACAACTGCCATGCCAGCAGATATCAGAGCTCCATAACTGAGCTTGAGTGACTGGGGCTGGCTCCTTCCACAGAGTGATACTTTCTGGTCTCATTGATTTTTGGCACTTATTTCCTGGGGTTTTGTCCTGAAGTGACAGACAATCTAGAAGAATATAGGTGTGCAGAGAAATCTGAAACATGAGAAATGTTTTCCTTCCTTAGCTTTTCCCATTTTTCCCATTTTTATAATACCATTCTGTGAGAAAGGTCAGCCTCTTCTATGTCCAGGATACTGTAATAGGGACTTTAATACTGTAATTTCCCATTAAAACTCTGGCCTTTTCAATGAACCAAACAGGTACTTTTAAAAAGTAATTTTGGTTTTATGAGTCAATTAAAATAAACAAACAAACAAAACCATCCAAATAAATAAATGGAAAGTAGAAAGCACCTCCGATAACCATTCAATCTTCGGATATGTCGGCACAAGTCCATTATGATGTGAAGTAACACCCCACAACCCAGATGCAGACTGAAGTGTCTCTCATCTGTGGTGTGCTTGGTTGTTTATCCCAGAGTATACACAGAGACCAAGTCAAGATGCTTTTTTCCTGTGCGGCTCAAGAGCATCCTATATGCCTAACGACCAAAAAAAATGTTACTCATGGAACACGTTACCATGAAGGGAAGCCACTTCATGCTTTTCTCATGCTGCACTTCTCTTTGTTTTTCTACTTTGAAAACAAGGACACAATGTTTTTCTGTACATGGAAAGTACCAAGCACATTCACTTTAGCATCACCTTTGTTTACTTTCTTCTATTCAGAGCAGCAAAGAAGATCTGCTGTTAGATCAGTTTGTGCTAACACTTGATTTATTTCTTGCCTCTAACTTGGTCAGTCATTGACTAAAACTATTACTTTGCTTTCTTTAATGGACAGACAACTTCTCTTGGCAAGCTCATTGACAGGTCCATATCAATTGATGCCTTTCCTCATAGAAAAAACAACTACTTGAATGGGCGAAAAAAGCTAGAAAGTTACAAAAACAGGCTGGTACCCCTTTTGACAAGAGGAGATGCAATCCAGAGATTGAAGCACTCACCATGCACTTCAATAGAAGTCCAGTAGTGTTCATACACTTGAGTCTCATATCTGTGCTATGGCCTTGCAGGCCTGCGGCCTCCCCTCTTCCAAGAGGGAGCTGGGGGACTGGAAACAACTTCACTGTAGCAATGACTATCCTGTAAACATAATCAATTTAGGGACTTCACATTGGCTTCTCCATAGTGCAACCAGGCACCTGAAACTAAAAAATAGAGGCATTTCAGAAGTGCTTCATCTTTTAAGGCTTCTGGATAGTGACCAACAACCCTTGGGATGCCTTGCTGTTATCATCCACTGAACATGAGAAAATGTCTGGGACAATGTCTCAGGTCTGCTGAGCTACATGCCAACAGCCACGAGGTGGCATGCAGAGCAGAACAAGCTTATCCTGCCTGCAGCAGCACCAGAAAACTGCAGCAGTGCCACGTGGATCCAGAGCAGACACCAAGAGGCTCGACCTCCACTTGACCCCTTTAACTTCTGTGCCTCACCTGCATCTCACTGCTCAGCTGTTTTTGCTGGAGAGTGGACAGTCAGTGCAGCAAGACTGGGCAAAGATAGCAGAGGGGATAATCGGGGTGATGAAGGGGCACAGACCTGGCTCGACAGGAACATGTGCTGAATGGCTGCTGCCACTGCAGAGGCACCAGTAAGTCTTGTTGTTCCATCTATTTCCTGGAAAAGAAAAGCTGGTTATTTATGCTTCTGAAACCTCTGCTTTAAGAAAGGTGAATTTCACATTGAAGCTTAGGATGTGAAGACAAGCTGGCCACCCCAATAGGGACAATGGAGGTAATAAATGCCTTTTTTTTTTTTTTTTTTTTTTTTTAATGAATTAGGCCTAACTGCAAGGAATAAAACCATATTTAAACTGTATCAAGAGAATAAGCCCCAGTTTGCCTTGTTGTCAGATGTGATAGCCTGATCTAGCCAAGCATCTCATGTGTATAGTGTATGTGCCTAATTATGCCAAGCACTTCTTCCCATATTGGACACTGCTACCTGTGAATTAGAGAAGTGAAGAGATCAAGGCTTAGTACCCTGCACTCACAGCCTACATGAGTCAGGAGCAGGACCCAGACATCCTTAGAGCCAAGTATTTCACTACTGGAAAAAGCAGCTGTTTCATTTTGCCAAACATGTTTATACTGAAGCAATTATCATTGGCAATCTGTAACAATAATTTTTAAATATTCTCTTCAGTATCATCACTGAGTTCAAACTGTAATTTTTTTTAAATCCACTGTCATTCTCCTTCTAGCTCTAATTATCTGGATTGCATCCACACCATGAAGCAGAATTGTGACAAGTAAGCAATCACCCCAGAGATTTCCCAGAAATTTGTTTTCTAATTGGGTTGAAAATGCCTGAACTTTCTGCATCACGTTTTGCACATAACTAGATTTTCTATGAACACAACCTTTGAAATGTAGAAATGCAATACTGTAATTATTTAATTGGGTTGTCACACAACAGATCTTATGGTCCTAGCTGCTGCACATAAATTCAGGCAAAAAGACAGTGGGTTCTTGTGCAAAAGAAATGAATACTTGAGGGTAAGATTAAAAAAAATAACACTGGAGAAAGAGATTAAGAAGCTAACCTTGAAATGAACAGGTTGCACTGTAAGCATGAATCTGTAATCCTATTGCAAAGAAAAGAAATATAATATGTTGGTGAAAATCCAGAACTTTCCTGACTGCTATTTACAGACATGTCATTTATGTCATATAACCTCTCTGTCCCTTATTTACTCATTGGTAGAATGGAAATAATACTTAATATAACTTCTTCATGAAGAATGATTAAATGTTTGTAGTGTTTTGCAATCATTAGTTTGACAATATGGCTGTGGAATACTATTGCTAAAGACAAACTGTGCAATGTGTATGGTTGATACAGTATTGACTAACCTCATCTTTTCTGTTTTTAAAGATTTAACTAAGCAATCCTTAATGAAATTTGCTAAACTAACTGCTCGTGTTGTCTCTGCTGGTAATGCAAAAGCAAACGTCTGTAAGTACGGTACCCTGAAGGCAGACATTAGGAGTTTCTCTGTTGAATCCAGCAGAGAAGTTTCTTGCATCTCCGTTGAATGCCATCATGCTGTGATTAGTTAATCATTAAGTACATAGTGCTTTTAATTAACTGCCAACTCTGCTTGGGCATCTGTTCTGAAAATCACATCCGATCATGCTTTTCCCAGTCTGTGGCTACAGAGCTCTTCAATAATACAGTTGTTGCTCCATTCTCCAGCTCTCTCTGCTGCAAGACAGCTCAAGTCCAGAGTGTTCTACGTGAATTGAAATACAAATGACCTGTTCTTCCAAGGGAATAAAAGTAAATGGGAATTAAACTTATTTGCCTCAATAGGTAATAAATGCTGCTATTAAAAAGCAGATCAGGCCAATTAACTTTTTTTCTGGAAGAAAAAAAGACTCTAGAATAATATTTTTATTTCTGAGTATCAGCATACAATTTCATTACTTAGCCTTTTTTATTTTATAAGGGGCAGAGAGACTCATAATAAATACAACAGATTCTACAAAATATTTCATTTGACAAAAAGTGAGAGAAAAATACACAGTGCAAACATTCCCTTACCAACACTATATTTGTCCATCTACATGTCTCAGTCTCTGCTGGTCTCAAAAAGCTCCTTTTTAAGTGTATTTTAAAATTAACTCCAACATATCCTGTGGGAAAAAAAATAAGATTGTAACATACCTTAGCACATTCTGCTTTAAAGGTGATAGGAAAAAGTAACATTACAGGAAGGACAACACACAGTAAGGCTAGTAGTAAGCAGGGCACCTTCTGTTGATGCTGTCAATCTGGTTGAAAACCAAATCAAACAAGAGATCAGAGGATGACTTGGCCATTTTATGAGATGGAACGAAATGAAATAAGGGCAGACACCTAGATCAGTAGAGTCCCTGATCGTGTGACACTTTTTTAGCAGTTTCCGAGACCAGGAATTTGTTGGGTCATGCTTTGCTCCCCAGCCTAAGCACAGAGGGCTGAACCCCTCACAAGGTCTGACCTGCACTCAAACAGACTGACCTGCCAGATTAACATTATAGCAGATGTTTTATGGCATGACAAGTAACTGTGCCAGTACACACCAGCTCCATTATCACAGCCAGCACTGGTACAGCTGATCAGAAAGCAACATTATTAGCCAACACTCATGTTGCAGGTGAGATGCTTGCTCTCACAGTGTTTGCATGTTGGCCATGTAATGGCCATCCTGCATGTATGGCAACACATTGCAAAAAGCCGGAAGAGTGGCGGTCTTTCTACTCAAAACTTCGCAGTATAAGACAAGGATATGCATAAACCCAATGCAGAGTATAAAGGAACACATTATAGCAACTCCACTGCTACCAGTCTCACACCAGTGTATGCCATTTCAGACCATCCATCTCTAAGCTGTTACATATAACATATGAATCCGTACTAGTAAAAAGGTAGAATTCATAAAGTGCCCATTATTTCTATATAGAAATGTCTGTCAAGGAAAAGGGCACTCTTTGTCAAGTACTGAAAACAGAGAAGAATAAACCATCATTAAGCTTTAAACTTGTTCTGTCAGGAGTGGAGCAAGAAATTTGTATGAACCTTGCAACATAGAATTAAACATTACACTTAAACAATAGCCAGTCTATAGCAGGTAGGCATGTAATGATTCTGGCTAATGTAACAAACACTGACAGATACCCATTTTACATAATAGCCCTTTTTCAATGAGTTCAAAGTAATTCTCTTGTTTCCTTTGAAAATTTCACTGTGGATGTCAAGATGTGCCAGCACATAGAAAAGAGGTATTTCATAACAATATGAAAACATGCATTTCTAGTTGTTTCCACACTGAACTACACTGAGGGCAGCACTTTTATATATGGAGTTCAAGGTATTCCTGGGAACAGGCTGCTTTCTGATGACATCATGAGAACACTGTCACTCAGGCAACAACTTGCTACTATGGCAACCACAGCTTTTACAGATGCTGAATGCCAATGAGGTTAAAAAACACCATTTTGAGATTTATTAGTTAAAAGTTTGCCAATATTTGATGCAAGAAGCAACAAGAAGTCTGTTGCAGATGCACAGCATTTTGCACTGCTCTATGTGTTATTGGGAAGCTGAGAACAATGAGTTTTATCTTCCAGCCAAGGATTTCCTGGGGTAACTGCACTTTCAGATACATCCTTACATGCCACTGAGGCTAGAAATAGACCTCAACACTAACTTTGTGATTTGGGGGCAGCTGGAAGAAAAAGACTGCTGCCTCATCTAAAAGTCCCTAAAAATGTAGACATTTGGGGACCTGGAGTTTCAGTACTCTCAGAGCAGAAACCAACACAGTCTGTGAAGACAGGTATTATAAGAAGATGTATCTTTGGAAAAGAAGTGGATTCCCCCCAACTGCAAAGAATTATAGAATCTGAGATAAAACCATCTTGTTTTATAAGCAATTGCTGTCTGTGCTGAGGGTACTGTCAGATGAAATCAGTCAAATTGTTTTAAAACTAGAAGCCATGTTTCTGTTCCAGAACTTTATGCATTCTACCAACTGTAAGCAAATCTCAGTGGCTCTAGAACATTGTCAAATCAAAGATATCATCCTAACGAGTAACCTGCCCTCTGCAGGACATTATACAATTTCCTAACTTTAATCACAGATTTGTTCAGCTTGGTTTTGTTGCAAACGGATACAGCAGAGGATTGTATCAATACTCCCAGTAAATCAAGTTTCCTGAATTAGAAAGGGTCATAAACACAATCTAGTCAGAATCCACTCTAAAACTTGACTGTTATATAAGCATTTTTTCATTTTGTAGCTGTAAAGCTTAACTCAATTAGATTTTCCAGGAGTTGTACTGTCTGGTAGGCTGGAGAGCTGATTGGGGTGGCATGTATAGGAAGGAGGAACTGGAGGGGGAGAGGGGTGTACAGATTTACCCTTGGGGCCTTTTTCCTTGTTGACACTTTATAGTGAAGCTCATCAACTAAACTGTAATAAAAATGGAGTTTAAATGTATGTGTTAAAACTGCAAAACCTAAGGTATATTGTTTATAATGCACCTGCTGCCACATTTGAAGTAGCTGGTCACTACTGACAGTCTCAGAGAAGTAGCCAAAGCCAAATTATTACACTTCCTTGTGGGGTGGTCTCAACAGTGTGATACTGAGATGCAACAGCAAGCTTTGAGAATCGCTTCTGTTCCGGGTCTGTATGAAAGCCATCCAGCTCCAGGGCAATGAAAACAAAATGCTTTCAATACATCCACCTACTCTACCTTTATGTTTTCTTCTGTATGTATCCTATGAGGCATTTTGTAGTGTTCCTTCTTAGCCCAGGAGAATATTAAGGCCATTACTGGTTTTCATTTCCACATGTTATCCAGCAATCCTGGCTTCTATTGGCAGTGAAGCCCCTTCTCCATGCAATTCTCCCCCATCATGAGCAAGAACAAAGATGTGGAAGAGGCCAATTACCTTTTGGAGAGAAGGAAATTACTTGCTTATAATTGAGTTCTCCGAGCATGGTGTCCGCTATTAGAGCCACACTCATCCTCCCACGTCCCCCTGAGAGTTTGGGTTTTATTCCTATTTAAGTTCTAATTATTATAATTAGTCTGAAAAGGATTTGGGAGTTAGGGGCTACGATATGCCATATAGACCCCTCAAGGCATCTTTTTGTACTAACTCATTATGACCAGTTCTAAACTTTACCATTTAATCTAGTCATTCAGTACCCAAGGTCACAACAGCTGAGACCCCCTGAGCATCAATCCATAGAGACTCCTACCTTCAGAGAACTACAATTAAAAGGTAAATAATTCCCCTGCCGCTTCCTCTGTGAGGAAATGCTATAAGTCAGAGAACAGAATCCAACCTCAGCCTAATTACTACTTCGGTAATTTACGCAGTTGCAATGAAAAAGTTGGCAAATGCTTTTTCACTTATCAAAACAGAAACACAAGGCCAGCTAGAGTTCATCTCAGACTGAACTTGATAAGAGACTCAGCCTTACACCAGAAAAGTTGCAAACTTTGTTTGTCCATATCACTCAAACTCGAAAAAATTCGGAAGACCTACACTCCAAGAAAGTCAAATAATCCTCACAACATGCAGGAAATGGAAACAGCACTCTTCACCATGCTAATGAAAGATGCAATCCTTTTCTTTGTTTATTCCATCACAAAACTTCTGTTAGAACATTACTATACAAGTTTTAAATTATTCGAATCAGGCTATGCAAAAAAGGATTTGAAACAGTGCTGAAGTATGAGTGAGAAAAAATTCTAAAAGCACCATCACCCAAGTTGACAGATTCCAAGAAATTCAACAGATACCAGTATTTTCCTGAATGACAGCAGCCTCCAGGCTTGAAAACTGTAAATAAAAGCTTAAAATTTCACAGGAAAGAGCATGAAATGAGTACAATATTAACATGAGCCGGCAGTGTGCACTCGCAGCCCAGAAAGCCAACTGTATCCTGAGCTGCATCAAAAGGAGCGTGACCAGCAGGTCGAGGGAGGTGCTCCTGCCCCTCTACTCTGCTCTCGTGAGACCTCACTTGGAGTATTGTGTGCAGTTCTGATGTCCTCAACATAAAAAGGACATGGAACTGTTGGAGAGAGTCCAGAGGAGGGCCATGAGGATGATCAGGGGACTGGAGCACCTCCTGTATGAAGACAGGCTGAGGAAGTTGGGGCTGTTGAGCCTGGAGAAGAGAAGGCTGCGTGGAGATCGCATAGTAGCCTTCCAGTATCTGAAGGGAGCCTATAAGGATGCTGGGGAGGGAGTATTCATTAGGGACTGCAGAGGTAGGACAAGGGGTAATGGGTTCAAACTTAAACAGGGGAAGTTTAGATTGGATCTAAGGAGGAAGTTCTTTACTGTGAGAGTGGTGAGGCACTGGGATGGGCTGCCCAAGGAAGTTGTGAATGCTTCATCCCTGGTGGTGTGCAAGGCCAGGTTGGACAAAGCTTTGGGTGGCATGGTTTAGTGTGAGGTGTCTGTGCCCATGGCAGGGGGTTGGAACTGGATGATCTTAAGGTCCTTTCCAACCTTAACTATCCTATGATTCTATGAATCGTTTGCCAGCAGTTGGAGTCATGGAATCATTGAATGGTTTGGCTTGGAAGGGATATTTAAGATCATCCAGTTTCAACCCCCTGCCACGCCCAGGGACACCTTCCACTAGACCAGTTTGCTCAAAGTCCTGTCCAACCTGGCCTTGAACACTGACAGGGTGGCACATCCACAGTGCAGTGTCAGTACATGGAGAAGGAGGCAGTTTCAAATACTTCCATTGATGATATTTTTTAAAAATAAGTGAACTCCATCTGAAAATCAGAAAATTCATCCACATTTCTATCAGTAAAGTACATTGTGCAACAATATAATACTTGCTTATTATACATGCCAGTAATTACAAGTGGAAGACTCAATGGCTGTATTGAATTGTTGGTGAAAATGTGGCTCTTTGAATCAGAATTTAGAAAGTATAAGTAATAATGTACATCAATTTCTAGATAAATAATTCCAAGTCAATGACATAAAAACATATTGGTAAACAAGATGTCTTCTTGATATTTTTTTAAATGAGCAAATCACAATTTGGTACATGTTATTATAAGTCTATTAGAATGCAGTGTATCAATTTTCCATACTGGTTTGGCAGTACAGACTAATATCACACCTGAAGATTTGACAACTCTAAATTTTGATCGCAAGCAACTGCATCAACAGGAGGGTGGAAAAAATGCTGAATTTGCTCTCATTTTCTGCTAGAACTGTGAGTATCAATTCTTCAGCCTAAAGTAACCTGAATCTCTACCCTGGGATTGTAGGTGTAGCAGCTCCAGCACTGTCCCTAGCTGTACCACATCCTCCTAACCAATGCACACAATTAAGCAAGATAGGCAATCTTTGCTCTGAAGCAGGGTCCACAAAATGAACTATCTTACTCCCAGCCAACATTATTATCACACTAGGGACCAATATGAAGAAGTTCACACTGGCGTTGTCTGAGGACTGTCTTTGCAGGTGACAAACAGACTTAAATTTCTAATGTTGTTAAGTCAGAAATAGCCTCCTAGCTTTCCTAAATTAAATTATAGGCTACTGTCATATTTGTAGCCAGGTACATTAACTACAGAAGCAGTATTTCAGCTGCTGCTGTTTCTTTCTCTAAGAAAATAAAGTGGGAGAGAAAAGTTCAAGGACAAAGGCAGGGGAGTAGGTCAAATATTGATACATTAATCTGGACATCAGAGTGCTCTTGTATGTGTCCAAATGGCTGAGGCTCCACATAAAAATTGTGGCAAGACTAAAGATTAGTCCCATCCATTGTGTTACTTACAGTTCCTGAAAGTCAGTTTTTACTGGTGGCCATTCAGCTTTAACTATATTATCAGACACATACAGACCTCTGGGGGCATCATTTAGGAGAGAAAACACTTTTGTTTCCACTTAGTGATTGAGAAAGTTGTATGTCATGGACTGCTCAAAGCTCTCCAGCATCATAGGCAAAAGTTAATTTCCCCTCCTAAAGGATGAGAAACAAAATAATATATTTTGTATTTATCACTGGCAGCAGTAAGACACACAAGGGTGGAGAGCCCGGGCAGACGCATAGTGCTCCAGGGAAGGTTGCCAGCCTTCTCAAATCTGTAAGCTGCTTTCCTCCTCCTGCTAAGGACACTGACCTGAAGAAAATCAAATCACAGTGACGGTGGTTCAAAGACATACGAGGCAAGAACCAAGCTGTCCTGTGCCTGGGATATGAGGCCATGATTCCCAGCCCCATCAAGACTACACTTTTCTTTTTACTCTTCTTACCACCACTGCCCAGAAAGATGTCTGCTCCACCTGCCCAATTTCCAACCAAGTCCCTCTGCACTCCCACTCTCTCCCCTCCTTAAGAAAGGCACAAGTCCCTCTAGCCCATCTCTCTCTTCCAACCTCATCTCCCCAAGATGTGGAACCCATTCTTCTACCAAGATGTACAGGTTTGTGCTGACACATGTAACAGCCAGCTCAGTCTAACACTGCCTGTCTCCATCCTTCTCCCTCTAAAGAGCTCCAGAATCATGAGCCTGGGGGGAGAGGAGGGGACTGTGGGCTCCCTATCCTCCACCCAGCTCAGCTCTGGTGGAAAGACAGGCTGAACAAAGGTTACTGAGTCCCAGCTCTACTGAGCAACCAGGGGCTATAGGAAACATGTTGGCCATGTCTATCCTCTGGGTGCAACACACTGTACTCCAGTGACTGCTTTAAAGCAAAAGATTATTTTCCTCCAGAAGTTACACATGGAATGCCCAGCAGATGCATAGGACTCAAGCAGACTATAATTATAAATTAAATGGGGAAAATTAAGGTGCAACATCTTTGATTTGTATTTTTGGAAACAAACTGTCAATGACATTTGGAAGCTGCATTTTTGGTTTTTCCCATACATGGCTTTTATGAAGGTTTTACTTTAAATCAGAAGACAAAAATGGAGAAAAATATTTCTACTGAAGCTTGTTTATAGCATGTTTTCTCAGATTTCATTCCCTCTTGTACTGAAAGGTTATCTAAACCAGAACTTCACAGATTCACTCCCAGGTCTTTTTTGTGAAATGTTCAGAAGAACTATGCCATGTAATATTGTAAAAATACTGCCTTCCTCTAACACTGTGGTTAAGTTCTCATTTAATAGCAAACACATTATTTAATCTCTTGAGTCTGATATCTAGCATTTCCTATAATCATAAAAAGCCACGAGTCTCCCTCATAAAGCTGCTCTCAGTACATTGTGTCCCACAACCGTTAGTTCATTGCTCTTCCAATAGTTCTGGGAAAGGCCTGTTGCTATTGATATCCACATCCCAGTGGAAGCATTTTCCTTTGAGCTACTCTGTTTCATCAAGCTATTAGATGACCTGAAGTCCCTCAGAGCCCCAGATTAGTGAATCCAGACTTTTGTGCTAGTATTTTATTTCTGACATTCTACCTTCTGAGAGATGGTTGTAGGTGAATGATTTTTCTACTGTCACTAGATGTATTGGTTTAATTTAATGCATTCCTGCAAACAGCATCACATTTGGGACCCCACCTGGAGTACTGCATTCAGCTCTGGGGGGCCCAGCATAAGAATGATGTGGAGCTGTTGGAGTGAGACCAGAGGAGGCCACACAGATGCTTAGAAGGCTGAAGCACCTCTGCTATGGAGACAGGCTGAGAGAGTTGGGATTGTTCAGCCTGGAGAAGGCTCCAGGGAGATCTTAAGGCAGCTTCTAGTACATGAAGGGGCCCTGGAAGAAATCTGGAGAGGGATTTTTTTTATAAGGGCATGTAGTGATAAGACAGCGGGGATAGCTTTAAACTGACAGAGGTAGATTTAAGTTAGATATTAGGAGGAAGTTCTTCACTATGAGAGTGGTGAGATACTGGAACAGATTGCTCAGAGAAGGTGTAGCTGCCCCATCCCTGGCAATGCTCAAGGCCAGGTTGGATGGGACTTGGAGCAACCTGTTCTAGTGGAAGGTGTCTCTGCCTGTGGCAGGCAGTTGGAACTAGGTAAAATTTAAGGTCCCTTCCAACAGAAACCATTCTATGATTCTATGATTTGTTCCTCTCCACAAAAAAACTACCATGTGTGAACTCCACTAACATGCTTCCCTTCTCCTTATGACCTCTAGTAGCCAACCTCTCCTCAAAACTGCACATCATCTTGAGTATGTAGGTCTAAACTCAGTGCTGAAGGACAGCATTCAGGGATGAAAGGACCCACTGAGGGGCTTCTTACATCTCCTTGTGGCAGTCTGCCTCAGAATTGCTCTGACTTCCCACGCATCTCCCTGTCTATGTCTTTTGCCCCTTAATATATCCTTTTGGAGGTTACTTACATAAGCAGTGATTGCAGTACTTGAAGATGATGTAATGGAAGTAAATTAAAGTTCTAACAAAGAATACACACAAATATAGAGAAGAGCATCACTGGGCACGAAAGAAGCTACACATTCTACTTTCGCAAGGGTGCAATACCTTCCTACAGCTCTTCTGCACCTGAAACTTCACTAATTTTTCTCCTCTAGTCAATGGGGGCTCGGGTCTGACACAAAAATTGCTTGTGCTGTACCTTTGGTCCCAATTATATTTGCAACAGGTATCTCCAAAGTTTGCCATTTGTAGTCCACTGAACATGCGGAGATTAAATATAAATCATCCTGAACACGTATATAACTGGTCATTTGTGCAAATTTTTAAACTTCTTTGAAAACACGACCATAAAATGCAGACAATAACACTTTTATAATGGCCAGCAGCCACATGCTATTTCTAAACACCAAACCACAGGTAGCAAAGCAAACCTGTTATGTACCCCATGGTAGTGGCGAAATTCTGTCAAAATGCTTTTTTGTGGTGATTCAGATGCAAATAAGGAGATAATACATTTATCTAATCATATAAACAATAAGTGAGATTTATAAACAATGAAACATATAGAATCATAGAATAGTTAGGGTTGGAAAGGACCTTAAGATCAGCTAGTTCCAACCCCTCTGCCATGGGCAGGGACACTTCACACTAAACCATGCCATCCGAGGCTATGTCCAACCTGGCCTTGAACACCACCAGGGATGAAACATTCACAACTTCTCTGGGCAACCCATTCCTGTGCCTCACCATCCTTACAGTAAAGAATTTCTTCCTCATATCCAATCTAAACTTCCCCTGTTTAAGTTTGAACCCGTTACCCCTTGTCCTCTCACTACAGTCCCTCATGAAGAGTCCCTCCTCAGCATTCCTATAGGCCCCCTTCAGATACTGGAAGGCTGCTATGAGGTCTCCACGCAGCCTTCTCTTCTCCAGGCTCAACAGCCCCAACTTTGTCATCCTATCTTCATACGGGAGGTGCTCCAGTCCCCTGATCATCCTCATGGCCCTCCTCTGGACTCTCTCCAACAGTTCCATGTCCTTTCCAGAAAGGATGCAAAGTAGAAAAAATGTTCATAATATTAATTTCCTTTGATAAAACTTTTATAATCCAGTACATACATTGAAGGCTCTTATAGCCCCTCAACTTTTCAACGTGGAAAATACACACTGGGAACCGTTACGAAGCACAGAAATAGAAATGCAGCTGCTTACATCATTGCCCTGTTCAAAATGCTTTTCTACAATAAACACTTTTACAATTGCCCTCAATTTAATGCCTCTGTTTTGATCACTTGAATAACTGCCCAGCTGGCGCAAGCTGGCCTTGCTGTGCTAGGGTATAACTGCTCAGTTAACATACTTTCTCCCTGGTTGCCAAGACGTCACTCCAAGGCATGACACAGTAAAAGCCAGGTTCTTCTTGCGAATTCTGTATCTATCGACCACCCTCTCTAAAATCAACCATCAGTAGCAATTTTCATATAGTACTATTTATATTAAACTTAGGATAACATTGTCTGCATCAGGTAGCACCATTACCATTCAGTTGCCATTCACCACCATTAGGATCTGTTTGCCTCAGCAGCCCAATTACCTTTGCAATTAGCATCCTTCTCTCCTCTCCTTTATGAAATCTGGATGACAGAAGTTAGAAGACTGTAGTCAGTGGTGTTACAGGCCAGGTGGACAGTAAAGGGGCTAAGAAATGGAAAGTCTTCAATATCAGTGAATCATTTCAAGCACAGAGTGGAAAAAAAATGGGTACATTATATTTTCAACAGCTAAACAGGAGGCAAAGAAAGAAAAGAAGGGGGGTGGATCTAATTTCACATACATAAAATCTAACGGAAGAACAGATTTAATTACCAGTAACACATTTAGAATTGCCTTAATCATAGAAATGGCACTGGTTATAGCTTCAATTGACTGAAAAATAGACAAACCTTAATTTTTCCCACAAACACACTTAGACTGTCACAAATAATTGCAGAATGCTAACTTACTAAGGCTTGTGACACTTCTTTCAACATTTAGTTTTAGATTGGATACAAGGAGGAAGTTCTTTACTGTAAGGGTGGTGAGGCACAGGAATGGGCTGCCCAGGGAAGTTGTGAATGCTCCATCCTTGGTGGCGTTCAAGGCCGGATTGGACAGAGACTTGGGTGACATGGTTTAGTGGGAGGTGTCCCTGCCCATGGCAGGGGGGTTGGAACTAAACGATCTTAAGGTCCTTTCCAACCCTAACTATTCTATGATTGTATGATTAACAGGGTTCTTGACACTGGTAAGAGCTTGAATGGCAACCTGATAAAGCAGAAGAAAAGAAAAATTAAACGATTCCTAGCAAAGAAAAAAAAAATGTTGAACTTTACCATCATTTAAGAAAAAAAAATGCTGCCCTGCATATACTTTTAAGGACAGACTACAATAAGAAAATGCAGTTTTCACAACTATAGCATGGCAATACATAGGTCGTCAGTTAAAACAAACCTAATTGAGAACCAGCCTGAACCTCCATCATGCCTCCTTTTATCCCAGTTCCTAACTGTAAAGAAATGTCAAGGATGAGCAGTAACTTGTAGGTCTGAGATGAGTCTCATTTACATCAGGCGTAACCTGTGAATAGTATATTTAAGTACAAACTCACAATTTACTCTGTGTATTTATCATATTGGTCCTTTGACAACTGCCTCTGAGAATTTCATCCTCTTCTAAATACACAACTATCACTGATGCCAAGGCTGTGAGGGCTAGGTTTCCCATACCTGAGGTAAGTAAAAAACTAGACAAATCAGGTTTTGCTTAAAGTTTAACAAGGGTGTGAATTTTAGGCACTTGCTATACTTTTCTGACTCATTTTTACAAGGAGAGAATTTCACAAGTTAACCAAATAAAAAAAAAATGCAGAAGAATAAAAAAAACTTGAACTGAAAGTGGTTCTGAGATGGTGATGATTTCATTCACGGCTCAGGATGTATGGGGATTGTGCAGGGTCAAGAAGGTTTTATAAAGCCTGGTTTTGTTTGCTTATTTTTGAAAAAATAAAAAAGAAACCACAAAACAAACCAAAAAACTAAAACAAACTAGGCACTACTGTAGACAGCAGAATGTTTACTTTTGTATAATACTTGTTAACTGTACTTCTATAGCATTTGTAGCATTTGTATAGCATTTTAATGTGTGCAAAGTACTTGGTAAAATAAGTGCATGAAAACTGAGAGCAATTTCATAAATCATAAGGATTTGGAGACTTGTATGAGAATAAAGTGTGAAGAACATAAAGGTTTGCTTTGCTTTTAAACAACCATTATATTACCCTCCCCACATGCTATGCTGAGTAAAGGTCTCGTGGCTTTCCAACATGCACAAACTGAAATAAATTTGCCTCCATAACTAAATCTCTCATTTACTGTCAAACTGCTGCTTCCTTTTTGGAAAAAATATCACAAAAGGAATCACATATTCTCCTCTTTGACTACTGCGTGGGAGACAGACTGAATCTGGCTCTTGAGTTTCTGAGATCACAGGTCCTGGTCTCCTTAAGGAGCAGACCTGCATCCCTTGGGAATCAATGACACTTGTGAATTTCCCTCCTGGGGCTGCTTGTAAATACAAAAGGTAAGTGGTTCTAGAGAAAGAGAAGAGAAAGAAAAAGAAGAGGGGAAGAGGAGAAGGGAAGAGGAGAAGGGAAGAAACAGGAAAAAGATAAAAAGAGGAAAGGAGGAAAGGAGCACAAGAAGAAAGCAGAAGATGAAAGGAGGAAAAGGGAGCAAAAGAAAAGGAAAGGGAAAGGGGAAGGGAAAAAGGGAAAAAGGGAAAAAGGGAAAAAGGGAAAAAGGGAAAAAGGGAAAAAGGGAAAAAGGGGAAGGAAGAAAGGAAAAGGAAAAGGAAAAGGAAAGCGAGAGAAAAAAAAAAAGAAACTGGTGGTTTTGCCCACATTCTATCAATGTAAAGAGCAACATACTGATAAAGCAGGCAGCTTTTAAATGCCTATTTATTCTGCTATTCTACTGAAAATACATACCAATAAGGATTCTATGGCTCACACTTACATTTACCTTGGCTGATACCAGGAAGCTGTTAAGTGCTGCTGTAATATAAAGTATTAAAAAATCTGGTGCAATTTATATACATTTTGACCATTCAAACCACTCAGTCTGATAACTCTGAATACCCAAAATGATGTATAACTACAGCAAATGGCTGCTAAGTACAAAGCTTCCCTTCCTCCTTCCCCATGCCTCACACAGAACAAAATCCTCCTCCACACACCCTAGACCTGCCTGAGGACTCCTCGACATTTGCCAACTAGATAGGATTTTTAGTTACTACTGCCTACACTAAACATTAAGGACACATTTCCACCTAATGAGAAGATGAATTACCACTAGAGTAAAAACATTACGGGGGTACTGGAAACAACTGTAAGAACCCCTAGTGCTGTAAATGCCCAAACTGCAGAATTAACCTTAAACATACAAATAAACAGCCTTTACCAGCATGCAAATGAATTGATTCACAGACAATATTAACTATGTCTGTTAGCGTGGGATGACCAATTTGAAGCCATTAATGTCAGAACAGAGTTGGTTGCCATTTTGAGAAATGGCTTCTGTTAGGAAAAAATAAAAATTAAAAAAAAAATTAAAAAAAAAAAAAAAAATCTTTTTTATCCTCACTTCTTTTTTCAGACCAGACCAGAAGGAGATGGCAGACAGTTTGGAAGAAATCCCTTTTACATAAAATTATCTGAGGAAAATCTATTATTAATTAAACATCCCTAGAAGATGAAAGCTTCACTTATTGAGAACAATCTAAAGTTATGTTCAGTGTTCCCCACACAGATTATAAATATTATTTTAACAGGGCAGATTAGAGGATTCCATCTTTATAGCTAAGGCTAAGGGTGTGAGGGGAAAAAATCATTTGACTTCTGGAGCTAAATGTTCTGAAAGACATGTGCTTAACTGATTTTTAATCTGTAAACTCTAATAAGTCTTTAGTTTAAAGTGAATGTTTTGGAATCACAAAAACACACTTAAAAAAGAGGCTGTTACATGCAAAACTCAATTCTTTCCTAATTATGAAACCGTGACCAGTTCTTAGGAAGTGTATTTCCCCCTTATCCCTAATTCAAGTGCACCCTCGTAACATTTGCTTCTTCTGGGGTACAAATGCAAATTCCTTTCTGTATGCACTCGACAGCAAATAAAAGGTTGTCTGCCACTCAAACACTGCCAGTAGCGAGCAGGATTTAAACACAGTAATAAGAGAAACATCAATTTCATCCCAACTGTCCTGCAGTTAAAGCTACAAGAGATGCCTGTAATTTGACCAAGTAAATAATATCACTGTTTGGTATGGGTGAAATTAATTCTATTTTTTTTCCTTTTTTATTTTTGATATTTAAATTCCTTATAATTACAATCTTAAACATTTAGTTTGCAATTGTAGGATCTTCTGAAAACTAGTTAACCTTTAAACTAAAAGAGCAAGAACTAAATCCCCAAAAATGAAGCTGCATGTGACCATGACTTGTATTGGTATGAAGATAGGCTGAGAAAATTGGGGCTGTTGAGCCTGGGGAAGAGAAGGCTGCGTGGAGACCTCATAGCAGCCTTCCAATACCTGAAGGGGGCCTATAGGGATGCTGGGGAGGGACTCTTCATTAGGGACTGTGGTGAGAGGACAAGGGGTAATGGGTTTAAACTTAAACAGGGGAAGTTTAGATTGGATCTGAGGAAGAAATTCTTTACTGTGAGGGTGGTGGGGCCCTGGAATGGGTTGCCCAGGGAGGTTGTGAATGCTTCATCCCTGGTGGCGTTCAAGGTGGGGTTGGACATAGCCTTGGATGTCATGTTTTAGTGGGAGGTGTCCCTGCCCATGGCAGGGGGGTTGGAACTCGATGATCTTGAGGTCCTTTCCAACTCTAACTGTTCTATGATTCTATGATTCTATGATTCTATGATTCTATGATAAGTAAAGGAAGGTGTCAACTGATTGAACCAAGAGGCCAAGCCATTATATCTGGTCTCAGACAGGTTCTAGTGACACAAGTGACCATCTGTCGAACATGAGACATAACCCATTTTCCTTACTACAGCAATTACACTGAATCTGAAGAGCATTCTCCCTCTGCTTTATTGACACAGTCATTTAAATCTAAATGACAGGTTTAGAAATTAATCCTGAACAACAAAGTATTAGGTTTTCTTCTGTCTTTCATTTTAATATAATTAAGAGATAATGTCACTGGAACAGAATCTCACCATGAGATAATGATCTCATGCTGACAAATAGTAAGGTGAAAAAAGCATTTAGTGAAAGCACATTTTTTAATCCAGTGATTTAAATTAGTACTATACTGCCTGATTAGCATCTAAGTACGAAAGACCAACAGACTGGTAAAGTGACCAAGATGGTACCATAAATCACACATTCATTGTGTTTGAGATGATCTGCAGCAGCCACGATGAAGGATTTCCTCCACCCAGGGGAATGTTGTTCCTTTGCACATGCAGGTGTCTAATAAGTGTAAATGACAGAAACAAAACATCTGCTCATCAAAGCATTGATTTGATGATTACCAGATTTCTACATTCTTGTATTTTGAAAGAGGAGGACCCCTGGATGCCCTTGCCCTGCCTCCTGGCTCACCAGAGACAGACCAAGTGGCCAATCTTTTGAACATGCAGCTTGATGGCCTTTCACAGGATATGCAGAGTTACCAAAGGGATGGCGCTGGTTATTTTGAACCATTTTTTTCTTACTAGTTTTCATGCAATTTCAGTCCTGCAATTTCTGAAGATCCTGAGGTTTTCTCTCAAAATATCAATAGGACACCTTTTCCTTAATCAGTGTAACAAAACATCCACTACATCTGCCATTATCACAAGCTTACTTTCATGCCTAAGCTACCACCACTTCAATTGCGTCATGTCAGCCTTGCAAATTTTCTCTTTGTAATTATCAGGAATTAACTAGAATTCCTGGTGCTTATCTATAAATATGGCACAAGAGACACTGCTCTGTCCCATGCACTTGATACATTTGGCTATAAGGACAATAGGAAATGCAGCAGACCCCTTTAGGAGACCTGCTAAATATCAAGAAAAGATCTCCTAACCCACCGCTCACCACCATTCCTCTTACAAGGTCCATTCTCCTATAGCACCTGATCCACAGTTCTGACTGTATTCAGCATCAGTATGATATTTATTAATATCAGTATGAGATTTTTTAATATCCTGCTGGAATAAAGACTCTAAGACCTACCAGTATCATGGAAAATCGTGTTTTTACATTGAATATTCAGTTTCTGCCATAAAGGAGCTAGCAGATTAAAGAATCCAAATTCACTCCTCTATCTTCAGCCTTTTGAGCATAACTTGTAATAGTAATATCAGCTCCTCAACTTTTCAAATCTGTGGGCAAAGCAGTGGCTAGGCAGGTGAATTCTTAATGACATGGAAGTGTTTGCATTTCTTGGACACCATATGCAGCTATTTATGATAAACGTAGTTCTCACTTTTATCATATGTTTAACATGATTCTATATTTGTTACTACCTAGTCATGTTTCAATATCTATGGATATAGTGGACCCTATATATTGTCCATATTTAGACCAGCACAAGATGGCCTAAACCACTGATGACTAAGACCAAACTAAAAAAAAAAACAAAAAACAAAAAAACAAAAAAACAAAAAAAAAAAAAAAAAAAAAAAAAACAAACAAAAAACACAAACCCCAAACCAACTCAAAATTGTATAAAAACTAAATTGAGGCCAATAAGAAAAAAAATATTAGAGCATAAAGCATGAATTATAACTATAAAAGTAGAACCAAACATCACTAGCAATGTGGTATAAGTTACACAGAGGCAGAATAAAAGATTTAGTATTTGACAGCAGTCGACAAAATGGGAGCATACAATACTTTGTGCAAGGGCACAAGCTAGCATTGGTCTTGGATGAATTGCAGGGAAAGTGAATATTAAGTAGGCATTAATAGCATTGCCCTGCTTAGTGGTACACTACAGCTGGCTCAGGTGCTTGGAGTTTAGGAAAAGTGTTTAAAATATTAGAGGAAATACAAAGAGGCAATAGAGGAATTAGAGGGTAAGATGTGTGAGGAGACTGTGGGAGCTAAACTTACATAGTCTCAAAGAGAGAAGACTCAGGGGGCCTCAATCACAGTCTATAAATACCTTCAAGGTAATAATATAAATGAAGGAAGGGAATTCTCTGGTCTCAGAAGATAGCAGGACAAGGAGCAATGGCCTAGAGCTAAGGAAGCAGGAGCGCAGGGTAGGTACCAGGGAACAGTTCTTCACTCTAGCCTCCGCTGGGCCGGATGAATCCACTGCAGGAAGGAGGAATTGCTCTCCTTCCACTGACTCCAGGAGGGCACATTGCCCACACACACACACACACTGCACTTACTGCATCCAAGTTAGTTCTATTCTGCCAAAGCCCCCCTTTGCAGGACTGAGTTGAACAACAGCACGGATAAAGAGCCATACGTAATGTGGGCTATCACAGTCTGCGTGCTGACTCGCAGGTCTTGCAGGCACAGGATTAAGATGGAGTGATTTTAGAGTGAAGGCATTCATTAACCCAGCACCACTTTTGTGAGCAGAGAACTAGTGCTGCGTTTCTCCACAGCTGCACTTCACTACACTGGGATTTTTGCTCCTTCTTAGAGCGCGGTTACAAAGGCTGGTTTTGCACATTATACGAAGGGTGAATAAAGCTCAAACCACATATTAGATAGCACACATGGTGATTTGACTTCCATTTATCCATTTGGTTCAGTGGAGATCAAAATTCAGAGCATTGTACCAGTTAAACAGAATGAATCCTCATATGGCTTATCTACTTGTAGGACACATCCATGTGCAGAAACAGTAAAAAACATGACTCCTCCATTTTTTAAGGAAAATCTTTCTTTGTCCTGAGAAAAGACTATCCCAACATTTTCATCTTTTGTGACAGTTTATAACCAAATCCCAGTTTCAAGTTCTCTGGCTACTTTCTTATCCTCCAGTCCACCTGAAATTGTGATAGTGGCAATTCACAAGCCCCATAGCAACAAAGCAAATTCTGCAGATAGAGAGAGTCACCTGCATCCAGGAGAGGCCAAAGCACTGAAAATGGGGAAGGACTACAGAGAATGTGACAATAACTTCAAGTTTCTGAAGTCGCTTGACGGACATGGCCAGTGGCAGAACAAGCAAGCAGTCCAAGAGAACATAAGCAAAGCACAGCAAAAAATAATCACAGCAGCAGTTTCAAGCACTGTGCAGAGGGTTCAAACAAGAAAAGTAAAAATGCCTCTTACTCCAGTGACCCACAAAGACGTCACTGCAGTTATCATACATTAAGGGCTTTCCAACAAACCATCTCCTCTCTGCCGGACAGGAAGAAATCAACCTTTTCAGCTTTCTAGGAAGACCCTTTCAGTTTCATGAGAGGCCTAACACAACACACACAGAACAAAACAAAAGTCAGAACACTTCATTACTCCTCCTCTGTTCAATCTGTTTGTGTTGCCTTTGCTGTGATCACAGGGAAGAATTTCAAGCAAAGGGATTTGACGCATGTGCTGTAGACACTAGCAGTATTTATTTTATTTAACAAGAGTTTCTCTGTTTTATTCAGAAAACACCATTTCTCCTGCATCAGAATTCCCATCTACCAAGGTAATGCATTAGCTCAGCAGCAGACAGGAAACTAAGTTGCAGGTAACGCATCATCATTTTGTACATAACCAGACTGTCCACCCGTAACCTGGTAAGCCATGTTCCTCTAAATAAACAGTGGAAAGAGGTCAGGAAATGCTTTGGCTTGTATCAAGCTGCCTTTTCAAGCTCCTCTACCTTTGCTAATTTGACAACTCCTGAATTTGTGTTTTATGCTTGTAACCTTGCTGGGAACTTGCATCTTGAATGCATCAGCCCGAAAGCTACCATGCCTGTTAGTGGAAGATTTATGTTAAAAACACCAAAGCTTTTATTAAGACATATAACTTAGTTACAGCTGGATACTTCAAATATACCGTGCTTGGCAATTTCGGAAAAAAGGCCCTCTCAGTATGGCTCTGACATACATGTAAAAACTCCACAGGCAGACTATCCTGAAATGGTAAACTGTGAGAAACTCATTGCCTTGTTAAACATAATCGCCTCCTAGTTCAAAAAGAGAGTCAGAATTGAGTTCCTGTGCAGAGATCTATTAGCTTTAAAAGGTGGAGTTTGTGCCGCTGTGTCCCCCAAGTAAAACTGTTATAAAAAACGTCTGAGCTGCTGCAAAGACAGATTTGTTTGGGGGTTTTAAAAGCTGTTTTCTACATTTATAATTGAACAAATATAGCAGCATCAGCTCCAGTGAGGTCTTCCCAGCTCATATTTGCGTGCTGCAAGTCACGGCTTAAATGTACTATTTGTGCAAGCTACAATACCACATATCGACTGAAAGGCTAGATAGCTTTGTAAATACACACTGAAAAAATTATCTGACTTATTTGTATGTTGTAAAGAGACTGGAATCACTTCTGGGTAAATAACATGCATTTTTAAGATTATCTAATTATGTACAGTATTTAATTTGAAAGACCTGTAGCCATTTTGGCCTCTTAGGAAAAAAACCATATATGTTTTATAAAACTAAAATAATGATCTGTAATAAAATATTAGGAAATATTACAGCCTTAAAAAATTACAGAGTCCAAATTAGAAAGACCACATCAAGCAAGGCATACATGGCATCTATGACAGTTTGCTTTGTAATACAAATTTTCACTAATTGCTTCTGTAATTGCAACTGGTTTCCTATACCTTCTTTTTTACTTTTAATGGTAGTAAGTAAAGTAACTTTTGCTTTATATATTGTGAAGCAGTGGACCAAATCTCTAGTTTTGGTATCTGTCAGAATGCAGCACCAATGACCACTATTAACACTTAGCAAATCCTCGAGCTTTTCAATGCACGTGGAACAACATACAAGTCAGTAGTAGCTCTTAACAAAGGGCGGTTTCATTTTTTCAAATACCAAATATTGAATACGTAATTGCTCTGGAAGCAGTTGCTCTGGTAAAAAATAGTAAGAAAATAAGCAAGCATTTTAAGGTGAAAAACACTAAGAAATTATTAGAGGTCTTTGGTTTATTATTGTGCAATCCCATATGCTAACAGCAGGGATTCAGAGCCCGTCAAGTGATGCAAGCTGACGCAGAAATATGTCAGCGTCCTTTGAAATCCATTACTATCCATCCTTCTCCTGGGAGTGGTATGCTCTGTGTGTCCAGATTGGACTTTTATTTAGACACATTTCTAAACTGACATCTATACTCAGAGGCTATCTGTGTTTACCCTCTACAGTGCAGAGCACATTGCTCAATAGTGGAGGGGGAAAAAAAGAAAGGAACAAAACAGGGGGAAAAGGGGATGCACAGAAAAAGAATATGGCCCAGTAAGTACTGAGGGAATCTTAGGCTCTGGAGACATACATCCAACTCTGTTCTGCCAAATTCCCTGCATAATGCAAGGAAATCAATTAGTACCTTATCTGTGAAATGGGGATACTCAATTACACTCAAGGGGATTATGAGACTAAATAAATAGTCACAAATTTCAAGTAATTTAGACAGTATAAAAGTAGAAGACAACACAGTACCAAGAGAAGCATAGTAAGGTTTCTATATTCTACACACACACACGCACAAAAAATTTACTCCAGTGATTTTACCCCCTTCAACAGAAAAAAATCCTCTACAGTTTCCACTACCAATTCCAATGGCTCAGAAAACAACTCTCACATTGTGTCCCAAATGACCAGCACCTCCAGGATGGGTAGCAGGATAAAACAACTTTAATATGGATAACAATAGCTTACCCAACCAAGAAGCTACAGCAATGTTTCCTTCCTTGTGAAAGTTACCAGAAATGGGAGAAAAGCTGTGGTCTTCTCAGCTTCTTAGGCATGAACCCATTCCTGCATCGCCAGCTGATGAAAGCTGCAAGATTATCTCTGAAAGTGCTTGCAATGAAGACAAATTTAACCAAATACCCTAACTCCAACCAGACCTGAAGAATGACTGAGCTGCAGGTTAGACAATTGTTTCTGTAAAAGGAGAATATCTCCAAGATTTATAGTGAAGAAAATAGGTATAACATGTGTCATTAACAACTCACCAGCTCCCAGCAGTGAGCATACACTGTCACATGAGCTATTGTATTTAACTTCTGAAGTTAGCCTGAGAGCCAACCTACACAGCACTATGTGTTGCTGCTGGCAAATGATCTTTTAATGGCAAACAGCTATATGGGGTTGCTTCCATTCAGCCACTGCATTGCAAAATGATGATAAATGATAATGAGAAATTATTACAACTATTAGAAGTAATTCTAAATATTCCTACTGCTCGATATTATAAATCTGTAGAAGTCTTTAAGACCAATGTCAAACCACATGATGCACGCCATGCAGTTAATTTTACAGCTGATAACTTGAAATTTGGGAGCAAATTCAGCACTACTGGAGCGGGTGCCTGTTAATTCTTTAGCATGTTATAACAGTACTTAGGTCAGTGAAGGAACTTTAAACACATGACACAGTAGTATCTTGACTGTATATTTGGGGATTGGTACAGAGGATGACAATTTTTATTTCAGGCAATAAGAGTAATTGATGTCCTATTCTGACAAATCCATCTCCAATGGCAGAAGCACACCCATGTTTTCAATAAAAACTTTAAAAATCTTCTTTGAATCATTGAATAATTTAGGTTGGAATGGATCAGTCCCTCCCAGCTCACGAACCTTAGTAAGCCACGGTGATGACCTGGCCCAGCCAGTGATGCTTCCTGCTGCAGTAGTACCATGGAGGGAGAGCTCCGGCTTTGTGTAGTTGCTCAACCTTTGCTTGCACCCTGTGCCCTTGGGGCATAGGTGAGATGCAGTGAGAGCACTTTCCAGATGGCTGAAAACTGTTTCCTTTTAAAGTGTCATCACTAGGGACTGAAATCTAAAGATCCTCTGTACCGGATTTTTACCTGCTGAGACAGGTCTTTTATTAGAAATAGATCATAGATTTTATTTGTTTGTTTTTTTTTAGAAGATGCCAAACACTCTGCTGACAAAATGCGTTCACCTTACTCTTTGTTGTTGCTTTTTTTCTCTTTTCCAGTCAGCTAATAAACCGTGCAGGCTGTTGGGGTTTTGTTAGTGATCTGACTACTCATTAAAATAATATAAAAATATAATCCAGCATTTTTAAGCACCAATAATTCAAACCAGGCGTATTAACAGGTCACCTTTTTCTCCAAATACTGCTAAGCATGCCATAGGCAGTCATCAACAGGAAATCATTTTTATTAAAGAAGGATGTGTGTGCCTACAGAACACAACTGAAGAAATGTCTCTAATGAGGCAATATGAAGCCATTTAATAATAACTATGCTGGAAAAAGCCAAACAAAAATTCAAACCATGTGCAAGACATTTTGTAGCATTTTCGGGTATGCAGATATCTGGACCTATCACAGAACTACATTAACACCCTCGGCTTTGTGTAAGGAGCTGGAATCTCAGGTAGACATTTGTCTTCACATGAGAGCATGCAAACTCAACATCCACACTGCTCTCTCAAAACCCAATATAGTACTATAGAGCTTGAATTCTCTCAACTAACACTTACTGTCATTAGATCAGCTTTTAATTACCTGAAATTATGACAACAGAATATTAAATGAAATCTCATCTCTTTTGAGCCTTGAAAGCAACTCATGTTTTGATTACTTTGTTCTTTTAAGAGAGATCACCTCTCAGGCCATTATTACAGGGGTCTGTAATGATTTTTTTAATCAGGATGAGAAGCTGATGAAATGCGTATTTGGAAAACAATATTCTTGCAAAGTGAACTTAAATTTCAACAGGTTTTCAAACTATAATTATTGAAAAAGGGCAGTGTTCATTTAGATTCAGATATGATGTTGCCAAAATAAGAAATACTCCTTATAAAGCTGATTCCTCTTTACACCATGAATACAGATTACAGACCAGCTGCTTGGTGTTCCAGAAACTCGTCTGCTTTTACGCTCATTTCTGTCTCTGAACAGATTGGTCAGAGATACAGCTGAACCAGCAATATCAAACCATAAAAGGGACCTCTAAAAGCAACTGAACTAATTCAGACACCTGTACTGTACCCTGCCATGCTTTTGCTGTGGTAATACCTCCTGGTTTCACCCTGATTAGCTGACAGGTGACAGATCCCATAATGTAAGCTTAGAAATTTGTTCAGAATGAAACCCAGTATTTTAGTTTATTGATATTTTATTTTCCTGTTCACCCCTTTCATAGGGTCAATCTGTAGATATTGCTAAGCAAATATCAAACAGGCCACTCAACTGCACCAACTACCCAAGGGCTGGTTGGCAGTTCCTCATATATGACTTGACAAATTTGCTGCCTTTTTATTATTATTAATGAAATGCAATTAAAAAATCCTTTTCAAGAAACTACACTCTCATATACCATAAAATCAATGCTCAAATTAAAGCTTAGACTTTGAACCTCCAAAGTGTGAAGACCTCTTGGCTCCTCAGAATTTAGCACCTGGAAAGGCAGCACCCAGTCCTCCCAAAAGTCATACTGAAATAATTCTTAAATCATCACAACTTTTGTTCTGGTTTTCCATTTTCTTCGTGGCACATCCCAGCCTTCTGGCTTGTAACCAGCTCAGGTTCATTCTAGCCAGTCAGAGTGGCAATATTGTCAAAACCACATAGAAGACCAAAGAGGTCCAGTCATGTAGATCTAAATAGGTGCTTTGTTAAAAAAAGTTCGGAATATGCTTTCATTTCAGAAGCAGCAAAATTAATGGGGAAAATCAATAGCCACAGAGATTTAATTCTGTTTGATATTTCACAATATTTGGCAGTGATCTATTTCTAGCACCTTAGGCATGCAGGGCAAATAAAATTAAATAAGTGCCACAAACTTTCATTGGTTTTTATCAGTGTTACAGAAGAGTTAAAATTCCTATTGATTTATACATATTACAGGTTAACTGCTTCCAAAATAAACATCCTGCTTTCTCATCTGATATCACGACATACAGACAAAAGCACCCCTTCCAACTTTGCCAGTTATTTTGTTCATTAGACAAATCACTAGAATGACTGTTTCTTTTCGTTGAAATCTTGGCTCTTTCAAGCCCCCATGTTTTTTTGTGGGTGAGGTGGAGGGATCCTAGGCCACTGGGATGAGGATGAGACCTGATGCTTTTCTCTTCCCCCCCACCTTAGGTATCAATCAGGTGTCATTTTATTAAAGGTCATGCAGTTACATGTGTCTGAAAAATGTCAAATCAGAATCAAGGCATAAGAAAATCCATTTCAAGCAATACCAAAACCTGAAATATTCCCCATTCCAGTGCCTTGGATAGATTTACGTAATTTATTTAGGAACACTGTGGATATATTTCTGTTCTCCTAATAGAAAAATGCCTTTAAGAGGCAAGACATTTGCTAATTTCTTCAGATTTTGAAGGAGAACTACTAACTATACCATCTAGATGTTGCTTACCTTCTCTAGTTCAAATGCAGTGACGGAGCTCGCTTCATCCAGTTGGAACCCAAATGTGTTATTTCAATACATACATTGCAATACCCAGCAACAAGTTCTTTAGGGTAAAAAAAAAAAAAAAAAAAAAAAGGAGGAAGTTAAAAACACTTGCCAGTAAAAAACACAAAAATGAAGGACATGATTACTAATTCAGGTGTGCCTTGCTGCTAATGCAATGCTTGTACCAGCAGTAGATTACCCCTATACATATCCAAGTAATACATATCCAAGGAAACAAATTAATTGGCTTAGATTAAAAATAATACATCAAGTAAACCACCACCACAATTTCTGGATTACATGTACTTCCAGTGTTTGTCTATCCATATATACAGGTAGATATACGTGTGTGTGAAATAATGAAGTTTGTTGCAAAAGTGAATTTTTCTAAATGTTTCTGCTTTAGAAAAATTTTATTCCTATTGGCAGTAATGGTGAAAACATACTTTGTGATCTGAAATGTTGTTTCATATTTACCACTATTTTTTATCCTTAAACGAAGCTGCTGTCTCTTGTAAACTTCTAGATCAGACAGCTTCCCATATATAATGAGTAGTTTCAATACTTGATCAAAAAACAAGAGAGATATATATATTGCATACTATAAAGTAATATATATTTATAGAATATATATTAAATTATAGTAGTATACATTATATATATTATGTTATAATATGTATGTAAGAAATAAGCTATTGAAATGTGGAACTTCTTTATACCTCTGCCCAAAAAACCTCTACCTTTAAAAATGCATATCTTTGTGGAAATTTTCAATGTTAACAGAACTTGCATTTTCCCACATAATATGGTTTTAATGAAAAATTTCTTGCAGGCAGCAGGAAACAATGCAGAAAAGCTGGCACACAAAAAAAAAAAAAAAAGCCTTAAGACCTAGGTTAGAAATCAGGTCCATTTGAACCAAGATCTGGTCAATAACCTTACTCCCTAGTGACAAACTGCATTATGTAAATCAAACAATACAAATTCTTCAGCATACAAATGCCACATAACCAATTTACATTTCTTACTTACGTAGCCTTAAAGTGTACTTTACATCAATTAACATTAAAATAATTTTATAAATCTTTTTTATATTTTTCCCTGGGTGCATTCATAAAGTTGGATTTACCATATGTATCCATCCAAATACAGTAACAAAAGATAGAAGATCTAATAGATAGAACTTTGGGAATCATAGAATCACAGAATCATAGAATAGTTAGGGTTGGAAAGGACCTCAAGATCATCGAGTTCCAACCCCCCTGCCATGGGCAGGGACACCTCCCACTAAAACATGACATCCAAGGCTATGTCCAACCCCACCTTGAACGCCGCCAGGGATGAAGCCTTCACAACTTCCCCGGGCAACCCATTCCAGGGCCTCACCACCCTCACAGTAAAGAATTTCTTCCTCATAGCCAATCTAAACTTCCCCTGTTTAAGTTTAAACCCATTACCACTTGTCCTCTCACCACAGTCCCTCACGAAGAGTCCCTCCTCAGCATCCCTGTAGGCCCCCTTCAGGTATTGGAAGGCTGCTATGAGGTCTCCACACAGCCTTCTCTTCTCCAGGCTCAACAGACCCAATTTTCTCAGCCTATCTTCATACGGGAGGTGCTCCAGTCCCCTGATCATCCTCGTGGCCCTCCTCTGCACTTGTTCTAACAGTTCCATGTCCTTTTTATGTTGAGGACACCAGAACTGCACACAATACTCCAAGTGAGGTCTCACGAGAGCAGAGTAAAGGGGCAGGAGCACCTCCCTTGACCTGCTGGTCACACTCCTTTTGATGCAGCCCAGGATACGGTTGGCCTTCTGGGCTGCAAGCGCACACTGCCGGCTCATGTTCATTTTCTCATCAACCCACACCCCCAAGTCCTTCTCTGCAGGGCTGCTCTGAATCTCCTCCCCGCCCAACCTGTAGCTGTGCCTGGCATTGCTCCCACCCAGGTGTAGGACTTTGCACTTAGCATGGTTAAACTTCATCAGGTTGGCATCAGCCCACCTCACAAGTGTGTCAAGGTCCCTCTGGATGGCATTCCTTCCCTCCAACTTATCAACCGAACCACACAGCTTGGTATCATCTGCAAACTTGCTGAGGGCGCACTCAATCCCACTGTCCATGTCACCCACAAAGAATCAAAGCCTCTTAAAAGCAATCAAGATTAGCCATTACATTTTGTGGTTATGTGCTCCAAATAGTATTGTGCTCCATCTCCTAAGGAAATATGTAGTAGCAAATGACCAAACTTAGTCCTCTGCATAAAATGCTGAATAAAATGTGGATGTTTTTGTAACTTCATTCTAGCCCTAGGCAAAATCCTCTATGCCAAAGAATTAGTTCTGTTTGAAAGTGCTTTATTCAAACTTCTGTGCCCACTATAAACCACCAGTGAGGTGTGCAAACTCTTAATGCTTCTATAATATTTCCCATTGATCTCAAAAATCTTATTCTATTAAAGAATAATTTATGCTGCCTGAAAGATGGAACATGGTTTTGAGTCTAGATCTTTTCCTGCTAAGATATCATTCATCATTTAATTAGCTAGCTGCTCTTCAACTTGATTGCCCTCACCCTACTACAGCCTACTCATAATGTTACTGATGCTGCTTGAAATACGTAGCAGTTGCACTTGGGAGGCAACATTAGCTCCCTCCATCCTCTTTCCTTTTCCACTTTCATATTTTCTCCTGACCATGGGCTGCAACCACCTGCTCTTTCACAGCTCTTATTTAACTAGTGATACAAAAACCAGGCTTCATAAGGTACCACATAACAGATTCTGTTGTGTTCCCTTAGTAGAATGATAAGCAGATCTCAAAAAATCTGTGATACAAAGTAGGCGTGGGAACACTTCTGAACCTGATTAGGTTTTGTGTCAAAACCAGCCAATGCAGATACAAGCAACTTTCAAACTTAAGAGTCATATATAGATTGTGTGAAAGGAGATGCAAATCAAAACAAAATACAAAATCCTTTTAAAAACAAAAGGTAGAAAAGAAGAATGATGTTGTATTATTAAACAATGCATTGCTGTTAAAAAAAAAAAAAAAAGGCAACTCTAATTTCAACAGCTACCAGTATCAGCTCAAAACCAAACTAAAACTTAATCTACCACTGATGCATCTACTCAAGTCTAAACCAGAAATGGATAACTTTGACTCCTAGAGGGACATTGGTGTTATTTTTGGTTTGGAGACCTAAAATCTTAATGAAATACAGCTTTGACTACACACAGTATAATAGTTGCAGCCACCACAAGTAACAGTTCATAAGCAGTTCCATTATATAAATGACACAAACTTCCACTTTCATTGTTATTGTTTTGGGTTTGTGTGGCAAGGGTGTGGTAGCAAGGGGGCTAGAGGGGTGGTTTCTGTGAGAAGCTACCAGAAGCTTCCTCTGTGTTGGAGCAGTTCGTGAAGAACTGCAGCTTGTGGGAAGGACTCACATTGGAGAAGTTAATTGAGCACTGTCTCCCCTGGGAGAGATGCCACGCTGGAGCAGGGGAAGAGTGTGGGGAATCCTCCTCCTGAGGAAGAAGGAGCAGCAGAGACAATGTGTGATGAGCTGACCACAACCCCTGTTCCCTATCCCCTGTGCTTCTGGGTGGAAGAAGGTAGAATTTGGAAGTAAAGTGAAGCCTGGGAAGAATGGAGGGGTGGGGGGAAGGTGTTTTTAAGGTTTTGGTTTATTTCTCATTATCCTACTCTGATTTGTTTGGTAATGAATTCAACTAATTCCCCCAAGTCGAGTCTGTTTTGCCTGTGACAGTAACTGGCAAGTGATCTCTCCCTATCCTTATGTTGACCCACCAGCCTTTCATTGTATTTTCTCTCCCCTGTCCAGCTGAGGATGGAAGTGACAGAGCAGCTTTGGTGGGCACCTGGCACTCAGCCATGGTTGACTGACCACAGCAATTTAAGAAGCATGGTTTTTAAGGTCTCACAGTTGAAACAGGTCTAAAGGGAACAGTAAATACTGGCATGTAAACTAGTCTTCATAAGAAATGCTGAGTACTGCAGTGTGAAATGGTTTCACTCAGCCTAGTCAGAATCAAAATCACAGCCTCCCCAGCCCTCCAGCAAACCGGGAAAAAGGTTAAGTTTACACAATTTGTACAGCGCAGGAAGATAGTGCTGAAGGGAAAAAAAGATCTCATAAAATCCCCATACACAGAGCTTCATGAAATAGCTTCTCTATGCAGATTCACAGGACTAGATAGCATAAAATGGTCTAAATATTAGTTCAAGGGGGGATGCAAAATGCATGGTTAGCTTAGCCATAACTCAATTTCTCAGTAGTCTAAGATGTCCTCAAACAGAAAATCCTTTCTAAGTTATTCAGAACAGCATGTACTGAAAGAGGTCCCCAAATTCTTGTAACGACTAACAGGTAAAGCTGGAAGCCATACAGTTCAATAACAAAAACTAGAACAAAGTAATTTAGCAAGAACTAACAGAACCATAATGGAAGACCAGTAATACAGAAGTTGGCACACTAGTGATTAGTACTGTATGTGGTGCTAACTTCTCAAACTACATATACAGAACTCGCAAGTACACAGCATCCATTTTCTCCTTGCTAAAGGAATTCAGCCACACCTCTTCCCCTGTAATTCTCCCTAAAATATCAGGGGTAAATGCAAAAAAAGAAACAAAACCTGAAGCATTCAGCCACAGAGATGATGGTGTATTGGAACAAGCAAAAACATGAGTGCAAAGTCAACAAAAGAGAGAGAACAGACTAACAGCACGTAGAAAGGGAGAAATGGGCAGCCAGGTTTGTTTATGTGCCAGGTCCCCAGCAGCCCCTGCTTTTCACCCCCACGTTGAGCACACCAGCAAAGCGCAGGCACTCCCTGACTCGTGTGACAACTCGACAAATACCTGAGCATTTGTAAGTGTAATAAACTTAGAAACTGCATTTATAAAAACATATAATAAATCAGTTTTACATTAGGTAAATGACAATATGGGCCATACAAATCTACATAGAGCTATAAATAGTCAAATTTGAGGATGGGTATAAAAATATGCATATTTCGGGAAATAAATGAGAATTGAACTCCTTCCTGCAAAATAATAAAGAACTGAAACAGATTATTTTGGATGTTTTCTCCAAACCCAGCTATCATGCTGCTAGATAGGCTCCATTCGAGGCTTCAACCCATTGCAGCCACGTGACGTATCTCCTAGGAATTGTGTATCACCTAGTTTTTGCTGTAATGGGGACTCTATGAAAAGGTGAAACCCAGAATGTTTGCCACCCTGATGGCAGAGTCTTCCCCTGGAGTCACACCAAAACAGACATTGGTGTGACAATCCTTAACTCTTTAATGATTGCTACTAGACTTGAAGGCAAATCAATCTAGAGAAGTTCCGGAGGAGAAATACGATGGAGATGTCTACCTTGAATTTCATGCACATGCACTGTCAGTGCTACCCTTCCAATTGCTCTCCTCATTAGCTGCTGCACTGCTACTGTGTTGTACAAAAAAACCACAGGTGCTTGTGATAATTAAGTATTTCCAGGAAGTGATTGAGTCCACAAACAAAGCCAGTCCAGTATTGCTTTTCTAAGCTGAAGAAATGGTCGACATTTATTTGAATCAGAAATTTGAATAAGTTAGTAGACAGCAAGCAAATATTTGCATTAAAATTCAATCCCAACAAAAGACAAAAAATTATCTGCAAACCTTCCAAAAATGCTTTTGAATTTTTCATTAAGATATAACTATTAGTCCGCACTGTTGAGCTGAGTATTTTTAAAAAGTGTAGAGGTTATATTTCACCTAGATCTATACATATAATTGATATAGTTAAATCTTTGATCTTTGGAAAAGAGATTCAAATTTTTTTGTGTGTCTTTTCCCTGCAGTAACGGCATTAGTTGTTTCTTTGTATCACCACCAGATGGGGCTCACTTATAGCTGAAATCACTGGACATTACACAATTTTATATTACGTACACAATTTATGTTGGACACTCACACACATTTCTACTTCATGCAAGTTCATTTTCACAGCATATTTGCACACTTTCGTCTCATTAAAAATATCCATATTTTTAATTTTCCAATACAACTCATTATTTCTTTTTTATTATTTTTACTAACTACGTTAATCTCAGAACTATTACTACACTGTATGCCCACTTTAGACCAAGTTGATAGTGGCAAGAACAGGGAATGTATTGCTCTAGAATTACAATGCCAGGTTTCTAACCAGTTCCCAGGTTCATGGGATCTTTGATGGGGACTATCTCATTACATGCCTTAGAATTACAGAATGCCTTAAAACATGCTCAATCCATTTCTAGTATAATCAATAACAGCAAAATAAAATGCAAGTCTTTTGAGCTGTATTTCAAATCTATTAAGAAACCTCCAATACTGTTTTGATACACCAACATCCCTCTATCCCCCTTTTTTTTTTAAGGTCAGAAAAAGGGGGAGTGAAACCTCTTGCTGTACAGCCTGGAAATTCAGTCAGGGAAATGCCCTATTTTTATCACCTACTTTCTCTCTTTCTGAAGGCTTTCCTTGCTACATTATTTTCTCCCCTCTTCCCAGTTATACATGAGCAGTAATTCCCATAGAAAATAACCAAGCTTCCATTTTAGCTATTCAAATTTCTCAGGACAGATTTTGTGAGTGAGGAAGGGCTGTAGCCCATTGTATCAGCCCACATAAGCAGCACTGGGTACTCTCTGGGTGATGCCAATCTGAAATGTACTGTGCTTATGTACAGCAGCAGGGACCCCCAAATGCCTACTCAATAGAGAGATTCCATAATGGCAGACAAATAAAGGAGGTAATAATTGCAAAATGGGAGAGAACACCTTCAGCTTCATCAGATGCTTAGCCACAGTGGTGAGAATAAAAAACGAAAATTAAAATGAAGGTAAATCCATGTCATTATTGACACTTTAGAGCCATAGACAATATATTTTAAAAATTCAGTGACTTCATCTTTGAAGACTCCAGGGGGCTTATCAGACCTGGCTCCTACACAGACTAATCCAAATCCTGCATTAAGAGCTGTATCTCCAACATAGAGCACCTCTGACTACATGGCTTGGCAGCACCCACCTGATTTACATGGTACCTATTACTGTAGCACTCCATCGATAATTTTCAACAAATATAATTATCAGAGCATGTTTTCAGGCAGTAAAATTTCAGACAGCAATTGATTAATTCTCCAGACTCATCAGATTTTAGACAAAATGTATATGCAGAAAAGAGACATTCATACATCACCAACATACAGTGACAAAAGTCAGTCCTAAAATGACAACTATTGTGATGTCAGTTCATCTCTCTAAATGGGTGCCTGAACACAAAAAGTCCCAATCCTAAAAAAGGACACATGAGAAACACACAGATTGCAGGTCACATCACATGTTAAGAAGATGGAAAAGTTAAGATTCCAAATAAGTAGGCACTTAAAAAAAAATATTAGCCTGCTTCTGCTGTATTTTCTTCCAGTGGATTTTTCCCTGGCATTTTGAATTTTATTTCACAATAACATATTTCCAAGATAAAAATGCCTGAAACAGTGAAATTAGGAAAACATAAACACTGTGAAAAGCAACTTAATGATGATGCCTCCTAATTTCTGCCTTTTTCAAAATGCTGTTAGAGTTGTCCTACATTTTGAGATATTTATTTTCTGCTTGATGCTGGAAAGACTTTTCTGTCTGCTGAACTAGAAAGGAGATCAACCACTTTTCCTGGGCAGCTGCTCAAACCCAGTGCCCTGGCCCTGGCTGCATGCCTGGCTGCGAAGCCCCACAGGGGAGGCAGGCGCAAGAGCAGAGTGGCCCAAAGCCACCACAGACAGGAGGTAGTCAGCTAAGCAGGCACAGTCCGCCACAGACATCACCTAGTCCCGCTCCTCGGCTGCAGCTACAGCTGGGTAGAGGGAGTCAAAAGCCAAAATAAAGGGCAACCAAACCAAAAAGAAAGGAACTAAGGCCTGCTAATGTGAAAGAAAAGAGAAGAAAGGAAGGAAATGAGTTACCTCCTCCTTAGCCAGCAGTCCCAGCAGGCTGAAGTAGGGGACAAAGATACACAAGTAAGGAACAAGAGGAATAAAGTGCTGGGGATTTACATAAAAAAGTAACAAACATCATCACATACAGTGTTGGAAGATATTCAGAAGCTTCAGACCTCTTGGGTTGTACTTACTTTTTAGGTGTTTATATGTACCAGCCCCAGCTTCCCAAATCTTCCAGGTTCTTCCACTACATGGCAAATATATAATTTTGTAGAATAAAGTTCGTGCTAACACTGACTCACAAATATTCTGTTTCTCCTGAGAGCTTCAGGGTGATGAAAAGCATGATTTAAATGAGAAACATGGCCTAGAGTTCCTGCATAATTCCTTGAGAAGCCAAATCAGACAGCCATTCTTAGCCCTATCTGTGTCCTTCAGCATAATGATCATGGCTCAAATGGGTCATCTCTGCTGTAACAGGCCTTTGGTAAGGTGAGCACCAGAAAAAGATTAGACCGCTGTTGTGATAGTTTTACATTCATAACTTGGCAGTTAAGTCTGGTAGATATAAATATTTGATTTTGTTCATTCTTCTGGATCCAAAGTGCAGGAGAAGAGTTTTGGCACATCGAATAAACTTTAGTAGACTGACCTTGAACACTCATTTATTCTTACAGCACACCAGCAGCTATAAAGAAACATATTAAAACATAAAGCCCTTCCCTGAAGAGCTTACATTTGAATGCTTGACAAGACCATGACGAGCAGTAGGAAGCAGAGGGATACACACTGAGAAAAGGAAGAATCACAGTATTAGGATCACAAGACAACTTCACTTAGCAAGAGTAGAGTTTGCAGGTCTATGAGCTTTCCAAGAACTAATTACTGCTCTTGTGGGTGAAAAAAATAAAAGCAAACACTTAACAGTTTTAACTGGACCTGAATAAACATGGAGAAGGAAATAATGTTTGAGGCAAAGTGTGAAAAGGGAAAGGTTTCAAGGCTTTTATAATTTACAGGGGAGGCAAGAATTGACACGTCACAGAGACAGGCCAGGCCAGAACTGTGAACAGTTTTGGAGAAGCAAGAAGGAGCTGCAGTGTTTCTCCCAGGGTGGAATCTGAAAGGGTCAGGACAAAAAGCTAAAAAGCTAATTTTGAGACAAAATAATGAAATATTGAAAAGACAAGTACTGAAATGTGGCATTTGTACTGAACACACTTGATTGTCAACACAAATGCCATAAAGCTTAACATTTTAGTTTGAACAGATGTTTAATTGTATGCACTTAATGAACCATCATAAACCAGGAAGATTCCTGATCTGGTTGTAAGTAACGTGTTACACTGCATAATGGCAGGGACAGATGAGAAATCTCAACCTGATTACAGTGAATAGGGTATGGCAGACACAAATAACCAGAGAACTGCTAAGTTCCTTATTTTTAAAAAGCATTAAAATATTTAAGCAAACAAAATCATTTTGTCTGAAAATAGACGATGAAGGTCCCACAGTTCAGAAGGCAGCACTGGGCTTCACCAAGGCAATAAATGGGCACTCTTATCTCTAACAGAGTCCAAGGATAGTGGTAGCAACACAGTGGTGGAGAAAAGCAATAGTCCTAGAAACAACTTCGTAATAATGAAAGTCTCCTTACTTATGTCCTCTTCTCAGTAAGAAGCATACTACTGTTACAGGTAATGACACTTTTTAAGAGAGTAATGGAAGATTATCAGAAAAAAATACCCTTATCATGGATTACCTCTAGTTCTTTTCATTTACAGGAAAAACATTGGAGGGATGTAACTCTTTCCATAACTGCAAACTGTCCTTAGTGTCTTCTGAAAATTTCACATTCAAATATAATTAAGAAAAAGTATCCACTTTGGTTTCACCCATTTTATATACAGACCCCTTTCAACTTTTGGAACAGTTTGTTAAACTAGGGTTAAGTCTAAAGGAAAATTTTTAATAACACAGAGGTTTATGTCATTATGGCCTGCAGCACCCAGAGTAAGCAAGCATACTAACAGGAATAGCCTTAATCTGCCATTGTTCCTTCAAATGGAAGCAATTAAACAGCTAAAAGACAGTGAACGAAGATGCTTTCTATGTGTGGAAGTTAAAAAATCCACAGCCTACAGCCGCTGCAAGCAAGAAAATGGAAAACACAAGGTTACATGCTGTTACTGTATGAAAACAATGGACATTTGAAAGCCTCCTGGGACTTGAGCCACTGTATATCACAACATTATTAATCTTTGTGAGCAAGGTGTTAACAAGGTTTCAAGGGCAATGGATGCATGTAGGCATCTCTGGTTCTTTTCTAAAGCTGTTTGTATCTGTGAAGTCAAACCTGCTCTAGAAGAAGTTCTTCCCATGCTGTATAGTAATGGCACATCATGGCAGTGTTACCTGCCTACTCTGCACCTCCCTCACATGTAGACTGTCCAACCCAGCACTGCTTGCTCTCTCCACATGCCTCTAGAGCCATGAGCTTACACATATAACTCTGCTCAGGTACCTTGCTGGGGAGGTGTCTCAGCAGCCAACCAGTAGAAGAGAGAGTGCAGGCAAAGGGGGACACCAAATGTAGCATTCCCAAAAGGCTTCACTGGCCCTTGAAAGCACCAAGGGAATGGATGAACTCTGTTCAGCACTCTTTTTTGTTTCCTCTGCTGAAGGACAGGCCATGCCAATACTTCCCTTCCAGTTCTGGGGAAAGGGATGCACAAGGATGTGAGATGAGGTGGTACAGCTCTTAGTTTTGGAGCCACCTAGATGCTGTTGGGATATCAATATATTGCATATTGCTCCATGAGGACATCACACAGCACCTCAGGGCTCGATCAGCAAGACCTTGATTTTTCCAACCTCAATTACAAAAAGTGTTAGATTTGTATCATGAGCACATGCACATTACGAGTAACTACATTAATTACCTGAAAAGAAGTTAATCGAAAGGTTATACACTGTACTATCACTGATGTTGTTTAATCTTTATGTGCAATATGACTACTAAACAAATCTACAGCTCCTGCACCAAAGATAGCTCCTGCACAAAGGACTCTAAAGATAAGAATGCTGAAGTAGGATCATTTCTCATACTGGAGGTTCAGCATCTGTGTATTTTCTGAAATCTTTTATTCTTTTTTTTTTTTTTTTTTTTTTTTTTTAAATAGGATCCAGCTATGGAAACGCAGTTTGTGAAAGTGCTATTGATCTGTATGTACACCTCTCCTCCCCCTTGAAAGAGCTGCAAGGGGGAACTGAGGTGCCTGTTAAACCTAAACCACTTAAATATGTTTTAAAGGTAACTTGTGACACGCACTTTAAGGAACGGTCGCTCTGCATGTTCCCCAGCTCGTAGCTCCTTGATGCTTGCTGCCATGCTGCAGGTGGCATCCAATCAGAGCGGCTGCCACTGAGGCCAGGGAGGCAGCTGCCGGGGTTTATTTTATATTCCAGCTACAGTGCAGGGAATGTACAGCAGTGAGTGTGTACGGCACGGATAATGAGTTGTACTAATTCACAGAAATTCACTTTTTTTGCTGTCACACACTGCTCCTTTTTCTGTAGACCAAGACTTTGAAAGTTCATTTTTTATGTGTCATTTAGTTCCCCAGGGTGTAAAGCCTGCTAAAAATATCCCCATTTCTTCTCCTCTGATAACAGATTATTTATGCAAAGGCAGAATAATTATTCTTGACATACTAGAAGGCTCCCCCACCTAAGGTAGTTTTAAATGATACCTTCATAAAATACAGTGAAGGTCAATATTCTCAGCTAAAGCTCAATATTGAATACGAGTCTTCTGAACTCAGGATACTGGAAGGCTTGTTAAAGGAAGGAAATTATTTTGCAGTTGTATGGGGCATTTGATTTGAAAGCACGAAGGGAACATGACTGGGACAATGAGGTTCTGTAACCAGTTACCCCATTCAACCCTGAAGAAAATGAAGTAAGATCTGTGTGGTGTAGAAATATAGTAGCAATTAATCCAGGCAGAAATATATGTAGGGGAAATCCTGACAACTGGCATCAAGAGGTTAACTCTTCTTTTCTTTTTAATCAGTAAGTAGTTCTGTCATCTTTTGGTTCAGTGCAAAATCTCCCCAGAGAAGTGCCTCCATTCTTTGAATGTCCATAAGGCAATTAGGTTTTACATTTTTAAAACTGAAGGGTTTTACAGGATGAGCCAATTTATATGTTTCCATAATAAGAAAAGACTCAGGGCTACTGAAGTATCTATTTCAAAATGGCTTAGGTGGTGCATTATTGAATCCTACAAAGCCAAGGGGTTTCTAGGTCCCAGAGTCTTTAACAGTCATTTTGAGGGAATTACCTGGGCAGAATACAGAACAGCTACATTTTTGGAAACTTATAAAGCAGCCATTTGCTATTTGGAGTTCCTTCAACAGAGGCAGTACAGAGCAGTGGAAAGAGAGGCTCTGGCTTAAACACGGGCACCCATAGGTAGAAGGATGTTGCCACAGGACTGGGGGACTTTTTTTTTTTTGCTCCTGAGCCTTTTTATTGTCTTAATAAATGCTGGTCAAGTCTCAGTCATAAAAACAATTGGGTGCATATAGCTGTGAGCAAAAATGGGGGAAGAGCTTTCAAACCGGAATAGTGTAACAGCTCTATCTACCAATTAAAGCCATTCAGAGAACAAATCTGATGATTAACTGGATATGTAATTAAGCCTTTATTATTAGTCTAATTGGATGGTTAGGGGAATTATTAAAGCTGTTAAGATTCTGTGTAGTGAGCAGACTGTACAGTACAGGCAACATGAAATTCAGCTCATTACAAGCAAGGCCAAATGAACATTCGAGAGGAAATTTGAGACAGCTGCATCCAAGTCTTTCAAAATAAACCCAAACAAACCTTAAAGCCATGAGTTCAGATAGCAGACAGAGTTATAATGCCCCACTTGAACTAGCATGGCAACAAGCCAAGCACAGACCCATTCCTTAGAGACTACAGAGAGGGAAGAGCTTTTACTGTGATGATGGCTAAAGCATCCTCCTTCCGCCAACACCTACTCCCACCACTACTGATATCAGGATAAGGAGGAACTTGTGCAACAGAGACATCTGAACAGTTACACAGCTGAAATACAACTCCTGAAGCATTAAGAGGAGCAAAAATCTGGTTAATTTCTGAAACAACTCCAAAATCTGGTCTTGGGAATAGAAAAGAAGAAAGGTACATGCAGACTGCTGTATAGGCCTGGCAAAACATTAAGCTTTCTGTGATCATTTAGTCCATGATCCACCTGACCCAGGTCAAAGTCTGGACTCAGCACTGGAAACATGACAAGCTGAGAGTTGAAAACCAGGCTACCCATGTCCCTTACCAACAGCAATGATCACTCAGCCCTCCTGATCTATCCTTACAAAAAATTTATAGTAAAGAAACTTATACGGAAATTCCCAGGCTTACCTGGTGATTTAGAAGGCAATTTCTGTAGCATTCAGACAACTGGAATTATGGCTATTGAAGAATTATCTCCAATGGCCTCAATGAAGTAATGCCTTATAGTTGTTGGATCAATATGATCCTAAATGGCCTGATAAAAACCTGTTGGAGAAAAAAAATTAAAAGCAATAATAGATTTTTTTCCAGCAGCCAAAACAAACACCTCCTAAATGAGCATGTTCATTGAACATGTCATCTATTGTACTTCCCATCTGAAAGAGTGCAATAAGAAGAAAGTACTCTAGAAGCATAATTCAAAGAAGCTTAGATGGAGAGCAGTTAACCAAGAATAAACAATTGCTGGAAATGAGGCTGAAACAGATAATGATTAGCCAATTAACAGCAAAACTAGAAGAGCCTACATCCTGACCAAAGGAACTTCTGAGGACTGCAGCTAGCTGAAGTAAAACAGCACAGTTTTCCTTGGCTTGCATATCCTTCTAGACCCAGGTACAATCTCAATAAAACAGCAAAAGAGGTCAAAGTTACAGTCACACACACACACACTGATTGTGCCAAGGGAAGACCCTCAGTTCTGCATAACAGCAGCTCAAACACATAAAAATATCTTATAACAACAGATATATATTTATATTTGGGATATATTTCCCAACAGCCACCTCTTATGCCTGCAATTAACATCAATGGAAAACACCACCACCACACTCCAGCTTCAATCAAACTATTTTAAAAATGCCAAAAGCAAGATGACATATGATCGCAGTGCTGCTGCACAGATACAGAACACATCTAACTCTCTGTGGAAACCAGCAATACATCTGATATGCTTTAATGCTCTGGATAAAATAAATCTTGTAAGTGACTGTAAAAGTGATATAAAATGTTACAGAACTCACAGTTTGTGTTTTGGGTCTGATTTAAGTTCTCTTCCCATATATGAGCTACACACTATTACTGCTATGAAGGAGTTTCATTTAAAGGCAACTGCCTCAACTCAGAACCATGTAACAAACAATACTCTGTGAAAAAGTCTGGCATGCACCAGGCACTGACACTTGCAATGAAGCAAATATAATGAAAGAAAACAACTCACTATTAGAATAATTAAAAAACTTGTTTTCTAAAATAACAAAAATAAATTGTCATTACAATATATGGTGACCGTGATTAAATCACATTGTCATGGATTAACCCCAACCGGCAACTAAGTACCACGCAGCCACGTGCCCACTTCTCTTCCCTCACTCTCAGTGGGATGAGGAGGACAATGGGAAAAAGGTAAATAAAACCTGTGTGTTGAGATAAGACAGCTTAATAATTCAAGTAAAATACAATAATAGTACTAATAGCAATGAAAAGGGAGACAACAAAAAGGAGTAAGATACCCAAAACAAGTGATACACAATACAGTTGCTCACCACCCACTGATGCTTATCCCATCCCGGAACAGTGATAGGCCCCTCCCAGCCAACTTTCACCCATTTCTCTTTAACCAAAATAATATTGTTAGGTGAAAAATAATAATTTAATAGGAAAGGGCACATTAAGTATAAAAAACAAAACAGAGTTTCAGTTTCCCTTTACTAAAAAGAAAAATAAAGATCTAAAAAGAAAAAGCCTTTTCTGTTGTCCGTTAAATCACAACAGTTACTTTCTACTTTTATGTGTCAGAATGTTTCCTTATTCTGTAGAGTACCATGCCGAGTGGTTTACTTAATAACTAACTAACTAAATAAAAATCATTATGCTACTTGAAATCATTTACTTCTTGGATTAAAAAAAAAAAAAAAAAAATCTAAGACCAAAACTTCACAAATCATCCAAAGGTTTTCTCAAAAAGTCAATCATAATGCTATTTGAGTTTTTATATTAAAGTTGGCAAAACATAATTAAATATCATACTTTAAAACCAGGATACTTTTATGAGTCAAAGCATGGAAGAAAGGAGTTCATTACAGAAAGGCACTTAATCATGAAGAAAAATACATCAGAAGAGCAAGCATTAGAAGGCACTTGGACCAGCTGCAGTTTGAAGAACAAAGTTCAAGAGAAGTATACTTGCAGCATAATATGGATAGAGCATAATTTGAACAGAAAGAAACACTAAAGCATCTCATACCAGTGACTCAAGAAAATGTCATCCTAAGCTCTTCAAAGATATGCTCCTTCTTGCTGCCCTTGATAAAATCTGGTGTGCGTGCACACACACACACACAGAGGTGGAAAACCCATACTGTATGCAGCCTTAAACACGGGAAATCGGACCTGCAACAGATCTCCAGATGCAACTTACATTATCAGTTTTCCCAGAAAAAAATTGGAAAAAAGTATCTTCTCCAAGTTATTCCAACTTTTTCAGTTTTATTTTTCCAATAGATAAGCGTCTCATTTTTAAAAAGCCCTTTGAAGCTTATGTAAAATAAGCAATAAACTTGTGTGAAAACCACTGTCACAGAGCTAATAAGCATGTACTGAGCTTTTCCACAAATTCAGTTCTTTTAGACTCTGAAAGCAAAACCATAGGCTGATGAAAAACATTTGGTAGCTTATAAACCCTATTGTCCAGCAACTGGGTGTTCATATCTGTACTGATGTCTTCATAGTCTGCTTCAGCAATGGTGCTCAAGGAGCACCATGGTGTGTCTGCCTACAGCAAATTGCCAGAACCTCAAGCAGATCAAAGATAAAACACCATCTTGCAGAATGAAAACCACAACCAACTAAAAAAAACCCTCTCACTCCATTCAATACTGTATAAGGGACTGAGACTCCCTAGTAAACAGCAACTTGATGAGTACTATCGATATCATTTAGAAAAAACAAGGATTATAAACTCCATATTTTAGTTTGCATCTGATTTATAAGATCACAGAAAAGCTGTCAGAAGTGAACAATTATTGCATGAAAAATAATATTATAGCCTCAGTGAGTTAATAAAATTTTATTCTGAATAGACTCTCTCTCAAAATACTCTGATGCAAATATCCATGGCAAATAAAGCATGCAGAACCAAAATTCCAAGGCTGTGCAAAATATTAGACAGGGTACAGGGCCAGCTGGAGAATGCCATTCATTAGAAAATACACATGAAAATTCCCTGTCCCAAAGGCTTCTCCTAGCACTTTAATTTTATTAAAGTTGAAAGTTATTTCATTCACTTCAAGTTTTGGAAGAAAGCTATAGGTGGAAGCAATGCCTTAAGTGAAATAGAAAGGGGAAAAAAATAAAAATCATCCATTCATTCTAATCCTAATTCATGTTTTTCCATGTAGGAGCCTTGAAAAAGCCGAAGAACACAGAAATTACATCCTCCTACTGTACACTTCTCTGCATTACTTCCTTACATATAGGTATGTTATTTAGTTAATCCCAAACTTGCTCCTTTAATTATTCACAAGAAAGCCTGACTTCAAGGTTTTGCTGTAGTGTCTTTGTCAAGCTGCAGCAAAGTTCCCTGTATTTTGGTCCCAATATACTATAAGGAAAGCATTGTTGCTATTATCAGACATAAAGGGCTCAAAAAAAGCAGCATTTCAAGACACAAAATAATATGATTTATTCAACACACATGGTCATTTTCAGGTTTTCCACAAAATCTGATCAGCATTGTGTGATACATGCACACACACTAAGTATTTGAACTTCAAAATGACAAAACAGTATCTCTCTGAATGAATGCCCCTCTCTGGTAATGCAATGTTTTGAGGCTATAAAGTAACAGAACAAGATCTTGTATTGTTGAGATTTTGTATTAGGAAACTTTATCACTGGGTATGCAAGAGCAAAGCATTCCTCAAAAGGTTTCCCTAAAACGATCGAACAGTTTAACCAGAGAGGAAGTACATTTACCTTTCAAGTAAATTTTACCTGCTTACTAGTTGGCTACTAGAACATTTTATATTTGGAAATCAATATATGTAGCAATAAAAAAACTCAAATCATATAGAGCTATATAAGGGTGAATGGGATGCAATAACCTAAAAATTACCCTGAAGCACCAAAGGACAGGGACACTGACGATAACCGCTTGTAAGCTTGTACCTTTAACCAGCTTAGTCTCTGTGCAGGAGGGCTATCAGTTCTGCTGTCGCAGTACAGCTCATCCTATACCACTAAAAGCAGGTAGTAGACACTGTATAAGATAAAAATACAACTATCAAAAAGAAAATTTTGTTGATATAACTCTATTAGAACCATAGAAGATCCCTCAGAAAAAGGAGAAGCTTCTTGAAGAAACATGAATGGGTAGATAATGGTCAGCAATCACTGGAATCCTAGAAAACTAGACACTGAATAATAAATGCATCTACAGAAAACATCCAGCTTGAGCAGTTGTAAACCATAGTTTAGAAGCAAGGTAATTGAGAACTGTTACATAGAGCAAAACCATCTAAGTTTTCAGGTAGCTAGCATAAAATCTCTTAGCATCCAAGAAATGACTACTGGTACGCCCCAAAAAACAGAAGCCACACAGAGAAGTGTCAGTGCTCAGTATTCCTGAGTCTGTCATAAAACTGTGAAGACAGATATGAAATTCCTAGAAATCCAGAAATGGCTTCTTAATTACTAGATTTGCACCATTAACTAAAGTAATAGTAACCATTCGCAGATGCCAAAGGAGAAAAAAATAACACTTGTTCAGTCTGCAAATATACTCAAGAAAGGCTGGTCAGAATTATTTTGATTGTCTTTCCTTCTCAGAGAGAAAAGTTTTGAAGTCTTAAAAGCCTAGTCAATGTCAATTACTCATGTAAACAAGATTTCATATTGGTGTAAATCTTGAAGCGCCCCTGACTTGCAACACAACTTGGCCTTCTCAGTCAGAACAGAGCCTTTGGAAAATTTTTGATTGACTGCAGACTCCTCTCTTCTAGCACATCCTGGGACCCTAAATTAGGGAGCTCAGGCTTTGATGCCTCCCAGAAGTTGTGACCTACACCAGCTGTCTAGCAAAGTCTCTGTAGTGTGTCAGCTGCTAGTTAAACAAACACTCATCACCTTTCTAAAAGCAAGTAAAAAAAAAAAAAAAAAAAAAAACAAAGATTGAAGAGGGGTAGGACACCTGAAAGAGTTCATAGAAATTTTGGAGTTGAGAGACTGAAAAATCTCCCAAAATAGCACAATTAAATGCTGGTACTGTGGAAGGCTCAATGTAGGGATTTCCATCATGCCTCTGGTTTGACTGTGCCATTCTCATCCCAGGTTCTGTATCCAGCATTCTTCCCAATAACTCTTTTCTTGGGCTGAACTCTGGGAACATAATTATTTTCCACCCTATTCTTTCTAATGTCTTCATTCAGTAAAGCTGGAGAATTTTCTGTCCTTGTCTCTATTCCGTATCAGCTTTACAAGCCAAGTGCAACTGATGGACACTTCTGAAGAAGGTTTCAGTGGAAGCTCAGAACTGAACACATTATTAATTAGGTACCAAACCACACTAACCCTCCAGGAAAGAGTTCAAAAGTTTTGGCAAAACTCATTTAGCTGTTCTTTGTCATCTTCTAGATATTCAACCAATATGTCAGAAATTGAAAAACAGTCTATAAAAAGGAGTCCCTTTTGTGCAGAAAAGTTTCTGTCCTGCAATGTGCTGTGAATATTTGGGAGAAACTGTTGGAATAAACAGCTATAATTCTGGAATCATGTTAAAGAGTACATTTGCAGATCAGAGGAGGTACATATAGTATATGCATATAGCATTTCTGCTTTGCTGTAAATCCATTTGTTTATTGCAGTGGTTAATAACACCTAAACAAAAGCTCCCAGGATAAACACTTCTAGGGGTATAGTCTTCAAGCCCAAAAGTGAATAAAATGGAAACATTACTGTGAAAGCAAACCTGCAAGGTCAGCTGTAGAGCAAGGGCAGAACCAGCAGCTACACTCAGAGGCATCAAGCTGCAGTCCGTGTGGTTCACATGCAGGACTCCAAGGAAACTCTGAAAACAGTGGGTCAAAGGAGAAAAACGAAGAAGTATTAGAGCATCAGGTAGGTCATGGTCTTAGCAGCTGAGCAGGAAGAGATACGTGAGCATTGCTGCGAATGGGGATAGGGAGGTGAAAAAAAAAAGAAAATAACCAAACAAAAAACACCACAGAACCAAAGCCCTCTGCCAGCTCTCAAATACAGTCTCAGACCTCAAACCCATCAATGCCTTGTGACTGATTTTTAAAGAAAGCTAAAAAGCGCTTAGCAACCACAAGCACCAAACACAGCACTGAAAGGTCAAGAAACCTAGCATAAAAATAATAATCTAAATGTAAAGGGCAAATTCTCACTTGTGGTTTTTCTGTTGAATAGACCCACCCCTTAATCAAAAACAGTTCAAATAAATGTACAGGTCAGTCTCTATTACCCAGTCTCAAGTTACTTGAAATTCCAGAATAAGCTAGACTTATGTATCCGCTGAAACTACTTTTTAAAAAAAAACTATTTTCCTTAAATACTTTAACAAATTTGGTGTGTAACATGGCAAGGAACAGAAGTTAGGGATATCCTCTAGTGTTTAGCAACAACAATATGTTTCTATATAGCGCTTTCCAGATCTACATCAATATGCTTAAAGAAAGGCAGCAATGTGCTGTGGGAACTGCTGCACAGAGACACAGAGAAACATACCCACACACTGGCCAAACAGAGAAGCGCATGCAGAACCCAGGTGTGCCGACTCCAAGAGTGGTGTCACGAAGATCACGTCTAAGCCAGGCAAAGGAGCGTGCTTACACTGATTTCAGAACTTGAGTTCATAGTCTATATACCATGATGTAAGCACAGCATGCTTAGAGCCTTCCCCAGTCGCACTGCATCAAACCCCACCAACAGTGCCTACCACCTCACTACCCAGCAGAGACATTGTCCCCATAATGCACACAGCAACAGCATCTGCTAGTAATGGACACCACTCAAAATATGAAAACCAGCACACACAGGACCCAAGCCCTCCATTTTAAGAACATAAGTTGAATAGTTTCATTTAAAACAAAACCAAAAAAATGAAGTACCCCACCATTCACAATGACCAATATTCACCTCTTAGTTCAGCATCATTTACAGGAGATATTTCAATCCATGGTGAGTTTTATGCCTGGCAAAACTTTTTAGATGATGTCATCTTCCTCCCAAGCTTTTGAGATTAAACAGCTTAAAATCAGGTGCTAAACATCTCCCTTGATGAAGTTAATGAGTTACATCACGCCCTTGTCTGAATCCTATCTACTGGGAAGGAATCCAACACAGGATCTAATTTGAGGCTGACTGTGTAAAACTCTACCCCTAATTTCTGCCCCATGTAAAACTTCACATTGCCCCTGTCTATGTCCTCAACCTTTGCTGTTCATGTTGTTCTTACCTTCTTTTTTGCCACGCAATTATCTGCTTATACATGAACTACCTGAGTAAATCCGCAAGGCCCCTCCCATACCGAGAATTATATTCTCCCTAAATACCAAATTCTATCCTTCCAAGGGAGAAGCTAATCCATTTATATAACTTATCCTTACTGATTATTCCAAAAATACCTAGTTTCTGTTTGCATGTTCAGCTGTTGAGCTTAGAAAATGGGAAATTCTTTCTCAAGAGTCTGAATATACTCCAGAAATACTAAGCAAATAAGTAAATAAATAAAAAAGTAATAACTTACAGGCAGACATTTCAAGTTTAAATTCACATCAAAATACATAATTAATTTCATTGTAACACTGTGGCTAAGCAAAAATTGAAATTGTTTGCATTATGAAATGTGTAAAATATGTGCATTAATTACATACCATGACAGCCTGTTTCTAAATTATAAGAACTTGATAGCCATATTAAAAGAGTCTTTTTTATCATGCCTGTAAAAATAAACCAGTTTTGAAGCCGTAACATGTAAACATACACACACAAATGCACACATAGCTGTTCATTATATGACCCAAATTACTGCAACTTAGACAGGAGGGACAGGGAGGATGGGCAAGACACTCACATTTTTTGTTTACAGAAACATCACATACTGCAGTCTTGGCCCTTACGTATTTGTTAATACATTTTATTTAGTTACAGGAATGTGTACGTTTTTTGTAATAAATAGATTCAGAAGCCATTTTTAATTATAAATTTCTTACATGAGGTCAATACTCCTCAAACATGTAAAATTCATGCAACTAAACAGGTTCATGTATAGTATTTTGATGACGTGATTAAGTGCCAGAGCTCACATATACACACACACACACAAAATAAAGGCAAGGTAGATTCTTTTGTCAGATGTATTTGAGATTAATGGCAAGCTGGCAGACTGAATGGATTCCACAGCACTGAGGCAATTACTGTAGTAGGTAAAGCAAGTGATAAAGATTTATTTAGTACAAGCCTGATACTCATTAATCTCTTTAAACCCCATATTAAGGTTGTTTAAAGTAGTATAGTTCTTCTCTGGAAAGGTCTGTTGAATCTATGACAGAAAAGGCAGACCTGCATAAATGCAGTGCAGGTCTCCATGGACTATGACATTTCTATACCTCCACAGGGAGGCAAGTATTTTAGATTAGTTTGGTTAGCACTGCAGATGCAGCATGCTGATTTACTAAAATCTGATGCAAGTTCCAAAAATAATTAGCTTATCAAAGATCCACTTTCCTTCCTCTCTTTTATTAGTGTGCTAAATATGGCATTGTTGCAAGGAAAGAATTCATTTCACTAGTATTCAGACACTAAGCATAGACACGTCAAAATTGAGTCTTTTTAATAGAGTTCATTCTCAGTGCTGTCTTCTTTTGAAAGACGCTCATGTTAAATGACTAACTCAAAAAACATTCAGATGTATAACTCCTTCCACACTACTATGAAAAAAAAAATCAGTAAGCATTTCTGAAAATCAAGTTATTTTATTGGTCCAGTGTCACCAGAGCAGGTGTCACAATAGACAACAAAGACAACACATGGCACACAAGGTTTTTTACGAACCGGGCTTGAGGTACCACACAAGAAACCTGTTGAATGGAAGAAAGACTAAAATTTCATACTTCTATGATAGACTTTTTATTACAGATATTCATTTAGGAGAGCTTTTTTCCAAGGAAAAAATAATTTTGATCTGGCATACAGAAAATACTCTCTTTGAAATAGGTTAGTTCCTTCAGTGTTTAAGAAAGACTTGTTTCTGAACACATCAGTAGGAAAGAATATTGTTTCAAGAACCACGGTCAAGGTTCCCAGTTACTACTGGCATGCACATAAATAATCAGCAAGACACCCACTGCCCCTCCTAATTTTTTATCTTCAGAAAGCATATTAAAATGATTTATTTCTAGCCTGCTACTCATAGTGCATGCAAGTCAACCTCTCCTTACCTTGCCAGTGACAGGGATATCAACAGAACCCCAGGTACCAACTCCCCAGTGAATTGTGCCTGGGGCAAAATCAGCTGCAATAATTCCAGCAACTGGAAATAAAAAGGAATGTTAATAGTAGAAGCTAATCCAGCACACACTGAAGTTACATCAACAACTTACACTATGTAGCAGATAAAAATAACTAATTCTAAATGCAAAAAATACATTCCACAAGACCACACAAAAGCAGTGAAACATAATTTAATCAATTTCAAGTAGAAGATATTTCTAGTCCATATTAAAGCTTTCTCAAGCGACTAGAATCATGCAGAAACAGAATTATTAAAAACAGGTTTGCACACAAAACCAGTGTAAGTCAGCAGGTATCATCTTCATTTTAATAGGAATAAATTAATCATTTTTATTGGGGTTTTTGTGTTTCTTTCATTTTTTAAAAAGGTTTCACACTGTAGGGTTTCTTAGCCCAAGTTAGCACAAAATAATGCAGTTGGCCTAGTGTTTTTCTAACATTTTTTCACCCATTCTCTTCCTTATCTCTCCCCTGCTCTCCCTCCCTCCATGTGGCCTCTACAGTTTCCTATCTTCATTGAAATGCCTTCCAGAAATACCTTTATGCTGACAGAGTTGCCTTTTCCAAAAGAGCAAAATTCTCCAGAGACTGGGGTTTCCAGATCTGAATGCTTAATTTCATATTCCAGCCCAGCAAGGGCAAGGATTCAAAAATACTGGATCAGGTGATCAAACTACAAGAGCTAGTTATGTTGAAATATTCCCTTATTTTCCAATGGTGTTTCAATATTAACATCTATAAAAATATTTTCCAAGAACTTTATTAACATTTCAAAAGCTTAATATCCAGCCTATCGGTAACCCTTCTCACTACCCACAGAATTCTGTGCCAGTTATTAAATGCATCTGAAAATAAAGGATATTTAATTGCGTTAAATACTTCTTTTCAATACAAACACACACACGAAAACCACTCAAAAAAAAAACCCCAGCAACCCCCACAGAAATACCGACACTACCCTATACCTCCTAAAATACCCCAAAACTCCCTATGCTTTTCTAGTCAAACAACAGCAAATATTTACCAACCACCAGTTTCTTTTATCCCAGTTATTGCCTGTTTCACTTTCCTTAACTGTGAGGTAAGCTAACTAAATTTTATTTATTTATTTACTTACTATTAAAGAAATCAAGAACATCCAAATCACTTTTCCAGGAGGCTAAAGGAAAATAAATATCTTAGCATCAGATACATCATACCAGTGTTCCAGCTAGATATAATTGCCAACTTCAGTCGGCATTCAGCTTAGAGAATTTCTCATCATGATCTTTTTTCCAAGTCTTCTATGTTGATTCTAATATTTGAAAGATATCTTTATTAGTTTCCAGCGCAAAATCTAGAAATCAGTTTATCTGACTGAACAAGTGTTATATGAAAGAATTATTAAAGTCTCTGATGAGCAAAATGTTTCCTCCTTTTTCAGGCTATTTCTTAAATGCTGAAAGTATAAGAGTATTCCAGTGGAAGAAGAATTGTCTTTTACATCACCTATCTTCTGTTTCAAACCTATCTCCAATAAAAATAGCATTTTAAAAATAATTCCATGAATTAACTTTATTCTTTGTGACTGTTACTGCTTCTCAGTAGCAGAAAATTAAGGCATTAAAAATTTTCAGTCATCATTGCCTTCTAACAAACAATATAAAAACAGATTCTCAATACCAAATACAGGGCCCCTTTCTTACTTGAAATACCTCTAATATCTTGACAAAGTGTAAATAAACAAAATATCAAGACTGAACAAAGCCCAAAAAATATTACTGCAAGAAAAAATCCCTAAAAATATCAAGACTGAACAAAGCCCAAAAAATATTACTGCAAGAAAAAATCCCTACTTGTCTTTTTGTTTGTTTTTCTCTTTAAATAAGCTCAACAAGAAAAAAAATATACCAAACCCCCAAAACAATGTCTTATGTCCTTCAATGATGCTTACAATAACTGGCAACAATATAGATATTCATATTCACCCCAACATCACACCTTTGCTCTAATGAGTTTCTCCATGCTAAGGAATATGTGAAGGTTCTCCTTATGTTCAGGACAGCTTGGTTTCATAGGAAAGGTCTTGAAAGGGATTGCCATGGAATGTACACAGCCTGTGTAGTTTAGCTCTTCTCAGGAATGAGGTTGGGGTAGTGGAAAGCAGATACAAACCTTGGGAAGCAGAAACTGAACTCCTTCCAGTTCATCCCATTTGGTCAAGCAAAGCCATCAGTGGATTTCTGCCACTGGAGCTCAGGAATCATGATGTAAGATCCACAAAAGGTGCAGGAGAAGGCTAAAGAGTGCTGCACTGAAGATCCTGCATGGAGGACTGTTTAAGCCTGGATAACGAGAACAAAAGACTCTGGATCTATGCTTTCTGCTGATGAGTACAGAACAAAGAGCAAAAGCAGGACATTGCCTCTCATCCTGTGACAGGGGAGCAGTGAAAAGATCCTCATTCTGATTTCTCTGCACCCTTCCTTGAGGTTTTTGAAGGTACATTGATAAGATCTTCCAAGCCTTCTCTTCTCTAGGCTGAACAGAAGAGATGCTCCAATCCCTTAATCACCTTTATGTCCCTTTGCTGGACTTTCTTTAGCAGCTCCATTTTTCTCTTGCCTACACATTGGAAAACACAAGAAGAGAAGAATTCATGATGCTAGAAAAGTTATTACAACAAATTAAACATGGTCATGTTACTCATATAAGGTGAAATCACCTGTGAATTTATTCATATTCATCAAGTGTGCTTGCCAAACCACAGCACCAGAAGTATCACATTTTCTGTGTGAACCAAATCATTTACAGAAAAGCTATTTTAAACACTGCGTATAAGAATTTCCAATATTTTCATGTCCCAGTACCTCTCAAGTCAGGCTCCCTCAGTGCCCTTACTCAAATGATATCAGCCTCATAATGAGAGAAAGATTTTAACAAATACATTTTAGAAATCTCAAAGTGATTAAAGTAGTTTTTCTATGCATAGTAATGAGGTGGTTTTCAGGTTTGCTCTTAAAGGGCTCAAAGCAAGTTTTAAGATGTGATCTCAGAGTTAAAAGTGACATGCCCAGTGGAAAGCTGGTAGTGTCCTCTTTACATTATAATGCAGAAGCCTGATGTTTCTAACTCAGTGAATTTTAAAATAAGTGACTTTAAACTCATCATTACCACTAAAATTGACTCTATGCAGCAAGCCAAAGTTGGAAATCCCACTTGAGGAAAGTGGAAAAATATGTACTAGTATGGCATTTGAAAAGATAAAAAAAAAAAAAAAAAAAGAAAAATGAATCATTTGAAGGCAGAGCTGGGGGATAAGAATAATCATAATTGACAATAGCAGAGTCACCATTCACTAAAGGAGCCAAAAGTTTTTGATAACTATTTTTTCATGTGGCTGTGTAATTAGCGCTATTTCTCAGCTACACAGGTATTAAGTATTTACGCTGGAGAGAGGTATCCCTGTGCAACTATATGTAAAATATACTCAACCCCAAGATTCCAAAGGATTGCAAAAAATCTTGTTGCTAGGATTAGTTATACTTTCTTGGTAGATTTTTTTGTATCCTTTATTTAAAAGGTATTTCTGGAAAATACTGAAAAACTAAAATAAGAAAAACTTAAAAGATCCCCAAAAAACCAAGGACAACCACAGGCTTTTAGGTCTAGCTGTCAAGGTCAACTGATATCACTAGACTTACATGAACAAGTTACAGTAGGGAAATCATGTTAGGAAATTCGGGTCAAGTTATCATGCAGTAATAAAGCTGCTACCTCCAGACTCAGTCATTTAAATAGTTTTAAAAATCTGTTATAGCTTAGCATTTGTAACATTAGAGTCATAATCGAGCAAGATGCCAAGATTTATAAAAGGCCACTTAAATATTTATTCAGATGTTTCAAACAAAAAATCCACAAACCTCCCCCCCAAAAAACCCATCACATGTAAATCCAAATAATATCTCAATTTAGTTCACAACCACTTACAGCTGGGGGTGCAGAAAAAACCCAAAAGCCTCATGCTTAAGTGTACTGAAATAGCCAGGATAAAGAGCTTCTTAAATGTCTGCATGGGTACAAGTGTAGACCTGGACCTGATATGACCACTACAGCAAAAACACAAGGATCAAAAGATAAAAAAGAATAAATCCCTTGTAAATATAAATTACAGTGCCAAATTCAGACAAGGTGGTGAAGTGACATAATCAAGTAGATACAGCACTAAATCTAGGGCACTCAAGTTACTACTATCACAAGCTCAGTGTAAAAATTAGGTTGCAACATTCTCAAATGTATATTCTCAATTACAGTTCAGGGAGGCATTTTCAAAGCACTCTATGTTGGTGTAACTACTCCCACTGAAGTCACAAGGACCTCAACAACTGATTTCTAAGGAAGCAGGGCTGCACTTTCAAAAGGCTGAGCACTTTGGAAATCCCACTGTAAATGGGTTACATGGAGAGAACCTGAGCTTGTATGGCATGTTTAGGATTACAAACACCTCCAAGGGCTTAAAAAAGAATAAAACTATTAGATACAAAGTGTTCAGTATACACTCAGTAAGAGCTTGCAGACATCCTTGCACATTCGAACCTGCCTAGTTAACAAGGAAAATGTGTACAGACAAACTAGCCCCCATTTTTAAATAACCGCTGATCATGTGAACATACTGGTAGTTAAAGATTATAGAAAAACAGCTACATGGTGACAGCCAAGACCTCCACACACCATCCCCACAGATCTTCCTTCCCTTCTGCCTGTTCCCAGCTCAAACACTCCTTGCTCCCCCCTGAAAATTCACGTTTCAGCTTTAACTTCTTATGCTCTCACACCATGCATGGGATGGACAGAGAAGCACTGCCTGCAGAAGCAGTCGCAAAGCAGATCAGGGGACTGTCAAACAATCCTGAAAGGAAGTCAGGAAAAAATATGCTAGTGCACCATATTGCCTGGAAACGATGTAGGTTAAGCAGGGATGCAGCCACAACTCAAAAAATTCAGACATAAACAGAAGGCTTCCAAATACTATAAAATTAGGTATCAGAAATGCTGACATTGTTTCAGTCAATTACAGCAATTAGCTGAACTGGTCTACCTTTTCTGGATGATTTTATTTTTGTATTTTTATAGACAAGTTTTGTATGTAAGCACACACAATTTTTCCATAGGTCACTTACGTATTTAGGCCTTCAAATAATAGTTGCATCTCTTTTTCAGAAACTAAACACAGTGGAAGTCATTTAAATGAATAATGCATTTTTTTTTTAATGGAACAGCAAAGTAATATAAGTGGGGCATGTTAATTCCCAGGCATGTGAAATTTATTGTCACTTAGGTGCCCACCGGGAATAATTTATGCATCCTCGATTAAGAAAATATTTTTAATTTGAATTTGCATATTTTGCTCATTACGACTAACCTTCACACAGTCCTTTTTGGGAGGTGCCATGCCCTCAGGTCGAAGTTTACAAAATGTCCATTTACAAGGAAGTAAAAATGAAACAAAGATGCACACATGTTTTCTAACAAGAAAGATAATGTGTATCCTGGACAGCATACACTCTTGGCTTACAGTTTTTCTAGTGCAATCAAAACTGGGTTAGATTTCATTCTTCCTTCTTTAAAAGAGACCTTTATTCAAGTGCTTGAAATCAAGCTAATCCAAGGATAGCATGGTAAATTCCAGCACAAGACAACAATTCAAACAAACTTTTTTTAAAAAAATCACAAAAATCACAAGGTCAAATTGAGAAAGAAAGAATTTTCAATAAAATTAATCCCTCCATCATCTGTTGCAACAAACTACATGCACCAGTGAACAGTTTCTGGAAAAGCATTCAGTGTTCCCAGCTTTCTTCTGGCAGGAGCAGCAACTGTGACATTCTGCAATTTATAAAACCAGATTTTAAAACTGTTCTCATTAAACCACAAAGTCAACATGAAAACTCTGATTTCTAAAACATTCAGAAGTACATATACTAATGAATTTTTAAAAAACCAAACCAAACCAAATCAAACCAACCTGATAGTGTCATTTATGCCTCAAAACTACACCTTTCCCTATTTCACATTTACCCTGACCTCCATCTGGAAGCACAAAAGAAAGCAACATCGCAAATTAAAAAAATAAAACAAACCAAACCAAAACAAAAAGAGTTTGCAAGGAGCAAGAGACCCCTAGTTCTGGCCTCCTCAGATATACCTCTTTCACAGCCTTTCCTGGTTTGTGCTGGTGGTGTCAGTACCAGCCAAATAAGTTAACCCAGAGACAATGTATTAGCACTATACCTCTAATGTTTGAAATTAAAATATGGAAATAGTCACAAAACATCCAAAATAGAAGTGTAAAGAAGCATTTGCTGGAGATTCCCTGTCCGGTCCTGACAGGTCTAAAAATTAAGACCACTGAGAATAAGCCGTTAACCTTTTACTCACCTCAGTGCCCTCATGCAATTACCTTTAAACTAAGAAGCGGGAGAAATAGGTGGTTTCAGAGAGTAAATAAGCAATAAAATGGAAAAGGCAGATGATACCCTGTACCTATCCAGCTAAGAACCTTAAATGCCCAAAGGCCGTCTTAACAGTAACTTAGCACTTCCTGGGCAGACAACGCAAAGGCCAAGAGTGTGGCATGATGAATACCTAAACCAAAAGTGAGAACACTGCTGCAAGCTATTTTCCAGAAATTGAAGACATCCACCTCCAAATATGCAAGGACAGCCTGCACATTCACAAGCATTCCTGGACAAGCCACATATTCACACCCACCCATGGCTTTCTCCAAGCAAATTAAACCTTATTTTAAATAATAATAAAAACCCCAACAAGAAATAAAATTAAACCAAAGCAAAAAAAAACTAATTCCAAGCCACCCTTAAAGCTTCTGAAGTTTCCATTTTAAAGTTCTGTTTTACCGCTAGCTTCCTAGTGAAAGGGGTTGTAATGAAAAAATCTGCTACATTCTCTCAGCATTAAATCAACTGTGTTATAATTTTACAAGTCTTATAGGACAACTGCACCAGACAGAAACTAGGCAGACTCTGCAATTCTGATCACTTATCAGATCCTCAGTCTTAAAAAAAATCAATTTAACTGCTTATTTTATAGGGAGGGCTGCAGATTTCAGAACTTCTTAGAAGCAACACAGCTGAAGTGTCATGTGGGTTTCAAATATGATTGAATTCAACTTGATTACCAAAATGGGCTATAGCTCTGTGAACAGATGAGCCTGTCCCTCAACAGGTGAGACTGAGATTACAGGAATTAAGACTGACTTTCAGTAGATGAACTATGACCTCCCAAATACTGTGTGCCATACAATTAAAAAAAAAAAAAAAAAAAAAAACACAAAAAAAAAAAAACAACACTGAAGAGCATCTGTTAAAGGTATTTAAGAATTACCTAAACAGCACATGGTGGTCCTGCTAAGGATTTTATGGATTCACAGCCATAGCATGACTCAGAAAATCCACTTGCACTCTCCTCACAGCTGTACTCTCCCAATTATAACTTCTGTGAACTGCAGCTAGCCCAAAACTTTCTCATAACTTTATAGGCCACGTTTCTCTTTCTGAATTAAATTCATACCAAAGTTCATGAACAGCATAGTATTCCCACAGCGCGGGGTCAGCTGCCCAGACCCCAGGAGGCCTAGTGTGGCACAGAGGAAGGATTTCTACTAAGTCTGTACCTAACCATGTGCTTCCATAGCCAATTTGGCTAGATATACAAAGATCATGATGGCAAAAGCCAGGGGCCTTCATTAGAGAAGAACAGCTGCTTCTTTCACAGGACACCTTTCAAATGAAATATATACAGTCTCTTGGGAATATCTCTGTTTGTATTACAGGTTCTCAGTTGCAGTTTAGGAATTAAAAAGCTCTGCAGAGTTAACTGGCTGTTTAGACTTGTGGAATTACAGAGCAAGGCACACCTCACTACTTGTTTACAACAGTACAGATGGTATAAATAACATATTTGCATGCATGTTTTATACATACATTGCTGCAGTTCAAAGTTTGCTTTACTTTTCCATAGAAGTTTTCGGTTTCCTGTAATACATACCTGCCCAGGATTTCATTACATTTGTAATAAATACTTACAATAAAAGAATGAAATAGACATACAAGGGGTAACAGATTAACACTTCAACAAGGGACATTTAGATTGGATCTAAGGAAGAAGTTCTTTACTGTGAGGGTGGTGAGGCACTGGAATGGGCTGCCCAGGGAAGCTGTGAATGCTCCATCCCTGGCGGTGTTCAAGGCCATGTTGAATAGAGCCTTGGGTGACATGGTTTAGTGTGAGGTGTCCCTAGCCATGGCAGGGGGGTTGGAACTAGATGATCTTGAGGTCCTTTCCAACCGTAACTACTCTATGATTCCATGATTCTATTAGAAGCCTTACTAAACCATTTATAAAAGGAAAAAGAAGCCACATCAATGCAAGAAAATAGCTCATATAGGATCAGATGCAGCTCTGCTTTAACCTAAGGAGAGGACAGTCTACTGGGTACGCTGCTGGCACATCACAGATCCACACCTGAGCTGGGAGGGAGGAAAAAGGGTGACTAAAAGAGGGTATGATGATCAAATGCTGTCCTTAAAATGGATATCCCAAAATACACTGCTACACACAAAGCCATCCTTAAGAGTGCAGTGCAGAGTTTAAAACAAGCATTTTCTCAATGAAAACTCCCAGACTACACTGCTGCACTAAGTCAAAGATTTCTTCCCTCTTCCTCTGATGTACCTCATATAGCATGTGCCGCGTGCTGCAGAAATCTGATATTCTACAGGAGGACAATTTCATAAAGCCTGTAAGATCATTGGTAATATCACCAATATAAAAGCATTGCTGAAAACATGTTACATATTATTTCACAAGAACAAAAATCCAATAATCAAGTCTGATTTTCCACACACAGAGGTATAGAACAGAGAGGTTTTGCTGAATCATTGTGCTTGATTCTTAGAAGTGCTCTTTAAAAGAGGCAGTCTTCCTAAGTATGTGCAGCTTAACCTTATTTCTCAAGTTCCACATTTCTCTATACCATCCTTAGGGTATTAAACAGCTTAATTAGAATCAAAATGTGCAATGTTTTCCACGTGGCTGAAAGAGTGAAGCATTTCAGGTGTTTTATTTTGATATATTTAAAAAAGAAGGACTCAAAATGTTGATCTGTGCCTATTATTTTCAAAAGGTGATTTGCTGATATGTTGAAAAATACATTAAAGAGAGCAGGAAGTCGATTATAAAATTTAGGCAAGTAATAATAGAAATCATTCTTGTAACTTTTTACCTGAGCAGTAAAAAATAAAAATAAAAAAACAAACAAACAAACAAACAAAAAAAAACCTTACATAAACTGAGCAAAGAGGAAAATAAGAAAATAAATTAAAAAAAAAGGAGGGAGGGGAGAGAAAATACACAATAAAAGATATGAGTATCTATTTTAGAAACTTACTTTTTCTTTTGCATCATTTGCCCACTGAATCTCACCAAGAAAATAAAGGCTAAAAAGTATGCAAGTGAAAAAAATTGATTCAGTCTCACTAAAAATGAACAAATCATGCCATCAATGTTTATTTCCTAAAGGTTAAATGCTTGCGTCAAGAACAGTAAAGTAGAAGTTCTTGGGCACAAAGCCTCACCTTCCTATGAGAGTTCTTTCACATTTGCCAAACAGTCAGCTGACATGGTCTCCTCCAACACCTCTATCACAGAACTAAGCAGTACAGAAATTCACTGGGAAGCAACCCCGCGCTTCTGTAACCTGATAGGAGATTGTCATGGTTTCAGCAGTAGCAGTCATTTTTCTCCTTGGTAGCTGGTGCAGCGCTGTGTTTTTGATTTTGGGCCTGGGAACAGTGCTGATAACACCAGCTTGGTAATGTTTTGGTCTGACCAAGGACTTTCTGAGTCTCATGCTCTGCCAGGGAGGAGGGGAAGCAGGGAGGAAGGAGAGACAGGACACCTGACCCAAACTGACCAAAGAGGTTATTCCATACCACAGCACGTCATGTCCAGGATGTAAAAATGGAGGGCAGAGACCCGGAAGGGTGGTGGGGGTGCACGGTGGGGGGTGCACGGCTTGGTCGGGCTGGGATTGATGGTGAGGTATTGTGTTCTTTCCTTGTATTTGCCTTGTCATTATTATTATTGGTGGTAGCAGTAGTGATTTGTGTTATACCTTAGTCACTAAACTGTTCTTATCTCAACCTGTAGGAGCTGAACTCTTTCGATTCTCCTTCCCATCCCTCCAGGAGCGGAGGGAAGAAAGAGGGGGAACTGAGTGAGTGAGCAAAACTGTGTGGCTGAGAGGCTTAAACCACGACAGAGATAAAAGGTAAGGCCTTGGTTTTGCTCCATGATCCATTTGATGTTTTCCTGTCTCCAAGAAAAAAGGTGACATGCTGTATGGTGGAGGGGAGAGGACACTTATCAGCCGGTGCCAGTTGATCTCTTGAAACACTCCCTGAATGATATTAATTCCTTTTCTAAGGCTTTCTAGCTCACAAAGTAAATGGAAAAAAAAAAAAAAAAGCACTACAAATCATTAAAGTTATGGTTTTTAATTCAATTAGTTTGAAGAAATGGGAGCCCTAAGAAAAAATAGGTGAAAAAAAAACCGAAAGAACAAAGTCCATCAGCTGCTGAGAATCTTGGTTCGAGAGATCCTCTGCACAGGACATGAAGTGTCGCTGCCTCTTGTCAAGACTCGCCAACAGTGTCGCCAACACATCCTGCTCAATACTTCCATACCCTGCCAGCAAGACTCACTTCTCCCACAGGCAGGCTGCTGCTCATCAGGAAAAGCAGCAGTGAAATCATAGAATCATAGAATCATAGAACAGTTAGGGTTGGAAAGGACCTCAAGATCATTGAGTTCCAACCCCCCTGCCATGGGCCGGGACACCTCCCACTAAACCATGCCATCCAAGGCTATGTCCAACCCCACCTTGAACGCCGCCAGGGACGAAGCATTCACAACTTCCCTGGGCAACCCATTCCAGGCCCTCACCACCCTCACAGGAAAGAATTTCTTCCTCATATCCAATCTAAACTTCCCCTGTTTAAGTTTAAACCCATTACCCCTTGTCCTCTCACTACAGTCCCTAATGAAGAGTCCCTCCCCAGCATCCCTACAGGCCCCCTTCAGGTATTGGAAGACTGCTATGAGGTCTCCACGCAGCCTTCTCTTCTCCAGGCTGAACAGCCCCAATTTTCTCAGCCTATCTTCATACGAGAGGTGCTCCAGTCCCCTGATCATCCTCGTGGCCCTCCTCTGCACTTGTTCTAACAGTTCCATGTCCTTTTTATGTTGAGGACACCAGAACTGCACACAATACTTCAAGTGAGGTCTCCCGAGAGCAGAGTAAAGGGGCAGGAGCACCTCCCTCGACCTGCTGGTCATGCTCCTTTTGATGCAGCCCAGGATACGGTTGGCTTTCTGGGCTGCAAGCGCACACTGCCGGCTCATGTTCATTTTTTCATCAACCCACACCCCCAAGTCCTTCTCCGCAGGGCTGCTCTCAATCTCCTCCCCACCCAACCTGTAGCTGTGCCTGGCATTGCTCCGACCCAGGTGTAGGACCTTGCACTTAGCATGGTTAAACATCATCAGGTTGGCATCAGCCCACCTCACAAGCGTGTCAAGGTCCCTCTGGATGGCATTCCTTCCCTCCAACATATCCAACAAATCAGATGCCCCTGCACTCAGCCAGCTCAGGAGCAAGACCATTATTAAGACAAGAGGAGTAAGTCTGCCCTACTAAAGCTGACAGTCAATTCACCATCTTATCACTAGTTGAAAGGATTGTAAATTTGCTTATAAGCCTTTTTGAAACCATTTATGACTACTGAAAATCACTCAGCAATTTTTAAAACATGCATAACTACAAAAAATATACATCAGCAACAGTCCAAAAGGTAGCATTTTTAACATTTTAATCTAATTCTCACACAGACTCAGATGATAAACTGAAATCACAGAGCTCATTTCTTGTAATTAAAGATGTATAAAGTCCAATGTCCCAGACAACTAAAATTCATCTGTTTTGGTACACCCCAGAAAAAACACCTCATGTGCTGAGAGAATAGAGAAAGGAAAATCTTTCAGCAATTTCAGTACCAGTTTCAGTTAAGACCACAAAATTGGTTCAATCTGAGAAAAATTATGCGGTTCCAGCCTGATTCCTTAAGAATATAAATATTTTAGATTGCCATCTCTCCTTTGAATTAATCTTTTGATTTAAAAAAAATAATGAAAAAAAAACCACCAACTAAATTACTCAATATCAAGTACATCATTTTGCGGAATCTTAATTTAACAAAATTTTCATCGACTTTTGCTTGTTGCTTCTGTTCTCTGTATGGGTAGGACATGTCCTTTATAAATTGGTTTACTACAAGTCTACAAGCACTTTCCTGGAAAGAGACTGAATGAAAAGGGAAGCACTGACACCAGCCCATCCCCTTCCCCAGTGCAGTCTGGTCCTGGTCAGCAGTTCACTCAACTTACAATGCCAATATTGAAAAAAATTTATAAAAAATGAAAATATTTTTAATTGTTTAAGTAGTCGTTAAGCACCTTAACATTGCTATTGCCAACCTTCTGGGTGGCAAAACACAGGCTGGACTCCATCTTTGATACATGTTACACCATTTGGGGGATTTGGAATCAAGTTCCAGCATCGCATATAGCACAATATTAAATCACACACAATGCACTATAAGCAATCCTCCTCTGGCCCAATCTACTAAAATGATTTATGCACAGAAAGTTTAACTGTACAGCAGGGAGACTGCTGCACATTTGCACCTTCACAAAGAACCCTTGTCAAGCAAGTCACTGCTATAAATGCCATTTGGGCAGGTTTTAGACTGGTGTGAGATTTAGAGTTTTGAAATAAACCCACCTTCTTTCGATATGAAAGGACAACCAACATATTATATGGAAAATACACAGTTTCTTATGCACAAACATATAAATACATTTTATAGCAGCCACATAACTAAAAAAATCCACCAGCATTAAATAAAAGACCTGCCATAATGCAACCTGTTGTTACTCCTCAGAGTGATTAAAACATGATTTCACCATGCTGAAGTGTCTCTCCTCCCCCTCACACCACCAAACCCTTTCTTCTTCTGCATTTGTTATACATTCTCATTTATATTATCTGTCTAGCTGTCTGTCCTTAGATTGTAATCTGCTTAGAACAGGCCCTTTTCCTTCTTGACCATTCAACAAGCACTGCAGTTGGTGGTACCATGGACAAATATTAAATGAACCTCTCTGAAAAGAGACAACTGTAAGAGGGAATTCTATTGTGTAAAACAAACGTTCCCACAGAAGAGAGCTGAGGTACTTAACTGAACTGGTTTTTGCTCAAAAGACTATTCAAAATATTGAAACACTCCTCTGCACATTGTTTGCTTGCACAGAGACATGTGCTGTGCATTTTTAGGGGGCTTATCCTGACAGCATTTTAGAAACAGAAGCTTCCGTTAATATTTCAGCAGGAAATGTGTCTCGTGTAACTGTTTTGAGAGTTTAATCAATGCCTTTTAAAATAAGTCAAGACCAGAAATGGGAGTTGGTTTGTGATTCCTCCTTAAAAAGCTGGCTATGGAGTAAAGGAAAGATTTTTAAGCAAAACAGTATTTCATCTTGCAGAGTGCAAGATGAAAAGTGCGTGAATGAAAAACGGGGGCTACAGACTGACAGTATCTCTAGAGCACTTGCTTTCTGCCCTGCTGTAAATTTAAGTAACCTTACAGCAAGCAGTAACTTTGAAATTAGAACCTGTCAGAAAAGACTTTCTATTATTCATGTTGGTGCCTGCAAGTTTAGCTTTTCTGTTTGAGGCTCTCCACCTAGTTTTATAAAAGTTGTCAGAAAAATTATATCTGTGAAGCTCCACTAAAGTGGCAAAACAATGCCACAATTAAAAACCTCATGGGAAAAAAAAAATTACGTGAGTTGTATTCAGGTACGGCTGTGAAAGGGTATGAACAATTTGCTGTTAAGCTGCACTCAAACCCCCTCCAATCCAGTACCCTTTTGCCCTCAGCATCCACCTTCTCCCCTGTTGTAATCAAGAATACAGAGTGGATATTGAAATTAACTAGTACAGTAAGTGAACTGCAGAATTAGTGCCAATCTAGCAAATTAAACAAGGGAATAACCTAAATTTTTTCCATTTTTCCTTTTTTATTTCCAACAAATTAGAGGGCTTCGGTAGATTTTATCAAATGCTGAGCTCCCCACTCTCTTTCTCAAAACTATATAAATGCCTTGAACTCCCAAAAGAACATCATCATTCCTTAGCCCCATGTAGTTCTCTTTCATTTACCCACTTCCACAGTGCCATTTTCAAAGACTTGTTTTAGCCAAAGGGAACAAAAGTGGAAATCCTGAAAGGATATCTGCAGATTTTTCCAGAATTTTTACACTGCCCCCTTCACCAACTGTCCACAAGACCTCCACACCCCCACTGGGATATCCTTTATGGATGACTCCTGAGGTACTTGAAGATTAAAACAAAAGACGAGCTTCACAAGTCTTCCACTGCAACACCAGCCACAATAGTTTAGTTGCCCTCTCTGAACACAAAAGTGAAGCCTAGTCTCACCTTTGAAGTTGTAAGCCTTAGCCAAATTCCAGAAAACAAGAGACAGACATGACAATATGTAATTTATTTTGTGGACCACACAGAGGCACACACATTCTACATGATCTGATCAGATGCAAGTGCAAGACATAGGTATCAACTATGAGACTGAAAGTGTTTTCTTTAAAAATGTAATACTAAACTCAACAAAATTTACAGATAGCCTCATAGAACAACACTAAACACTAAAAAAAATAATGAATATGCCTCTTTAATGGATAAGCCATTCAAAATTGGGCCCCAAGTGTTCCAATAGCAAAACTACAATAGAGAGCCTGCAGGCTGCTTCAGAACTGCACAGGCACTGAATGCAAAAAAGAACCACAGTGCTTCCATGGTGGCATCGATTCCAATTCAAGCACAATAATAGGACAGAGCACAGTATTCTTCACTTGCATCACAAAAGGAAAAGATCAGCAACCTCAAATTTTGTGTACATGCCCTAAAAACAGGTGTTAAATCCCAACAACAAAACCCCACAACCCTGTTTCACATGGGGTTCCCCACAAACAAATTACGAATTTCTACTTTGTATGGGCAAGTGATTAATTTCTTGCAAGTCTTCCTTTCCTGTAATATAATTTTATTTGTTTTCAAATAACCTATCATTTCCAACCACTCCCACGGCACAATTAAACCTCAATAAATCCACTCAGGTATGCTCCTGTCACCAGTTATTTTGCAGACTACTAAATTCTAACTATGTATTATGGAGTGAATTTTGTACATAGATATGATGTTAATTGGTGATATAAATAAATGGCAGTTTCAGTGATACATTTCTTGTGAGAGCTGAAAGCCTTACCTGCACCTACTTCTCTATGTATCTGGAACAAGACCATATGCTGTGCCAGTAATTCAACCCGTAGCACTATATCTAGAAGAGGCCACAGGCACCTGCTCTGTTTTGATGATGCAGCTCCACAGAGTACGTCACCTCAGAATCCTCTGCACATGTAAAAGAAGATTAAGAAAAATGGCAGATCTGACCATGTATGGAGTTGATCCTACACACTATGTCTCTAGAACAGCAATATTCTTCAGAATCAGGAAATAGCTTGCCAAGTCATGAAAATGCAGCTCTTGCTGAGATGGCAAGTGAAGACGAATAAATAATGGAATGTTTTTTACCAAGTCTAAGCTATGCTATAAAGAAGCAAGAGAGATATTTTTTATCTGCAGAAAAGCTCATCATTGTGAAAGAAGAGGCAGGGATGATTTTAAAGAAGAAAGCAAGGAGACCACTGGAAACTGGAGTCCTACAAAACAACTGATGAGATATGGCCTGATGGGACCCTCTGATCACTAACTTGCAAAGAATCCAGTTTTGCAGCACCTTTAAAAAAAACATCACTGACCTGATATCTGAATGCAACAGATTAGCCCATGGGATGATATCTTGATACAGCCATATATGTGTTTTTTAAAGCTAAAAAAGAGCAGCTTGACTATTTATTCTGAGGTCTTAGATGAAAAAGGATGTAAACTTTCACTCATTAACACCTCCATTGAGATGTCTAGATCTTAGATCTTAGAACATATCTCTCAAGAAAATTAGAGTGCTTAAATCAAGACTTCAAGTGACAGAGAACCTACTGGGGCAAGATGTTCCAGTGGTTAATTACACTATGTTCATTATGGTACATAGGGCAAAACTACTCTGCTCAGGAGACATATTAAAGTCACTAGAGGACAACAACCTAATCTGCTAGCTCCAATTTACTTTGTGAAAGAAATTCAGGCTAAAAAGACAAGGCATACACACTCTTTCTTAAAGCAGGAGGTGGCATACTATATACCACAAACAAGTGTAACCTCCTCTTACTTCCTTAATTATGGCTAACATATCATCCACCTCTGTTTAAAAGACATGAGTATGCAACCCAACATAAAGTCTCAAGTTTCAAAATACTGTAGAGTTCATAATTTTAGACTGGATGAGGCAATGCAGAAGACACAAACAAATGTTTTTCATCTGAAAATATTGGCTAGCACATAAAATAATAATCTAATAACCTAAAGCAATGCAAGTCCTTAGGAGCTGAAATACAGCAGCTTTTTAGTAACATGAAATGCATGGGACAAGAAGAGATTAGTATTTTATCCCAACTAAATTTCATGGGGAATTTTGATAAGAATGTAATTTCACATGCTGACTAACAAGCCAGGCCTGTGAGGAGGTCTCAAATCTATAGTTATCAACACATGTTAAAGAGTTTAGTTTCACATATCATCCAGAGTCAGCACTCTAGCTACACACTGGCTCCAAACACTATTGTTGGCACTTGTCATAAGCACAGTATATTTCAATTTTGTCTTGAGCATCATCTAAATGCTTTGTACAGGACATTTATCCTAAGGGACATCCTAGATTACTATGTTCATCTTCGAAAATCTGGCAAGGCTGCAGGAGAAAAGCATGTAGGATATAATACAGGGAAGAAATTTCAACTGGATGGGTAAAATATCTATTCAGACTTCATCTTTAGTTTCCATATATTATTTATGCAAAATACATTAACAGTGAAATTTATCAACTCAGCTGCATTGTTTATAAATAGCCCTATGTTGAAATCTTGAGACAAAAAGATTATATGAGATACTTTGATCTGAAAAAAACCCTCTCCAAACAAAATGAAAACTTATACAGAATTCTCTTATATCAATAATTTTCATATAACAGTTTTACTTCTTCTGAAGCTTGTTTTTAATGGAAATCCACATTTCTGTCACAGGCTTGCATAGTTTACTTAAAAATACCCTATAAAAAATACATTTTTGTTTGATTTCTCTGTAATCATGTTATGCATCTTACTAGAATGGAGAACCAAGAAGTTGTAATAGTATGACTACAAATAAACATTTAATGTAACAGAGGACTGCAATTTCTGTACTGAAGCCTTTTTCCACATTAAAAACATTTACAGTGATGTAGGTTTATACACGATGTTATACAAAAGCATACTTTCAAATTACTTTAAGAGAGCAATTCGGACAGAAATTCATTCTAAAAAGCTTTTACTGCACATTTTACAACTTTCAGCACCACATAAAAATCACTGTAGTAACCTGATGCGAAACACTTAACTGGCATCAAATCACTTCAGTGGATCAATATCATTCTAAGAATTTTTAGGAGGAAAACTTCACAAGGATCATGTAACTGCAATCTTCAGCCTGTGCATTTGTCAGACAGCCCACAGCTTTTTGCATTGTTTCTTCTTATCTTCTTCTATTAATGCTTCCAGATCGTTAATTGTCCCTTGATGCTCTTATGGTATTACTATCTTGGGGCCCCAGGTGCTTTCTCAGCTCCCTGCAAACCACCATAACCCCAAACAAACCTGCCTCCAGCAGCTAAACACCAGCATGGCTTCACTGACCAAGCAGCAGCAACTGTAAGAGTATGTGGCTTTTGAACACATTTCTCAGTCTAATGAGGATTCTGGCAGAGCAGGATGAATAAGTACGATAGTTTTTTCAAAAGGTGACATCTTAAGTGAGCTGCCTACCATTATGCAACTGGACTGGCACCTTACAGCACACAGTGCAAGTGAGCAGATAAGATGAAAAGCAACCTGGATACCAAGCAAAAGACTCATTGCACATAAGTCTACCCCTTGTGAGATGGCAACTTGCTGTGTGCTCACAGCTGATCTGGAGGAATTTGTAATGCCATATGCACTGTCAGTGCACTGATGCTGACCTGCAATCCACTTACTAATGAGCTGTAGAACATAAATATACAAGCTCTACACTGGGGTAACTAACGTTAACCCAACCACTTGTATAAGTGCTAATGTCTATCATACTGAACTGTAGTTTACACTCAAGGAAAAAATAACCAACCAATTCCATATGAACAACCCACATATCGGATGCTATCCAGTAAGTGTCAAAGCATACCATACAGAGACACTATGTGCTGCTTTTGAAAACGTATATTTTGTCCACCTATTCAGTTTTGCACAGAGGTCTAAAATGAAACAGACTGATTGCTTGGCTGGGAAAGTAGATTGTCAGAAGAGTGTTGACCTCATAATACAGGCTATCATGTAACTGGAATTTCTCAGGTATCTAAATCCAGCCAAGTTTTCCTGGTATCCAGGAGATCCCAGGAAATGCCACACATGCTCAGATACATTTTTGTCCAGGTTGGTCTTAATATGTGCAGCAAATCCAGTATACCTGCAGCATACAACATTTTTGCATGCAATCATCTCATCAGTAGTGATTCATGTTTAAATTCCTAAACACTTAACAAGGTTTTATTCTAACAAGAGGTAACAAGGCTATCTTTGATCATTGGAGGAATGATCCTGCTTAGCAACTTTTTCAAAGATGAGATGTGTGGAGAACATATTACTTTGAAAGCTATACACAAAACCCAAATTATATACACATTTCTGTATTACATATAGTTCACAGTATTAGGGTAAATTTCTTCCCTGCAAATTGGAATGTTTGCAGCCCACATCAGATCATTATGTAGAAGTGTAAAGAACAAAGAATTGATAAGGTACTTGAAGGTAAACCCAAAAACTAATGATAAGACACTCCTGTTAAGTACAGGAAATTAAACAAGTACATGAGAATAGCTTGTCCAGAGTGTGAAGCAAAGTGAAGCATCGGCATGCTGGAATAAGAAGTGTGCCACCATTGCATGAACAGACTGTGCCTTGGCTAAGACATGCATAATGTCAGTGCAGACAGTAAAGACCTCTTTTGCCTGACTAATAAAACCTGTCTTGAGTTTAAAAGCCTGTCCTAATGTTGCAGAAAACATTCACTATATTCACTGGTCCTAGAGATGTGATGCTGCAAATTCCTTTGGAGTCAGTTTGAGAACTTCAGTAAGTAATATGGATGTTGAAGCCAGAATTCAGCTTCAGAGTGGGTCTCAAATCAAAAATAGACGTGAAAGCTGGATGCAAACTTGCCTTGTGCAGTGGAGATATTTAACATGAATAAAATATTGCCATCTGAAAATGATACAACCTGTAATACTTCATATGAATTTTTGAAAATATATTCCTGGATATCTCATAAATCATAGTGACTGCCATGACAATAGCTAATTTTGCAAGCTGCTGATCTTCTGCTGAGCATAACTATCTGTATTACATATAAGCTATGCATACAAATCTATTTTTTAAAAGCATTTTTCTCTCTCTTTGGTAAGTTTTGGTTGGGTTTTTTTCCATGAGAAAGTAATTACTACTCCTTCCCCCACCATATCAAACAACATAATGAAAGGGAAGCTGTAGTGCTGATTGAGAACCTGCATGAGCAACAACTTAAAGCAAATCTGATTTCATCCTTTAATTAAGAAAATTTTATGTATTTCTTTAACATGTATAAGCTAGTAACCCACCTTCCATATAATACACTGCAGAGTTACCAATTTAATGAACTGAAAGGACAGCTCAAAAAAACCCAAAGGCCAAGGTTGGGGAAGTATAACAATTTACTAACTCAGAACTTCAAACATTATTATTATTATTATTATTATTATTATTATTATTATTATTATTATTATTATTATTATTGTTACCCTCTCAGCCACGTAAGTGTGTCACATCAGTTTTGAATTAGATGGACAGGAAACCAAAGTAAACAGAGTTTGTCATTTTATCATGCTTACTTAGACCTGTATAATTTTCAAACTTAAAAAAAACCTTACAAAGCAGACACCTCTACAGGAAAAATAAAAACAAAATAAAAATTCCCTATGGCTCAGATACCACCATCAGAAATAAATTCAAAGAATAAAAACTCATGCATTTGAATTGCTCCTTCACAAGTGGCTAGTAAGGCACTTTGTGAAAATTACTGGTTTTCAAATGATATTTAAGTCTTACTTAGAGAGAAAAAACTCTTTCAAAGAATAATAGATTTTTTTTTTTATTCTGCCTTCAATGGTCAGATTTCCATAATATGAACTGCTTGATAGTCACTTTCCCTTTAAATTATTTTTTAACCATACAGGCAGTCACATCTGATTTCTGATTCTCCTTACCTTACTTTTCCTTTCAATTACTTCAGTTCTTAATACGAACAATAAGAGTGCTCATTGCATGTCCTCTGTGGGACTCCTGGAACTTAGATACTCAATAGACAGGTGCATAGATAAGGATTCAAAGTCTTTGTTCCACTGTCCAGACAGAATATGTTTAATCTTTTTTCTACCTTTTCTATGCCATTTAAACTTTAACCTAGTAGTAACTTTTACTGCCTTGATTCACAATTCAAAGCTATAAAGATGAAAAGTCCTTGCCTTGGAACGTAGCTTGAAAACTTCATTCTTAGTCTGTATTTCTTTTGAACTTCTTCTTGTGGTTTTTGTCTTTGTTTTTCCAGGGTGCCAACTTTACAGTGTAGGACTTTCCAAACCTAACAGCAGGGCTACTTGGAAGGAAAAAAAGTAGAGCAAATTTGCCCAGAATCAGCTCACCTTAATGGAAAATATTTAAATTACTGACCAGGGTTGATTAGAGGGTAGTCAGTCCACTTTCCCCCCATCTTTTCAAACATGCCACTAGTGACATACAATTATACATATAATTGTAAATATACACATTATATATATATACACAATAAGTACATTTGCCCCATCAAACATGGGATAAAGACTGAATGTAAAAGTAGTAAAGAACCATGCTCTTGTACAGCACAAAACACACAACAATCACAAAGAAACCATAATTTAAAGTAGCAAGCAAGATATGCAATCAGTACCTAAAGGAAGAAACCTTTTCTAATAGCCGAGATAGATATAAAAAGCTTATTTGTGTCAGAGGAGATAAATATACAAATTTCTGGAAAATTCAAATACCTTCCAGGAGTGTGAAAGGTGGTACTGCTGTATGCTGCACTGATTCAGTCACAATTCAGTGATCATGCTGATTCAGTAATGCACCAAGCTGCTAAGAAAGGTGCCAGAGGCATGGGTACACATGCTGATCTGGCGCCCTACTCTGAAGGGACTAGCCATCAACAGAAGGGCAGCATATCAACCAGCTTGGTTTGCCAGGGGTCACCTGTGAGAGCCCATCCTGCTATTTCAAACATTGAATGGGAGCTATCCTAAGAAATAAAAGGTTTCTCTGATTCTTACAATACATTTCACCCTTCTTGGTTTAGGGAGCAAAAAAAGCAAAGTTGGAAATGGTGTATAATACCCATTTCTGTTTTTCAAAGCTATTAGCTGGAAGAGCTCACTTTTGTGGCTCTTTTAAGATTTTCTAACAAGACTGTCACTAAGCTACGAAAAGCAGCACTGCCTGCCCACCGCTAAGGAAAAAATCCAGCAAGGCTAGGAGGATGCTCTGCACGTCTCTCAGCATTGCTCCCTGAAGTCCAATGATCATATCCTGTAGTCAGGCTAGGTGAAGAGCAATCCACACTTCTGGGCATAGGGCTTGCTCAGGCACCCATGTGAAAATAAAAACAATTTTATACAGCTAAAGCCAAGTGGTTGTGTGCCTCTTGGAATAAGACAACATGCAGAGACAGTGATCGGGTTGGCTGCAGAATTTTCTGGGGCCCTACAACACTTTCAAAGAGTGAGCTGGGTCATTTGTATCCATACTACACAAACACCATTATACAAAGATTTTAATGACTGCAAATAAAAAAGACATTGTGTCCATCTAGCACCATTTAATTAAGTACCATACTTTCATGTTAGGAAATAATGTCCTGTTCTTTAAGGAACTATCACTAAATCTAAAAATCATATATTGTGAAATCTAGCACAATTATTGTTTAGCATCTTATTAAAACTACTACTTTCCAATAGAAATTGAAAGTCAGTAAGTTTTTCCAACAAAACACCCATTGCTTATAGATGTTAGCATATCATTCAAACTACTTCAGTTACTGGAGTTACTAATGTTATCTTTACCAATTAAAGGGAGATTAAATGAATGCCCCCTTTAACAAGGTGAAAGCCATCAGGAAGGTAGGATTACAACATGCAAACTATCAGGTAGAAATGTGATCACCAACATAAATCCTGAAGCTATAAAAAGCATTTAAAGTAATTATGTAAAGGATATGTCCTCAAACTCTATAATTTAAAAACCATTTAACTCATCATTTAAATTTACTAACAGATGTAAACTCTTTTCAAACACCAAACTGATGTCCATCACTGCACTCTCCATGCCTTGAAATAAGTTTCAATTTTCATTTACAGAGCCATACAAACTTCTGAAGTGCTTTATTCACCATTCAGTCTAGATTTATAACCAGGCAATAAAAAATTAAAGGACATACACATACTGTACTTAACAACTTCTGCCATTAAAAAAAAGCCCTCAGTAAAGAGATTTCTTCTCTCAAGCATGAGAGACTTAGAGTAGCACCACAGAGAATAAACAGTAGAGAAGTCAGATGGTCTATTCTAGCTCTCTCAAAAATCCTAAGTCTTCAAAAATCTATTTAGAACAATTTAGAGTAAGAGTTAACTCTGTCTTCACTGAGGGGAGTTGAATCAAAAGTTATAAAGAAAAGACACAAAAGATCCAGGACAATAATAGTTTGGAGAGGAAGAATGTTGCAAGGAGCTAGGCATACACTAGATCTTGGGTCTTGCACTGCTGCATGTTCAGGCATCCTTCACACCCAGGTCATCAACAGCAAGACCCTTGGACTGCCCAATTCCTTTCTCTATTCATTCTTTTGGAATGATGTGAAGGGACAATGTGAGTCGGTTTTCAGCTCCTCTTTCTTGGTCCTGGTTATTCAAATACCCAACAAGAAAGTGATCCTTGGTGAAAGAAAGTGATTCCAAGCACCATTCCTCTGGTTAAATGCTGCTGTTCTTACAGCCTTACCTGTCTCTTTCTTGTCTAAGGACTCTGCTAGGTAAATACTAACAGAAGTTACTTGGAATACCAAATTATCAAGAATCAACATAAAAATGGGAGAAGAGGGATATTAAAAAAATATAAAATTAAAAAAAATGGAGGGGTAAAGACCTGGATATTGCACATAAATCAAACTACCACCTTTCCGATATGAACTTACATCAACTAGATTTACATAGTTCCCTGCTCATTTTTATCTTCTAGCTTGATCTGAAAAAGCAGTTTTTCACTATGCAAACTAATATATAGCTCTACAGACTGTACAAAAAATTGGGGGTATAAACACTTCTCATTTAGATTTATATGGTGACCTGAGAAACATGAAAGTTTATACAAGAATATTGAATGAATTCTGGAAAAAAGCCATAGACATCTTTTCATTTATCTATGTTGTATATAAAAAAGGACTGACAGGTTTTAAGTTCTGTTATCTATTTGATTTCATACCTTAATTTTTTGGGGCTATGTTACCTTATTCCTTACTCTATTTTTTTGTTATGTTTATGCTGGCATCAATTCTTATACTTTCCAACTTTCATGTGCTGATCCAGACCCCTCACATTCTAATACAACAGCAAAAGGCATGTCTGTCACAAATAAATCTTACAGGAATTCTTTATTTCATAAAGAAATAGTAAAATAAACCTATTTTTAACCTCATTGGATTAATTTAAAAATAAACTTTTTTAATAGTTTGTTACAGGGGAAAAAGATAAAAAAACCCACCCATACGGTTAGTTTCCATGCATTTATGAATTTTCCTTCAACCCCCCATTCCCTTGGAAGAGTACAGTGTATTTTGTCTAACAAGAAATTAAATACATTTCATTGCAAGTGTTCAACAGATTAAAAAACCCAAATTTCCTTTACCTTTTTTATGAAAGTAAGGAAAAAGTCCTAATCAATATATTTTCCCCCATATTCACCCAAATACCAGACTCTACGTATATCACAGGCACAAGCACGAGTGCCTTGAATACACAGCAAGACTAAAGTGCTTGTGAGTAGAGACTGATTCTTTAGTAACGCTAGGAGACAGATATACGCACCCTACAGTTTACAAAACAGTCACCAGTGATATTGACTCTGCAGATTGCTTCCAACAGGCTAGTGTTCTCTCTGGCTTCATCTACGACTTTCCACAGTTTTTGTTGCTACAGTCAATAAACTCACAAAACATCCCACCTGGACCAAGCAAAACAGCTACGTCCTGTACTCTTAATTCAGAGACTGATACTTAGCCTTTTACTATCTATCCTCAAAGGTATAGCAGAATCACAGTTGCCTTGTAAATGTACAACTATTACTGTGTTTTCTCAGGGTTTAATGCATTGAACACCAACTCTCACAGAAAAAAGAGACTACCTCCCTGTTAGACATATTAAGCGAGACAGTTGGGCACTGACCAACTTAGTTTCTAAATCAATCTCTCAAAAAACACCTTCACAAAGCCTGCATGATATAAAATGAAATGAAAATCACATCTTAACCTCAAGCTGATTTACAATCCCTATGCGTGCAACAGAATTGCTGTGGGTAGCGATGACAGCACTTTCAAGGACAATCAACGTCTACCAGTGTGCTGAAACTGCATTAAAAAAAGGCATGCCATTAGAGAGGATTATGAAGTTATCTAGAAAAGACTGCAGATTTAGTACAGTTAACCTGGTTAAACTGAGCAGGAATTGTACACCAAGACAGTTTAATCTCCACAGAAGGAATCACTGACCTGAAAAATTGCAGGACTTGAAAGAGTACCTTCTGGTATCCTCTTTTCTTTGGTGACGTATATATCAAAACCAGTCAGAATACTGGAGGCTTTAAGATATTAACTAGACATAATATACCAAAATCCATTAAATGTGAACTGTGGGAAGGGTAAACAAAAGAAGATACATACTGCCTTCATGTCTCCCCTAAGCATCTTCTAAGCACACTAACTACTGGAATAGACAGGACCTTTGGTCTGAAGTTGTGACTTATTATATATATCTATTCCTATGTTTTTACTGAATGCTGAAACCAGGGGAAAGTGTCACTGCCACCAGCCGTGGTTACTATTCCTTATTAAAGATTACTTACCTGATGTAACTAAACTTGGAAGTGTAAACAGTCTCATCACCTCATCCTTGTCTGTCAGAGTGATGCATGTTTGTGATCTCAAGCAGCGAGACTGACTTAGGAATCAACTTCAGACGTGGTCACATCCAACACAAAAGCAGAATTTCCCTTAACCAAAACAGAGTGCTGAGAAGCAGTGCTCCCATGGGTGAGGACACTAGCAAGTAGTTTCAGATACGGGTGGTGAGGCCCTGGAATGGGCTGCCCAGGGAAGTTGCGAATGCTTCATCCCTGGCTGTGTTCAAGGTGGGGTTGGACGTAGCCTTGGATGGCATGGTTTAGTGGGAGGTGTCCCTGCCCATGGCAGGGGGGTTGGAACTAGATGATCTTAATGTCCATTCCAACCATAACTATTCTATGATTCTATGTATTCCCCTGACTCATTAAGACTGCTGGCTAGCAGAAGTAACAGCTCTCTGCTCCACGCTACGTTTGGGTGTAACCTAACTAAGAGCTACTGCAGAAGTATTACAGAGAAAGGAAAGGAAAAAGTCAAAGGCAAAAGACATCCTTGCCTTGGGCAGCTTCTGGTGGGTGGCATTCAAATTAAGCATATGGAAAATTGTAGAACAGTTGGGCAGAGGTTATAAACTGATGTCTGAAATTAAATTTCTCCACTACCACAAAATGATAGTCCCAAAGTACCCTATTGACTGCTTTCTCTGAACCTAATGGTAGACAGCAGCAACTTTCATTCTTTCTGTTAACGTGATCAATGTGTTTAATGCTTCTTAAAGTTTATGAATTGTAGCTCTCTTGGAGTAAAGCCAGATTGGTCCGTGTGGGCGAGCTGGAAGGGCTTCAGACAGACAGTTTGCTAAGATCTTCACTTGCATTTCACAGGCTAGTTTAAATAATTACATTACTCAGCAAGGTTTTCGGGTGAAAGATTTGATATATAAGAAATAAAAAAAAAATACACACCACTTGAACCCAGTTCTGGACAGCTCCTTAAAGGTTTCTAATGGCACTCCCCACAGAATTATTACATAGAGGTTACAGAATCTGCACTGAGATAAAACTTCTCTCTGTACACAGCAGAATTTCTGTGGGGCTCAGCGGCCTTTCCAAGGTTGAGGATTAACTGAAGTTCAGTGCCACCTGGGCCCCAGCAGACTTTAGTAAGTGTTGGACTAGGCAAAAAAAAAAAAAAGAAAACACCAAAAAGCCCTCCTCAAACCCTGCAATTTCTTTATTTGAAACCCATTCACTTGACCTGTATAAAAATTTAAATTAAAAACCCAAACAAAAACAAAAGGAGAAGCAAAATAAATTCTACAAGAATCCAGCTTTTGTCCTTTACCCATTTGTCACATGGCTATGACCTGAAATGTTAAGGATAGAAAGACTTAGTTTCATCATAGTAATTAGGAAGAAGAAAATGCTACAAAGGAAGTTCTACCTTGAAAAAAGCAATTCTTTAAAACTAAGAAAAAAAGTATATGGACAGACAGTGGTAAGAACAAAGCTGATCTTAAAGAAATATTCTAAAACTTCTAGACTCCTGAAAACATAAAACAATCAGAGATAAGAGAATACCAAAAGTACAGATAAAAAAACAGTGTAAAACCTTAAGCAAAGAGGACAAAGAAAGGTAAAGATCAAAAACTAAGTCAACCTCAAAGTAGACACCCAATATAAAGAACAGAAATTTTAAAGTTTGTGTAAGAGTTAGTAAATGCTCCTCTGAAGGAATGTGTTGTAACTTTAAGGAAGGTTTGCCCATTTAGCTAGAAGCCTTTTATGCGTCACTCCATTCTACAGGATTATCAAGAGAATTACAGTTAAATCTATCTTTCTCTCACTTGAAAATTTCATCTACCATTGCATGTCTTTCAAAATTATTAAAACTTTAGGACCTTTCATGAAAGCATAAAAAGATTAGACTGAAAATAATATTGTACAGTCTCTATTACAGACTGCATTAAAAAGAAATAAACAGGACATGTTTAAATCTAACTTCTGTCTAGCCAACTTAAGGGGCACTATAGGATCTGAATAACTCTGCTTTACAATTTTTATTAAGAAGACACTAATAAAATGTTAAAGACATTAAGAAAACCACACAATGAAAACTAGTTTCATGTAATAAAAACAAGTTATGTTTAACTTCAAATGGTGTCCCTTGATCTTTGCATTAGAAACACCACACTCTTCAGTTTAGCTGCTAATGTTGTATTGTTTATAACTTCAGTTAATAAGGGGCAGAATGCAAGCAGGTAATGCAAACTGCGAAACACAGCTCTGAATTACAAGTCCAGTTACTTGGGATGTGACAATGAGTAAAGCTCGACTTAAAGAGTACTGCGTCAAAGACTGCACTCACCACACAGGACAGCAACCTAAAGCCCACTTTAATTTTCACTAGCAGACATTCAATGCTGCTGCTAAGGATGAATAAGGCTACTAAGGAAGATTAAAGCTACTATGAAAAATACTGCTTAGGCCCCTTCACAGTCACTTCCCCTTACACAAACAAGGAGAGCATGCTAACTTTGTATTACTTAATAAATTATCCCAAGGAGTTCCATTGATTGTCACTGTGCTACAGTGCAGCCCGATTTCTCAAGCTTTCCTAAGAAGATGAGTAATTTCAAACATAAGGCTAAATTTGGGCACACACAAACCACCCTTTTCTGAAGCAACAACAACAAAAACAAACCTTCCAGTGGACAGCTAAACCAGTGTTGCAGTACATCAGTAATGCATAGACACTGATCAAGGTAGTCAAAGCTTTTCTGCCCAGGTCCAACAGCTTGAATGACCACCACTTCTAGAGACTCAGTAGGTTTCAGCTTCTACTAGCTTGCTTGAAATACAGCACAGAAACTTGAATTCAATATTGCATTCTGTATTTATTTATAAAGCCTCTGTCAGAGCAAGAACACCCAAAGCACCAAGGTCACAAAATTCTTTGGCAAATTTTAGAATTATCAGTACAATAAAAAGGTCAGCCTGCACTGCACACACATTTCAGCAATGATCTACACATCTCTTCCACCTCCTGATTGCCCAGAAGTCATTTAATGAGGAACCTACACCTACAAAATGGGAATAATGCTTAGGAAAGTGCAGTGTCAAATTTAAACATTTTGCAATTTTGGTGCATGCTAAATCACTTTAATTCCCATAATCTCTCAAAACATCCCTCCTACCAGTCTCAGAAGAGGATAGAAAGATTTTCCATTAGCCAGCAAAGAGAGACAAAAAAAAAAAAAAAAAAAAAAAAAAAAAAACTAAAGTATCTGAATGTAAAAAAAAAGACAATAATACACACCTAGAAGCATGGATGACTGCCTTAGGGTGGGAAGACCTTCCTGAGGCTTGTTTGTGCCCAAAAGTACTGCAAGTGCTTATGAAAAACTTGAGAAAGAAACAATAACTATCTCATTTAAGGGTTTGTTGGAAGACTGCAACAAGACAAACGCCCCAAATCATAGTCCATTACCATAATCACAAATCACTCTCCCACCTGTGATCTTCTAAAAAATAAACTAGGGTGAACGGGCATTATTTGACTATGCCCAAAGCCACAGAGGGTTTGGTAACAGCAACACTTCTAAACTACATGCAATTTTCTGAGAGCCGTTGAAGACATAAGGAAGTGTTGCTTGCCACTAAGTTACATAGTGTATCTTAAATTATTTCCTGCTGTGCAACAGAAGACACAAGCAGACATTTTTTTCTTATTTTTTTATCTACTGGGATTATTATTTTAGTTTACTTTTTACATGCTTAAATATGTTTAAAAATATTTTTAGCAATATTTTTACTTGATGTCTTGCACATGTATTTGACAAAACCAGAGTGCCCTTAGCATTTCAGGATAACCACACACAAAAGAACCTCAAAATACCACCAAAGACACTCCTCAAAACTCTAACATGACAGTTTAGCTCAACAAGGATTATATAAATCCAGATGAGAAAACATTGCATATACAGGAAAAGTTCCTGCTGTCAGATTTACAAACATCAAGTAAGGGAAAGAGGAGAGGGCTAGTTGCTAGAAGGGCCTGTTTGTTGCAGGACCTCTACAAAAAGGTAGCCAGCATGGCCTAGAAATCATGTTACAGAAACACTTGAGCCTGCACTGTTAAGTGACTGTGTGAAATGGTAAAGGAACTAGACTACTTATCAGTAACTGGCTATGCCCACCTTGTTTGTGTTTAGCCTAGGGAAAGAAGGGTTTTATTTGTTTGGGAGGGGGGAAGAGGGGGGTCCTGAATGTTTGAATACTTGCTAAAGCAACAGTTATTGCCAAAAATACCTTGTTTGAAAATGCAGTAACAGCACAGCTGTGTGTTCTCCAGCCACATATAACAGGGAAAGCTGATAATTCTTTAAACACAAAACATTATCACCACAAGTAACAGCATTAGCTAAATTAAAAAGCTCCAGCACTCAGCCAGGAGCATGTGTATGACTAGTGACTGTGCCTGCTATGGTGTGCACGAGCACACACACACATATTAGTATGGTGGGGGCTAATAATTGGGTCCTACTTGTTCAGTGTGTGAGCTTTTCCAAGCCTGAGCAAGATCTCCGCAGGAGACACCCACCACAGAGCCAGATCTGTGGACTTCTGCACCACAAAAGTAGTGGTTCTTTGCTGCTTAACAGAACTCAGTGAGATTAAGATAAAATGCTTCCTCTCTACATGGTTCTTTTAACAAATCACGGATTTTGCATGTGACAATAGACAGTTAAACCATTTATTTCCTCTTTTTATTTCTTCTGGTAAATGACTACAATTATTTTTAAATTAGAAACTATACTACTTGAGAGAGCAACGAGTATACCTGCAGTAGACAGCAACTCCTGAGAAATTAATGCATGCAATTAGTGAACAAGCTATTAGTTGAATATACTCTCCCCTTACAAAGGAACACCAAGAAGATTGCCTTATTTTCACCTCACACTAACTCCCCAGCCCTGAATCTAAAAGCCTTCTCTTCACAACAAGATCAAGAAGTCTCCCCTTGAAGAATTTTGTAAGTAATAGTGTGCTGTATTTCAAAAGGAAATCTACACAGTGCATAAAGCAGCAGAATAGACATTCCAACTCAAACCTTCTTCAAGCAGTGACATACCACAAAACCTCAGATGTCTTAGGAGGAAGAACGAAAGGTACAGCTGCCCTGACTAGTGAGATTTGGAGGAGATTTTGCCTCCCTTCGCATGAGCAAGAAACTTCTCCCTGACACCTGTAACGACAGCACCACGTTTAAGGTCTTCACATCACTACAACAGATTGAGGGGATCTGACAGATACAGTAATCACTGAGGACCCTGTTCACAGAAGTAACTACCTTCTTATAGACTAACTGAGCCAAGTAACATTTATCACATAAGCACTATCATGATGGAAGGTTTTTGTACTACCTACACAGCTACATCAGGAAGGACACTGAATTTCAAAGAAGAATCAGGAAACATGCTCTGACAGAAACTACTATACACTTTTCAACAGAAGGCAGAAATCAGAACTTCTGCTGAGGGGAAAAAAAAAGCCAATCAACCAAAACAAAACAAAAACAACCGACCAAACAAAAACCACAAAACAACAATAAAACAAAACAAACAAAAATTAATAATAAATAATAATTAAAAAAAAAAAAAAGAAAAGGAAAAAAAAAAAGAAAGAAAGAAAAAAAAAACCCAGAAAAACAAAAAGAAATCAACCAACCAACCTAATAGCAGACTTGTACCATTCAGGGTTTGTATCCAATCAGGTTGTAGTGGAGCAAAAACACAGAGGTATAGCAAATTAGATGCTATGAGATATTTCAGAATCAATTGCTCCACTGACATGTTCTCTGTTATGTGAACAATCCCAAGTAGAATAATTGCTCCGAACAACTACAAGGAACAAAGATTGTTATATAAAGTTAGGCAATAACACTTCTTGATCACAATTATGAGGATCGTTTCTGATCTAGTTTAGCACACGAGATGGCAGCTGCATCCGGCATGCTAACAGCATGCTCAATTTCATCCCTGGGAAAACAGGACTAAAACTGAACAGCTTCCTTGTAATCTCTTACATCATCCTGGAATACTGGATGTCCTCCAGAGAGCACAAAAAGCAACAGCACACCTCCTCAGTGCAATCCTTCCCGAATTGAGGCAGCATAACTTTTCTCTACTTTTAATGCAAGCCACTGCCTTCAAGGAAGGATGCAGAGCCAGGAAATCAGTGCCCATCCCCAGTGTCTCGATCTTCATTCCATGGCACTCTCACAATCCAATGAAGTTGCTGCTTGTTGCTCCAAAAGTGCTGAACAGCTCTGCTGGTCAGGCAGACAAGCTGATTTTTATGGTTTGGTTAAGAAACCCTCTTGTTACCTCAAACTCATGTGTTTCTTTTCCCCTTAAAGCAAACATTGTTATAAAAACTCTGTAGCCAAGCCCATAAATTGAAGTCACCATTCTAAGATCCTGTATTCCACAACACATAACTACTAAATTTCAAACATTTTGGTGGAAATAGTCTACCTCCCACAGCTGTTCCTGACAGCAGGGGGTTGCTGGGAGGGTGGAGAGGATGTGACAACTTCCTGGTAATGTCACAAAATCTTTTCATCAGGAAACTCTAGCATTAACAAACTCTATGAAGGACTTGAGAAGCAATAAATGTGGCTTGTGAAAGCAACCTTAACATACTTCAGTTGTTGCTTTGTATGAAACAATGGAGTTCTGAAGGCAATGTGATGACAACAGGTAAACATAGTGGTTACTGGTAAAACTTGCAGTTGACAAAAAAATCAGAAATTAAGTTTCTAAACTTGTACTGTTTATGTATCATGGCTGCAAGTGGAAGAAGGCAAATAAATCCACAGTCACAAAACATTCTTGGGGGATGACTAACAACAGAACCTAGATCGCCTTTCACCTTCTTATAGACAACATCTCAAGTTAAAAATAAACAAAAAATAAAAACTGTTGTAATTATCCCAATCTTCCCCATCCAAGGTCACTCTTTTGCCTAGTTTAAAACCTGAAATATAATCTTTAGTTTTTTATAGTCCCCTTGATTTCAGGAAATAGAAGTTCTGTGTATTTTGAAAGAATGTTTGATAAAACAATACAAATACTGACAACTTCATTTGTTTGTTCACATGAAAAATGGTTAACTACTCAGTCTCACAGTTCAGGAATTTACAACATGCTCATCCTCATGAATCTTAACCAACCTTAACTGTCTCAATATAGGTGACAATATCAGAAGAGTGAAACATTAACTCAAAGATTATTTTTGACAAAAAGAGAGACAGCTCTCCTACTTTCAAAGCAGTAAATCAAACACATCACCTCAATTTGCTATTATTTTGTGTGTATTAAAAACCAATCGGTGTCAACAAGGATAAATATAATTGTATTACTCCAAAAAACTTCATTTTAAAAATGGAGAGAAGTTTATGGAAGTGACGGAACTCATATCACCAGCAGAGTTTACCAACTACTAAATTAGCCTGAATTTAATTCAGACACTGTGATAATGAGACAATCTACCTGCTCAGCTACCATGAGAGTGATACTAATGGAATTATCTAGACAATCTGGACACATAAAATATATTTTAGAAGCTGTTTCACAGTGAGGTCACCCAGTACTAAAGCCTGATGAACTAATTTTACTAAGAGATTTCAGTGCTCTAGTTTACAGAAGATTGTGTTACATGAGAAAAACCTCCTGAGAAACTTGGCCTTAGGAAAGAGAATGTCAATAAATGAAGATTGCTAAAGCTGTGCAACTGGAAGCTCAAGGCAACATGCTGACAGCATAAACTGTTAGTGAAGCATACTTGGAACAAACCATATTAAAAGACCTAAAAATTTCATTATGATGGTCATTAGAAAGCTTTAACATGTTAACTTTCAAATCAAAGGCAGGCTAACATGCAACCTCAACCTTCCTCAGTAGTTTTAAAAATACAGATGGTACTGGCATTAGCACTACAAACGGGATAGTCTGAAGACTTTTCAGAATGGCTCCAGGAAGTCAATATGCAAAACAAAAAAGGAAGAAAGCAAGAAAGCTAACAGAAAAACCCCACCACTTCACTTTAGTTGTTAGAGGACATTTTAAAAGTGACGGGGGGAAAAAATTTAGAAAAGCTGCTGGAAATACCTTAAAAAAATGCAGTCTGACAGAATCAGTAGGGGACACTTGTAACTAATGAGAAAATGAAGGCGAGCTAGAGAGGAAGATAGGTCAGAAATGCCAAATATGATGGAAGAACTCTATGATGTGACAGTGGAGGCCCTGGAGACAACAGACAAAGGCAGGAAAGGGAGAGAAAGAGACAGCGCTCAAGAGATGGTGCTGAGAGAGAAAAGAGCAGGTTTTCTAGCAGAGAGGAAGGGGGGAGGAAATCTGAGGACCCAGGGAGAGCCAACATATAAGAACCCAAAACTGTTTGCCAAGCTTATTTACACTGATTTAATCATGTGGAGTTGACAGATCTCAAACTAGGAGCATAGTGGGGAGGGAACAGTGAAGATAAGAAGAGGCAAGAAGGTAGATGGTAGATTGCATAAGTTTTTGAAATAGCTTTTGCTAAAGCAGTTTTAAAGAAAGGTGCCACCCTATGCAGCAGAGATCTTGTGAAGTATAAAAGGAAGAAAGAGTGAAGCTACAGATCATGCTGATGCCAAACAGACAATGAACATGGAGAAAGCAGTCTTGGAAAAGCTAGAGAAAACACTAAATCCAAAAGAGAGGGATTAGAAAGGCCACCCAAGAACATGAGGAATCAAAGTACTAAAGAACAGCAGATTAGAGGACAGAAAAGAGACTGTAGATCAGCTGCCAGAAGCAAAGAAATCTCATTTTACAATCTGTGCAGCCTGAAGGGCAAACAGGCAATACAGAGCTAGAAAAAAAAATCAGTTATAATACTTTACAAGAAGGAAATCAAAATAGCATTAAGAAAGTGCATGAAACAGCATTGCCACAAGTTCCAAAGAAAATTCATTAAGGAGTTATTGCTAAAAGGAGCCAGAGTTATCATCAGAAAAAAGGAAGGTGATATTTAGTTGATTCTCCACCTATTAATTTCTTTTTAATGGGGAAGTACCAAACATTCAGCTTGTCTTCTGGATTTCAAACAGACATAATTTTCTTCACAGACAGTAGAACATGCCAGCAGAAGAGATACAGCCACTTAGAATTAAAACAACACTAAAACTTACACTAGAATAACCGGCACTGGCTGTATCCCTTTTCACTGCATTTTTCAGCTCCAAACAAACACTGTTGTTTAATCAACACCGGGCCAAATCAAACCCCAACAAATAAACAACCCAAATAAACAAAAAAACACAACCCGAAACTGCCCATGTTCACCAGCTCTTACTGTGGAGGTCCCAGCTTTGGAGGCAAAGGAGAGTTCTTCAGCATATGGTCAAAAAGTCCCACGGTTAAAGAGGGGAAAGGTTGTACTATTGCCTTAGAGAAGTTAGCATTTGCAGCAGAGCAGCTGAAAAGCAAGCGTCTCTCATTGAACAACGTGAAATATAGAAATTAAACAGAACTATTCTAAAGCATGCAAAGAAGTGGAATCACAGTAATAAATAAATAAATAGAAAAAATTAAGGGAACAGCCGTAAAATGAGGCATGTTAAATGAGTCAAATATTTGAAGAAGAGAGAATTAGGAATCTGGACTACACACAACCAGTTTTGTTGTGAAGTAGTACCTTCTCATATACAACAAAACCATTGTTAGTCCATCACTCGAAAAATGGAAAAAAAAAACCCTAAGAATTACATAAGAGAAAAAGGAATGGATGCTTTTGAGTAACAAGTGCTTACAAAATTTAAGTAGTTCCCACAAAGAGGTGCTTTTGATAGAACTCAAAAAAGCATCAAAACTGGAAGAATTCCATTGCCCTTGGTCTTAGAGGGACTGACACGAACTGGCTATTAGGATGTCTGTCCTCCTGAAGAATAAATCCTCAGTGCAAGCATGGCCACTGCATCAGGCCTGAATCATGACATTTCCCCCCAATTAATCTGAAATATTGATTCAGATGCAATCTAAAAATAGGCAACTTAAATGATAAGCATAAGAACATACAGAAAAGGATCTCAAGACAGGATGCTGGTGACAGCTACAGTTCTGTGCTGCTCGAGAATAACCAGCACACAGCTTTAACACTCTGCATGCAGTGCAACAGATCTTATGAAGAGAGTGGGGAAAAGCCATTCAGCAGGTTTTAGCTCTACAGCTGAAGGCCTGGATTGTGGCATGCATACAAGCTGAGTGAGGAAATTGAGCTCCACTTCCTCACCCAATCTTACACTGGTGAAGGTTCCTCCTTGATACAGAGCATGAGGATTTTGTAACAGCTGGTTAGGCCTGTATTTTTTCTGTTCAGTACCACTTCAGTAGTACAAACAGATGTAGAGTATTTAAAAAAAAAAAAAAAAAAAAAAAAAACACAACAAGCAAAACACAGAAAACTAATCATCCATTGGACTGTTGTAGGTAATTACTCAAATTGCTTGCTTTTCTTTTTATACACAATAATACAAAAACCATAAGCAAATTCTGAGTCAAACTTGTTTCCATAAAGTTTCTAATGCAGCCACCAACAGCTGTGTATGTGTGTCCACTGCTAAATGTGGATGAATTCATACTGACCTGTCTCCTATATTCAGCTGCCTTAACAGTGACAAAAGACTTCCTAGTATAATCCATCCAGTGTAATTGCAGACTACCGCCAAAGGAATCATTCTATTCCCACACTTTCTTCCCACAAGCACCAGTAGATTTCCAGACCCTCTCTTGCACAGTATGTGGACACGGTGCAATCACTACATGAATAAGTTCAGTTCCCCTGAGTGACAGAACACTGCTTAATTTTGGGGAGATCAGTTTTCCATCAGATCAGCTTGCTGAACCAATCCTTTCCACTTCTGCAGCCACACCATCACTAGATTTTATGCAGACGAGAAAGGAAAACAATAAGCAGAATGGGAGCAGAAATAAGCAGTGCAGCCCCTTCCACCAGGAACCTGCAGCTACTCTGAGCTAGATGAAACAAAAAGTAGAACTGCGGAAGTGCAAAGAAGTAGAAGTGGAGTAGAAGTGCAAAGTTCTATCAAACCATAGCTGTCTGTAAGGCCAGGATCTGCAAACTGAGTCACAGCTAAGTTCAGTGTTAACGTTCTTTACTTGCAGTCTCCCACTGAAATATTTTTCCTGATTCCTTTTCTGAGGAACAAATTACATTTTCCACATGCTGGCTCCATTTTACAATGTGCTGTTAACAACAACATTAAATAGAAAATATCAATTACGTGAAAACATCTGCAAAACAAATTCACAAAAGAGCACTTTTAGTTTGTATTTACTTGTCTACCTCTGTCCAACTTCTACTCTGAAGCAAACAGACTTATGATAGCTGAATTAATAACTTACCACTGTTTTCTTATTAAAACTTGCTCTTATTGTGTAGTTAAAAATGCAATAAAGTACAAATGCATTTACATTTGTGGACAATTTCTATACTACCTTATGACCAGTACGTACAACTCAGACTAACTGTTCATACCACTGTTGTCACATGAAGTGCGAAAACTCATCTCTCCCCTACAATAGGGGAGTAGAAGTCATGCAGCCAGATTGCATGGTAAGTGTAATCAAGGTCTGTCAACAGACAAGCAGAAATACCTCAGAGATGCAGTGAAAGGACAATGACAAAATACAAGCTACCCACAATCCAGGATAAAAAACTCTTCAAAGAGCTGGACTACAATGCAACAGACACACCTGGACACCACAGTAAGAACTAGCTGTCCCATGCCAAAAAAAGAATATATATATGCACTGGAAATTCATGTTACGAGCCTGTACACATCTTTAGCTGGTTTGCTTCATTATTCTCACATAGGAACATATTTGGATTGACTGAAAAAATGCATTCTCTTTCAAAAGACTATTTTGTGTCACTGCAAGCATCTGCTGCATGTATTGCTCCCGGTAGGACTGAACCTTTAACAAGAACCTAAACTCACTGGATAAGCCATAACAGCTATAGTACAAGACACATGCAGAGGCCAACAGCCATCCCAGAACTGCTGCCTCACCACTTTGGGGCAGAGGGGCTCACAGGGAACCACCCCCAGAATGCTCAGGGAGAGCACCAGCATAAATCTGTGTATTATACATATACAAACGTCTACACACTCTACCTGAAAATACCACCTCTTGGACATACCAAGAGGTCTCCTCATGATTTCTGTTGTCCTCAATCAGTCATTGTAATACATGTCTTTTATTTCTGTTCAAAGCAAGTCTTATTCTCATTCTGACAGACTCCCAGCTTTTTCCTCTGGTAACCTTCATTGTTATTCTCCCAGTACACATCAACAGCAGTCATATTTTTCTGTATTTTCTCTTTTATCCATGCTAGTTATTAAGGCAACTTTATCCCCTCTCAAGATTATACAGCTGATTTATTTTATTGATTCCACATAGCACCTCTCCCTATCTCTCTCTCTCTCACACTTCTTTTGTGGTATCCCACCACTACTTTCAGTTCACTAAGCTAAAAATCAGACTACTTATTCTCTGCCCATAGGAGTGATTTTTTTTGCTTGTTTGTTTGTTTGTTTGTGTGTGGTGGTTTTGTTTGTTTGTTTGTTTTTTGGTTGTTTGTTTGTTTTGGTTTGTTTTTTGGTGGCTTTTTTGGTTTGGTTTGTTTTTTTTGTTTGTTTGTTTGTTTGTGGGTTTTTTGTTTGTGGGGTTTTTTTGTTGTTTTTTTGGGGGGGTTCTTTTCTTGTTTTGTTTTGTTGGGTTTTTTTTGCTGTACTTTATTTACTGCCCTCCCTAATAAGGGAGCAGTAAGTAATAAGCCCTCCCTGATAATGCAGCCTGTCTGCTTTGTTCACCTTCTTTATTTCTTTCAATGTTGAAAACATTACTACAAAAAATGAGAAGAACTGTCCTACATAGGCTATGGGAACATAGTAAACTTTATATGATCGCTTCTGAATTGAAGTTTAGAGATCTCATTCACTATCCATCCTACCTCTGGCCCTACCAAGCTATCATAGAACCATAGAATCATAGAATAGTAAGGGTTGGAAAGGACCTCAAGATCATTGAGTTCCAACCCCCCCGCCATGGGCAGGGACACCTCCCACTAAACCATGCCACCCAAGGCTATGTCCAACCCCACCTTGAACGCCGCCAGGGATGAAGCATCCACAACCTCCCTGGGCAACCCATTCCAGGGCCCCACCACCCTCACAGTAAAGAATTTCTTCCTCATATCCAATCTAAACTTCCCGTTTAAGTTTAAACCCATTACGCCTTGTTCTCTCACCACAGTCCCTAATGAAGAGTCCCTCCCCAGCATCCCTATAGGCCCCCTTCAGGTATTGGAAGGCTTCTATGAGGTCTCCACGCAGCCTTCTCTTCTCCAGGCTCAACAGCCCCAATTTTCTCAGCCTATCTTCATACGAGAGGTGCTCCAGTCCCCTGATCATCCTCGTGGCCCTCCTCTCCACTTGTTCTAACACTTCCATGTCCTTTTTATGTTGAGGACACCAGAACTGCACACAATACTCCAAGTGAGGTCTCACAAGAGCAGAGTAAACCCATTACTAGTCTTGTTCTAACCTTTACCATTTTTGGCTTTTGCCTCTCCTCCCCATCTGCCAAGCACCATCATCTTTCAAACCCCTCCTCTGCACTCTTGCTGTCCTGTATTCTCCAAGTACCAGCTTTCTTTTTCACGGAGTTGACATGTACAGCATCCACTTTAAACAGTTGATGCTAGAACCCCTCTCTTAGGTGCTTTCCTATATAACTGTTCAAAAGTGACAATAAAACCTGCATATTATTTATGTTAACATTATTTATCAGACCCTCACAAACAGACCAAAAAGATCTATGCCTGAGGTGACTGGTCTCCTGAGGCAGCGCTGCTACAGTCTAAGCTGGCCTGTCCCCACCGTGACCACGAAGTTTTGACCAAGACTTGAGGATGTGTGGATGGTCAAGCTGCATGCAGCTCAGTCCTCAACACTCCTGTGGAGGGGAGCAGCTAACACAAGCCTTCGTGTGACGATTAACATGCGTGCTGCCACACTGACTGAACTGTCAACTCGCTTCCCACCACCAGTGAGCCAGCAGCGACTTTCAGCCATTACCAGCCTGGACACGACTGTAACTGACAGGAGGCGGCGGACAGTGGCTTGCGAAGCTCCGGAGAAAGAGGACAGCAGGACTACGCATCACACTCCCCACGCCACGACACCTCCCTGAACGCCCTCCCTCTCGGCCTCCCCAACGCCGAGGCCCTGCAGGCCGAGTAGCCGCCCTCCGGGGCAGAAGCCGGGATGGGGGTGGCACCGCCCCAGGGCGGGGGCAGGACGGGTCGGGACGCGGCTCAGTTGGCGCTCAGGGGCAGTCGCCCTCCGCCGGGCCGGGAAGGGTCTTTCCTCAGCGGTGACCATGGCGGCTCCTCACTCACCTTAGGAGGGACGCGAGATGTCTGCGCCCCGCTGCCCCTCCCTGCTCCAGCCCGCCCTCAGTCTCTGCCGTGGGCCCAAGCACGCCGTGCCCGGCGGCACCCAGCTCGCGGCGTTAGTCCTGTTATTCAAGCGCACGTGCTCGGTTCACGAGTTCTCCAGGAGCAGGAGTTGAGAGAAGCCCATGGCCACGCAGCGATAGCGGCTGCCCGAGGAGAAGGTAGTGAGAGGGAGCTGGCTTCCCGCTCCACTTGCTGCACGGTGCTTGAGGTGACCGCAAAGGCCTCCTAATGCAGCACAAAGGAGGGTCGTGCTTCTCACTGCAGGTTGGGAGCAGTGTGGCCACTCACACCTGGTAACAGCCAGGTTTTCCTTAGCAGCCTCCAGCTGAACACTGACCAGAAAGGTACATCCTGTGCAAGGCTGTGTACGGGGGCATTGGCCAGATGTTTCAACAAAGATGAACGCAAATCAGGTTCTCCCAGGCCCCAGAACATGTAAAATTCAAGTACCTTACATTTACCACTCATTCTTGGGGTCATCTTGCAGTGTATCTGTCTTACAAGTATGTTTTTATTCAGGAGCCTTAAATACCCTTTGCCTCAAACTGATTTTTTTTCAGTGTTACAGGCCAGAAACACCTACTTTATTTCAGTGGCACAGTCCTCTGCTGTCATCACAGAAAAATGATAGAAATAGTTTAAAAATTGAACATTAATACTTCATAACACAAGCAACACTTTTCACTTCCTTCTGCAAGTATTAATTAGTATATTTGGGGATGACAAAGAAATTAGGGATTCCTAAGACTGCATCTTCACCATTTCATTTCCCAAAGCTGTAGGCTTCAGGAGAAAGGGCTCAGCAAACCTTCATGTTCTCCATTTTGCAGACTGCACTGCTGGCCCACCCTCTTTATTGTAAGGCTCCTTCAATTCCTGCGAACATTTGTAACTGTTCTCCATTAGTTCAACCCACTGTCGTACATTCCAGCGTAATCAGCATCACTCCAGCCTCTTCTGTCTTTTTTGGGTTTCTCAGTCCTGTTAATCTGAAAACAGATGAGAAAGAGAGTTAATACTGACACTGGGAGCATCATATTAAAGGTTTTGATCTCCAGTCACTTATTGGAACAAGCACCAGCTTGCTCAGATCTTACTGGTCATCTTCTCAGCTCACCTATTGATGGCTCAGGTGCAAAATCCATTTTCCTTGACAATTTTATTTGCCCTAAGGTGCTAGTTAGTCAGCAGGCCAACCGGACCAGCAGTATTACTGTGGTGGGTTGTAGGACTGCAGGTGTAAGTCATTTTGGAGAAGCATGTGCAAAAGCAGAGACAGTGGTCCAGCTCTAGTACGTGGCTCTGTTCCCTGTGTGGAAGAAATTGTCCACTTCTGATCAAAGAATAAAATATATAGACATAAAGAATTTGCCTTGAATTTGACCCCTTTTGGATAAAATCATTAAGACCTTGGGCTCAGGTCCCAGCAGTCTGTACACTGACCCTCTGAACTGAGAGCTGAGTGGGCCACATAAGAAGCAGGTTATTCCCTGTCCTCCTTCTAGGCCATTCTTTTGATTAGTTTGCCTTCATTCCTTAGGGTCTCACATTTCTTTTCCTTACATAGTATGCCATACATTGTATTAGTCTTAGCTCAGTTTTAGAGCACTGTAGAACACATTTTTCTTTCTGGGCTTGTCCAGCATGAGCTCATACACTTCAGATCTCTTTTTCTTCCCCTGTTCATTGAAAATAAAATATCACAAGTAGCCTAATATTTTTGGATCCATCCAAATCCTTAAAAGCTATGATAAATCATAACATCGAGGTGATGGGTTAGAATCAGACCTTGAGTACTCACAGAAATCAAATGTATGATTACATCCTTTGCATTTCTGGGTTCCAAATTAGCCTGTCAGGTCTGCATGCACTACTTCTGGTGACTTCAGTGGGAATTGCACGTATGAAACTAACGGAATAATCAGGCCCTGAAAATTTGAGCTTGTATCCCCAAACACAGCTACTGCATTTTTAACTGATTCAGTGTGAGATGCATCTGTGACCCTAGAGCAACAGCTGGGAGTATGTGTTGGCACCCAGAAAGCTAGTGCTGTATTTCCACATGGGATATACAGCCATCTCCATCCTGCCCTGCTTGTATTTAAAACACAAGCTTAGATACAATATAAAGGAAGTGTTTCTGTTACCATGACATTGAGCAAGAAAATAAACATCATGCTCCCTAGAAAATTAAATACAAGGTAACAGAGAATTTTAGCAAGTCTAACGGCAGAAGTTGAAGCCTTCATAACATGTTATAGAAGACAAATGAAAAGTTTGATTCTGATAGCTTGAAATAATAGAGAAAAATATTGAAATATTTTGCGTACAGAAAGACACACTCCAGATACGCTTTGTTTCAACTGTTAGAAAAGAACTATTTTTCTTTTCATTTGCACATTCTGTTTTTCAATTTTTTTTATTACTTTTTTTTTTTCCCTGAATTCCTCAGCTGAGGGATAGGAGTATATGTAAAACTCACTGGGTACTTCCGAGAAATTGCCCAAGCAGAAATTAGATGATATAAAAACAAACAAACAAAACCTAGGAACAAATAATTCAAATCTAAAAGATAGGGAGTTTTAGCTATTATCAGTAAGATGTTGCATTATTCCTGAAAAAAAAAAAAAAAAAAAAGGAAAGAAAAAGATGTATTAATGTATTTCATACCTGACACTGATGATTCAGCATCCCAATTCTTCAAATTCAGGCTGACTAGCTACTCAGGAAAGCAAAAAGTTGCACAGATTGCCAAAGGTAAACCTGAAGGCTACACAAGCAGTTAATGTTATACAACCACATGGAAGTTGGTGCAAAGAAGCTATTAACAGATCATCAAAAGAAAAACAAAATAACATCATTTCAGACACATACTTTAAATGAAGCTTCCAGGGTACATATAGCATAGTCTTTTTTGTTAAAGTAGATGAATCTGTAACTTAATATTCTGTAATTTAATATTCAAATTTTAGTCTTTATTTATGTACTTAAAGTCCTCTTTGTGACAGATGTTAGAGAACTTCCAACAATAATTCAGTAGAGCTCACTTCATTCAACACATACAGGAGTTGCACTGAGTGCTAGGCTCAAAAATGTTGCAACATTTATGTGGATCTCTCTTCAGGACAACAATGAAATCTTAATTCAATATGTGTAACTTTAAGAATCTGACCCTGAACTAGTATATTATTCAAACACATCACACATATAAGTCCCATTTTATACTGTTTTTATTTTTTATCTGAAATAAGATGCCCTTCTAAAACAAAAAAAAAAAAAAAAAAAAAAAAAAAGGAAATGTTTCTTTTAGTTTGGGGTACATCTGTAGTATAAATACTCCTACCTGTTTGTTATGTTATGTTAGTTAATGTTATGTTTGTTATGTTGGCCCCATTAGACATTGTGACTTCTTTGCCCTCATTTTACAAAATAGTAAGTCTGCATCATACAGACTGGAGTCAGGCACATTATTTGGGGTGAGTCCATGAACCACTTTTTCTGCCCAATTCCATGAAGTAAAATCATGACCATCCAACTTAATTATTTATTTTGTGAAGTTGTCCATTTTAGAACTGAATTAGTGAAATGCAGTCAGACTGAGCCAAAGGCTTGGACTGGGCTGCCATTTTGACATTCTCATCAGGGAAATGGTGCTGTAAACACCCATACTTGATTCACATGCATGGTCTCTTGGTTGCCTACAGTAATGCCCATCTGTTCAGATGGCATCATGCCCACTCAAGTTGCTCAAGGGAATACATGCTGGGCAGTCATTGGCTTAGGTAAGTATTTTTCAAATTGGGTTGGTGTCGACCTCCTTTTGGGAAGGCCCAAGAGGAAAAGGAAACAAAAAGAATTTTCATTTTTTATTTTAATGGATTGTTTTAATTTAACATTCAGCAAAAACACCACCATCTATAAAACATTCAGTAGACGGTTTTGCTAATTCCTTGGTACCTGTGACGCCAGCAAGGAAAAAAAGATAAATTAATCTATATTCTCATTTTTTAAATAAATGAGTTTAACCTGTTCAAAGTCACAGTCCATGTAACATTAAGACCACCTCATCTGCAGAAAAGAAACCTGTCTCAGCAGGCATTGCCACATTCTGACAATTGCGCTAGTTTTTTTTGTTGATGAATATTGGTCAGCATTCAGATATCTGAATTCACAGCTATTCTTACCAAAAGCCAGTGCTTGAATTTTGTGGACAGAGTGGTGACCAATGCCATGCCCCAAAATAATAGTCAGATCAAACAAATGTCACTGTAAAAAACTGCAAGTCCAAATTATACAACAAACATAAACATGCACAGAGATAGTGATGATTGATGTGCATATCATGAAAGGACTAACCCCTTTTGGTTCCTAAACTGGAATAATTTCCAAATATAATCTTTTACTTCTCCAAAGCCAAAGAACTTTGCTTTAGAGAAGTGTATTGTACAGTGAAGCCATTGCCTGTCACATTTCTTTATCAAACAAGAAGGAGAGAGAGGGGGGGCACATGTAACATTCTCTTCCTGCAAATAAACTCTGGGAGTTTCCACTTAAGAGAAAACTTCCATTAATAAAAAAAAAAAAAAAAAAAAAAAAAAAAAAAAAAAAGGGGGAAAAAAAAAAAAAAAGATTACAATACTCCAGCTCTTTTTCATTTGGGAGACAAAAGCCTTTCAGTGCTGCGTCCATGTGCTCTTGACTACTGTTTTGACACTGTGTCAAGATGCTCCACTCTGCTCCAGGTCTCAGATCACAGTTGGAGTGTCTTGATACAGTGTTGAATCAGTAGTGTCAGCAAGTCTCAGAGCAGAGTCAAAGAGCCTCAATGTAGCCTCAGAGCAGGTAGAGTCAGAGAGACCTTTCCCCTAAACTGAAGTAGGCAGAGGCTGCTCCTTTTTTTACTACTTTTAATTGTTTGTTTTAACACATTTCAACCCAGCTGCACAAGCCTAATCCTTCTAATTACTAGTCCTCCTTGCACTAAGGTATCAGAGCTAGCTCTCCGCCAACCCTGAAGAGTTGTTAAAAAGCAGCATGAAATAATGTTAATATTTTCTTGAAAGGACAAGCTTAGGCACAAGAACTGAGGATCTGTGCTTCCTCAGAGCGGCTGGCGCTGTAGCCAGGGTTTGTTAACACGGCCAGACCCTGCTTTGGCAGCACCCGTTCTGCTGCGTGAGTGCACTGCTGTGCTGCTGTGGGGAAAAGCGCAGGGCAGGGAGCCTGCACCCTGGGGACCCTGCTTCAGCTGCTGAGGAGACCCAAATGGAAACTTGATGTCCTCTGTCATAGCCCAAACTATAACTAGCCGTAACTGCAGCCCAAAGCCCTGACATCAACAGGATCCTTCTCAGCAAGTTCACTGGGGCACAATTTCTCTTACTCAAAGCAGAGGAGATTGACACAACTGCTCTTTTCAGCAAGATGGTGCCACATGCAATCAGCACAACAGTGCCGCAGCAGTCTGCAGAGCTACTGCACATGAATCGGGGTGAGGATAGTGACACATATGGCAGGGCAGTCCTGAGAAACAGGGATAGCAGTCTTGACACAGTGAAGGACATTGGCTCCATAAATAGGCAAAGGGGGGCTGCAGAGATTAGTGTTATACAAGGAGGGGGATAAGGTTTGAAAGTTTTGTTACCGCCTGTGGGGAAAAAAAAAAAAAAAAAAAAAAAACAACAAAACAAAAAACAACAAGGAAATAGGTTTAACGCCTGAAAGTTCGTCCTTTTAAATTTTTTTCATTATTACTTCACTTAGAGAAATAATATTGCTTCTTCCTTGTAAAATCTGCCTGTCTTTAGATCATCATTAATCCATCAGCTGCTGCTAAGTGCCACAATAAGGCACCCCTCAGATGGTATCAAATAAAGGGACACTCTAAGTACATGTAAGTAGAGACCAACTTAAATATATTATAAGCATGGGGGATTGTCAAGAGGAAAACTGTGACACCGTTAAAGACCAAGGGGCAGGACACGGTGCTAGTTTCTAGTGCTGTTTTGTAAAAAAAAATAGTTAAAATAGAAGTGTTTTAAAGACTAAGTGTGCAAACTATTCCTCCTAGAGGGCTTCCTCCTATGGAGGACAGCAAAGGTGCACAGAGCCCATGATTTCAAGGGTTGCTGCCAGAATAGCCATGTCTGGGAGGACTAAGCCACGTCTAAGGAAGCAGTCTTTAAAGCACTGAATGCCAAGCACTGTACCAGGCATCATCATGTTTTGGGATGAGATGGATGTCAGTCCCTAAGAAGGCATTTGAGAAGGAATGAAAAAAGATGAGGGTTTAGAAAGAAAACAACTAGGCTTATGAGGTTGGATTAGAAAATGTAAATAGGTCAAAGCCAATTCTGTTGTAGCTTTACATCCGAACATGTAATCCAGTCAGTTTTGTATGCTAACACCAGGGGGGTGCACAGATCAATGTATATAATTCAGGTTAAATGACCACTGCAGTGACATGCATGCATTCTTCTTACAGTTGAGCCAAATTTATCCCTGATATAAATGCAGCGATTTCACTGGACTTTTAGCAGGGATATATTTGATCATTTAAATTGTCAATACCTTTTCAGTAACTTGTCACTTATACAATGTGTACCCATACATGCACAAAGGTGGTTTTATTTTGTCATTAGTTACTTCCTCCTTGTGATTATTGTGCTGTTATTTGCATAAAAATATTATTAAAGTGCAGATAAAAACAGTTCTACAGCAAAGCAGTAAATGCTCAAGGTCACAGCTAATAAGAAAATTTTAAAGCCATGTGTTTCAAATTCTGTTTTTGAAATCTGTAACAAAATGGCAGTAGACTTCAAGTTGGCAGGAAATACAGAAAGACAAGAAGTAGGAACAGGGACTTACCTCCCCACAGAAAGCTGAGGCCCAGCCAGTGTTTGCTACATGTTTTGATGTCCCTGGTGTATGACATAATCTAAGGTGAAAAGTATTTATATTTAAAACAAATAAAACTCACTGACTATTGTGGCTTTTTCACAGGCATTTCCACAGCAAGCAAAAGATGGGGGTGTTCTTTCTCCTCTACCCTGTAGGGCCGTCGCACCCTTGCCAGCTGCAGAGGAGCTCTCTGACCTGTCATGACCATTTGCTCTTGCACACCAGAATGAACAGGTCTGCCCCAGTGCTCTCCCACCTGTCTCTGGAGGTAGAAGAGAAATTAAAGATTGTATTATCTAGTCACAAATTAAAATCTTTACTGGTAGAAACCTGGTATAAAGTCTCAGAAGAGAATGAATTATGTATTTGAACACTTAAGATTTCCTTGCCTTTATTACAGCATGGGGTCTGAACTCTGCTTTCTTCCCTGCACTTTATTACATGGTTAGAAGTCCCGCAGTAGGAAACTTGCAGTTTGAATTTTGAAGCACCTATAGTGTCATACTTTTTATTTTAATATTTGTCACCAACAGTGCCGACAGATAAAAAGTGCTGGCTCCCCACAGCATGGTATGCGGGATTTTCAATAGAGCTACACAATTGCTTTTGCTAAGTGCTTGCGGGGCTCACAGTGCCAAATCCCGCAAATTGCTGTATTCAGGCCACTTTGCAGTGCTATACCAAGGCAAGTGGTATTAAAAAAGTTAGTTGCTTGCAGGAGGGACATATGCCTAAATGGCTGATTTCTTTTTAAAGTCATAAGGAATTGTCTGAAGACATTTCTGCAACTCAATTCAATAATTGTAGCACTTAAGAGATGTTCAAAACTTTTTGTGTCACTTGCAGTTTATTCTGTGTGTTGCATATGGTTTTAGGGAAAAACGAAAATGTATTTTTCCAGCTCCAAAGTTTGCCGGCCAAGGAAATCCCAGAAGCAATATCACCAATCGTGGTGACATTCTATTTCTGGATTCCTGCTTCCTCTTTTTATTCTTTATTGCCTTTGGTTTGTTTTTATCCTTAATTTATAGGAGTATTGTTGTTCATATACCAGCCTCAGATCAGTATTATGGTGTAAATTATTTCATGTGCACAGCAATGCTAAGTGTGTAATAGTTACACCTGAGGTATCAGGGGAGGTTTTTGTATCTCCTGTCTTATTCACAGGTCAATTAAAAAGCTGATTAAACTGAAAAAGTCTATGATGATAATTGTTGGAAATAGACTGGGATGATAATTGGTTTAATGACTGCTAAAGGAGTCATTGGGATGTGTGTCTCTCAAGGACCCTGAATGGCACTTTAAGAGCTAGATTCATCCTGGGTGTTGGTTGTTGACTTTAATGGTATTACTCCAAAATCTGATTTGGATCAACTTACAAAATATTGCAGACAAGACAAATCATTTTTAAAGGATGTCTCTGCTGAGCTTTGGTGTCTCTCTTGAACTACCCTATTCAATGTCAACTCCTCCAGTACAAATTCTGCCTGTACAGCTTGAAGTAGCTCTATAACGTGGGAATTCACTGAAAGTTTTATATCTTTACACATTTTTTTTCCTAGCTTGGCAGGAAACAAATTCTATATAATAACTAGAAAATGTAGGCCGAGACCATCCTCTACACAGGAAATTTCACTCAGAGGGTTGGACACCCAGCAAGGTCCTATTCACAGACATCTCTTTGTATTTTTCTGCCTGGAACCAAAGAAGGGGATTCATGCCAAAACCCTGCAGGATATGGAAATCTATCGTCTGTTTTGTGTCTTTCAAAGAGGCTTCTGATTTGGGGAGCCCTAAATTAAGATCCACGGGCTTGGGGTTTTAATTTTTTTTTTTTTTTTTTTTTTTTTTTAATAAGGACTCAAAACCTGCAGCTTTGATTCAAACAGGAGTCAGAAACATTCGGTACCTTTGAAAAAACCCTGAGATTTCATTCCTCATACTGAGGACCCAGAACAGCAAAAATTTCAACCAAAATTATTTCTGCAGGCTAGTCAGTGTTACAGCATAGTGCAGGAGTCAGAGTAGCCTTGCTGCTGGTTCTCAGTCCACATGAACTGCATAGGCTTGGAAAGGCTATGAGATTATAAATCTTTCAGTGAAAACAATTCTTGCTTCATGCCATCAACATTGCCTAAAGACAACTGTGTAGGGCATCTCTAGAGGAGGCTCCCATTACTAGACCTATGCAGAAGAATAATGAGAAACTTACATCCAGTTTGAAAGACATTAATGAGTCTCCCTTGGATACAAAATATTTGTTCAACACTCTTATGGGCAAAGTAACGTACAGCTGAGCTGGGGAGCTCTGGCTCAATAGGATGCCCCAGTAGGTCTCAGAAAAGGAACACCACACAGTTCTGCAAAGAAGAGGGTTTTTTTCAGGCCCAGTTTGCAGTTCTGGTGCTTACATGTGTCCTTGTTGCTTTGAATATATATTTTCCAGCACCTACTTCTTCTCTGTCTGCTCCAGAGGGATTACACATGCCACAGGGTATTCTGGATTCCACACTGGTTCTTCTCTCATTTTGTGTTTCTGTCCTCAATAACATAAAAAAGGGAAAACACTTTTTTCAGCATTGTAAATGAACTGTAGACATATTGACTGTGTTTTCTTCTCCCTTCCCTCCAGATTTCTCTCTCAGACACAGGCATATTTCAGGGTTCAGGGGTTGGTTTGTTGGGGTTTTTTCCCCTCTCCCTGAGCTTGGTGCATCATTGAGCTAATGATGCACACTCAAGTTATCCAGTATCATTAGGTTACCTAAGGCTCTGATCCTAGTGTGCCTTATATATGTGACCATTTAACTCCTTGAAGTCAAGGGAAACGGCTGTGTACACATTTGCAGTGCAACATGAAAGAAGATGCTCTGTCCTGGCAGTTCCTTGAAAGCAAAGAATGTTGGTGTATTCTTTGATGTATCAATAACTGGAATTACTATGCAAAATGAAAAATGGAGGGCAGGGATGACTCTGTATTTAATTTGTTTTATTAATTCTATGCTCTTAGGGTACTAAATCCCTCAGCAAGAGAAGGGGAGTTAGCATTCTTGTTTGCTAGTGCAAACACATCCTCCAGCAAAGGTTGCCTCCTGTCCCAAGTGGGGTGCCAGGTATCTCAGTTTCCTCTTTCCTCATGTCCTTTCATCAGATAATCAATTTGCAGCCTTAATGCAGCAGAACTGCACTTTCCTCTTGTGTCTCTGCCTACTGCCAGACAACCAGTCTCAAGCCAACCAAAGACAGCAGGTTCTTCTGCGTCGGACTGACTTTAACCACATGGTCGATATACGAGCACTGGCAAACTCTAAGTCTCGTGAACCACGGAGACACCACTACTGAGGATGTAGGGAAAGATCAGGGAAGGGAAATGTAGAAAACACAAAGAGAAAGATAGGGAATTTGAAAAGAACTATCCAACTAGCAGGAGCAGGTGAGAAGTGTATGTGACAGAGGGCTTTCACCAAAACTCCAGGTTTATCCAGCAAGTGGGATATCATGTACATGGCTTCACTCAGGGCAGCTAGGGAGAAAGAGGCAAAATTAATTAAGCTCATACATTACATCCATTGGCCCTGCCACTGCGAGGTGATGCCTGCCTTCTCCTTCCAGTCTATCCACTTCTTTTTCCACTGTCTGTGCACCAGACCTCGTTCTGCTTTCATTCGAGGCCTCATCTTCCATGTCTGTGGGTTAAGGCACTGAGAATATACACTGTAATATAACATATTGCATATTTATTAGGAATTATGCGACACTTGATCAAATCTTAAGACACAAGAGCCCTAATGAAGAAAAATGTTTCTGGGTCCTACTTTGGGTGAAACTCTGTCATTCCCCATTAGCAACCCAAATTGTTTATGCTACATGAGGCTAATGGAAGCTCTTGACCATTTCTTTAGTACCATTACAAAAACATTAGCTGAGCTCATTTGCACTCTTCCTTAACCCTCCCTCTATGTCAGGCTTACACTGAGACACGTCGTGAATAAACCAGAAAATGAACAGTAGAAGCTGTATCTTTCACAAATGGCATGTGTATTTTATAGCTTTCATGTCTAGAAGCCATTTCTTGAGGAACAGTGCCTATAAATTGCATCTGGAAGAAGAAGATGCACTTATTTATTGCATTGCTTTCAACCAGGAAAAAAGATGTTCTTTCTCTCTCCCTCCCTTTAAATTACAGTCCAGGTAAAGAAGAGCCCAGCACCTCAGGGACGCAGCCTTGGCATGCACAACTTGGAGGGCTCGTTTGCTCGCTTGGTTATTGTGAGGGAAGGGTCACACTGGGGGCCAGGAACCTCTTCCAGCCACGGAGCACTGGAAACAGATAGATTTTTACTCTTTTTGACTTCAAAGCGAGATTTTAGTTGGTACCGAAAGATTTGGGGGCTAAAGATTGTGTCAAAGTTAATGCCTCTTTTAGCAGGGTTTCTCACACACAGAGGGATCCCGCAATACACTATCTCTCTAGTCCCTGCTTCCCAAGGACACTGTCTGTGCTGTACAAGGCTTTACACAACAAGACACGTTTGGGAACATCAGGAGAAGCAAAATCCACAGAGCCCAGTCTGTATGACCTCCCACCATTGCGTAAATACTCTCCGTATTGCCTCTCCAACCTGCTGGTGCAGGTTGACACCACTGCGCTATAAATACAGACACAGTAAAAACCGGGTATGGGTAAAACAGTGAAAATACTTTCATGACATTTCTTTACCCGAGGTCTCTGACATCCCTAAAGCCCTCAGAACCAGGGTTGAAGCAGGATGTTGCTCACAGGGCAGCTTGAGACATCCACGGCTGCTGTGGGGGCTGAGCAGTGGCCCCGGGCCCTACTCCGGCCCCTGCCGCGCTGCCGGCTCACCCTGCGGGTCAGCTCGGCTCTCTCCTCCCCAGAAAACAAAAGAGATCTGATTTCAAACACAATGCCCGAAGAGGCTCAGCGGCACAGCTCCTCCCCGCTGTGCGAGGAGGCCGAGGCAGAGAGCACCCCAGGAAGCATGGCAGCGAGGCAGTTCCGAGGCCAAGGAGCCCCTGCACGGCTCGGCCTGGGGCATGGCGGGCTGTGCCAGCAGAGCTGCTCCTGCTCGGAGCCGCAGCCCAACGTTCCCCTGCTTGCGGCAGCGCGGCCTGGCGCCAGGCCCGGGCCCTCCCTCTCCACCGAGGTGCAGGACAAGGCCCCGGTGATGGCTGCAGCTCTGTGGCCGCGTCCCCCATCCGTCCTCCCCGCTGGCCGGGTCAGCGGCACGGCAGAGCGGCCGCCTGCCGCGGGGACACAGATGGCCGGGGATGGCAGAAGGCAGGGGACAGCCGCAGAGAGCATCGGGCAGCGCGCCAGGGGCTCGGGGAGAGGCAGCCGGCCCGGCAGGCAGAGCTGACCGAGGTGCGAGGCTGCTCGGGCCGGCGAGCCCGGGCCAAAGGAGGGGGCAGGCCCCCCCTGCGAGGTGCGGCACTGGCTAAGGCTGGATGCCTGCTCCCGGCACCCGAGAACACAGAGGAAAAGCCTCACTTTTCTCCCCAGGAAAGGACAGTCTCGGGTGGTTAAACTGCAGCTCGTTATTAGGGCAGTGAAGACCGTACTTTGTTAGCAATCCTGTAGCAATTAGCTCGACTTTCTCTTGGGGTGCTCAGTGTTTCTCCTTTGGACACCTCCTGTATCCCTCCCTCACCTGAGCTGTTAAACCTCAGGAAAGTAACAATAATTCACAGATAAGCAGATCAAAAGGCAGGCCCTGGCTGCTCTTTGCAGGAGAGGGATCTCAAAGTTGTGTGGATGACAGCAATTTAATGAAGAGAGGTGAAGTGAAGGACAATATCACAAGAGGCAAAAATGGGGAGAAAATTAAAAAGACAAAGTGATGAAGAACCAGTCACACTCCCATCGGCTCCAGAGCTCGGCGGCCACTGCAGCGTGGCCAGATGTGTGCTAGCTCACACACTGCTGTCTATGCCATGCATGCACTACTGACAGCATATCGCGGGGACACGGCATCCCAGGACCTCCACACCTCTGTCAAAGGTAGCCAGGGCTGGCCAGCTGTTCTGAAGGGGTGCAGAGGGGGTTGCAGAAACCTTAGTGCTCAGGGCGTGTGTTAGAACATGGAGACCGCTTATTCACGCTAGGGGAAAAGCCTTCACTGTCCATAGCAGAGTGATTTACACACGTTAAAAGCCAAACAAACACAGCAAATGCCAATCTGCAGTAGATATTGGTAGGAGAAAGAGAGATGTGCACCTGGGATATGGGATGTGAGGATTCACTGCCATGGAAATGGCTGCCAGAGGGTGGGTTTTCATTGACTTGTCTGGAGGCCAGGAAGAACACACCCATTTGCCCCCTAACCCCTCTGATCTTTCCCTTTCACATTCCCTGTGAGCTGCTGCTCAGCACAGTGACCTTCCCCAGCCCACTCAAAGGTGCTCCAGCACAAAACGCTCAGTCACTCGCTCCCTCAGTGGTCCCAAAACTCCTTTTCTGTCCCTTTCTTTTGGTGGCAATGGGATGAACATTTGCTTTTGCCAGAACTGTAAGGCACCTGACCAAAAGCGGTGACCTCTTGCTAAAGGTGATAGGTCAGACAAGTATCTACAGAAGCACTGCATGAATACAGATGCATGAAGCTGACTATATAGACAATATATCAGCTGTAGGTGCTGGTTGCTGCTTCTGGACTAAATATGCTTTTTGAGTGTGTCAGTAGGTAGTGAAGCTAAATGCAAAGATCATTCAGTGCATAAAGCCTAACAGACTGGACTGCTACAAATACAAGCCCTTTGTTAGTCCATTGTTAATTGATATTTCAGTATTTGCTCAAACTTGAAGGCATTAAGTTGTCAATACAACATCCCTTTACACATTTAGAACCTTCTCCCTGGTCTCCAACACTGAACTGTCCCTAATGCCCTTTTTGACTGAAAACCCACCCTCAGCAAGAATTTCGGCTGTTCTGGTTTGTGCTTACCTGTGAGTCGCCCGCGTCACCCACACTTCAAGCAGTCTGTGCCAGCTCAGGCCCGCAACACCATCGCACAGGAGCTGCGAGTTACACAGACAGGCAGGGAAACGTTACAGGGATTACAGAAAGGCTCCCCCTCCCATTTTCAATGTGTTGTAGCTGTTGAGATATAGGTGCCTTTAGAGCCAGCAATTCAGACTGTTTTCCAAATGCCTTCCGTAGCACTCCTTGGCCACTAAGAAAAAAGGGGTGAAATCTCAAACATGTACCAGAAGCTGTGGTATTATCTTTCTCCACCTGCAGTTAGGCTCTGTTTTCCCTGGGAGCTTTTAACGGATACAGGAACTATATATTAGGCTGGGGAAGCACTCCCTGGTGTGACTGCAGCTATAGCAGCAGAGCTGTGCTCTGTACTAGCGCAGGGCTGCTCTGCCCCCACTCCCGAGTGGGATGAGCGGCACAGAGAACAGCCACACGGGAGCCACCAGACAAAGGCCTGGTTGTGCTGCAGTGCTCTGCGGCTGCTGCAGCCCTGCCTGGGGAGGCTCAGGCCTTAGAAAAGGGTCAGACGGCAGTGCTGCACCCTGGCACAGGCTGAGGAATGACTTCGGGAGCTGCAGGAGTCCAGTGCATTGCAGATGCAGCTCCATGGAAGGAGCAGAAGCACAGGCAGCTCTCCCCCTGCTTCCCTGCAGTAGCTTTCACACACACCCCCAACATCCCCCACAAACACACACACCAAAACTGGATTTCTTTTGCCCCTGCGAAAGCAAAGATCAAGATATCCCTTACGATGGTGTGTGCTGTAACAATGACTGCTTTTATGGGCCTGGTTATATCAAAAATACCATACAGAAACCCAGTCAATTGATGGAAAGTGTCCCTGAACTTCTGTATAGGTTGTCTTAGAAAATAAAATTTAGAAAAGCACTATTTGTCCATCAGTGTTCACACATTACCTGAGTACTGTAAGATACCAGAGCACCTGCAGAAGAGACCAGCCCCTCTCTCTGGCCTGACTTGTGCTGCTCATGAATGAAGGTGATGCACCAGAAGGGATGAAGATGATGGAGCAGGAATGCAGCCCTCACTCCATGCTTTGGAGTCCAATACCTTTTAAAGGTGGGGTGGCAAACCAAACAGTTCCTTTCCTCCACCCCTACCCACGGTGTGGTCAAGGTTCAAGGCAACACAGAGCTGAGGCACCAGCCAGCTTAGCACTGCCAGCCTGAGGGTGGACACAGCACTCTTACGTACTTGCTCCTGGTACAGACACAGAAAATCATTCAGTTCAGTACAGGATCCCCACACAGGGATTTCCCTATCTCATCAGTGAATATACACCTAGATTTAACCAGTCAGCAGGGAAATGCTGAGACAAAGGCATGTGCTTCCTTCTATACAGCACCACTAAGGCAGTTCTCAGGTTGTGTGGAAGCATCGGTTTGCCTTTGGGTTCCCAGCACAGAACTTTTTCATGAAGACAAAAACCTCCATCTTCCCTTTTATTTCTGAAGGTCTGTCCAGAAGTGATCCAGCATCATTCCAAACCCAGCACCAGCCAAAAGGCCTCCCTTTTCAGTACCTCCATCATGAGAACCTGATGCCTTGCTTTTAGCACAGAGAAGATGGCACAGGAGCTGATCTATACTCCCAGCTAGCTTTTCTTGCAAGGGCATGTCTGTGAGCCTGTACTGCAGGACAGTTTTCCATTTCCCATCTTAAAATGTTGCCTGTCAGTTAGGAGTAAGCATATGTTATGATTGAGAATAATGAATTGGTGATTTCATTAGCTAATTTTGCAGCCCATAAACATCTGTGCCATGGCTTAAGAAGAAATAATCACATAGAAAGCTAACAATTTTTTCTAGAAATGGATCATTTTAGTGCAATGATTTTGTTGCATGAAGAGTGAGCTAAAAATTATCTAGATGAAAACACAACTGTTCTGTTTGGAATTAAGAACAGTTGTTCCTGGTTTTGCTATATTGGGGTTCATAAGTTTACCACAAATAAAAATTTTGAGCCTAACTCTTTCTGACTGTCCCTGCAATGCTATATCAGCAGAGTAAGTGGCAGAATAAAAACCGCATCTATCATTTGACCGAAATGGGATATTACTTCCATTTTTTTGAGCAAGTTGAAACTAGAACTTGTCCCTTTTCTGGTGTTTCCTGCTGCAGGGGTGACCCTACTCCAGTTATGCCTGGTAGCCTTCCCTTACGTGCAGTACATCCCAGTGTCTCAAACGAGCTATGTGTGTGCAACATGACCATCAACATCAGCAGGAATCTAAATGCTGAAAACATCATCTGCAATGTTAACTGCACTTGTTAATAAACTCACTACGTAAACTAATTTGGGCACTGACTATACATATTTAAAAACATTTTTCCTACAAAATATCACTTCCATCCTCAAGCCCAGACATGGTACAATGACAACCAGTTGACCCGTAGTTCAGTGCAGTGATTCTGAAAGGCTCTAACTGTGCACGTTCCTATGCCACATGCATAGGAACCTTGTAAAGCCTTGCACACTGTGGGAGTGGGTAACTGCAATGTACAAGGTGTCACAGCTGTCACAACTGCTGGACATCCTTCATGATGATTATGATGCATTCAAGCAGGAGATAACCACAAGAACTGCATCCCACTAACTTTCCAGTGGTGTCCATGGTCCTTAAATGACTGTTTCTCTGACTGGAGATATAACTTACCTCATTACCATATGATATGTTTAAAAGTTAAAAAACCCCCAAGCCTGCTAATTAGCTCTGTTAAGCTGCCTGACAGCAGTTTCAAGTGTCAGAAGTATGGCAGTTACATACAGCTACAATACCTGTGGGCCTAGGAGTCCATGCACATGAAATATACAGTCTCCTATCAAGGTCCCCAAGGCCTGATCCAGAATTTGCCCATTTGTATACAATCTGGAAAGCTATTTTTTATTGTATTGAAACAAAGGAGCACAGAACTAGGGTCAAGGTAGCAGCAGACAAGCTGCCCTCTACTCTAGTTGACTTGAGTAAAAGTGTTATAAGTTAGCAAGGCCTTTGCATGCCCAGAGTCATAGTAGATGTTCTTACCTCAGCTCAACGTACCATGGGAGCCTGGGATGTGCATCTAGCAGTGAGCACAATGCCAGACACAGGAAGGTGTCTTTCACTCTCTCCCAGTCTTCCTTCCACCTGGGCACAGAACACTGTCTGTGTCAGGTGAGCTATCACTCGGTGATTTACACACCTTAGGCAGCCGTGGTGATGCAGCATGCACTGACAGACAGACAACTTCTGACGCTAAGCTCATGTATTCCCTTTATTGAACTGTACTAGTTATTGCAATCAGATTAAGTCACATTTATAAAGCAGACCATCCAGTTGCACTGAAACCGATTATATTCATTACATAGTTTTAATCACTGTCCGGTGAACTGGCAAATCCAATCAAAGCATTAGTCTTTAATTAAAAAATTAAAAAGAAATATTCAGACAATAGCCAAGCAATCACATCACAATGCACAGTTACCTAAAATTGCAATTAAAAAGCAGTTAACAAAAAAGAAAAAAATCACACCTAGTCTTTAACTATCAATATAATACAAGAAGCAACAAAGGGCAACAGCATCAAAGCAGATTTATCTAACACTATAAATTCAGTCAGAAGCAGAAGCTCTAAAGTACACTAGCTGAAGCAGGACAATAAAAAATACTGAGCATGGAATACTTTTAATCTCTTCCATTAATATTCATTTCCAGCTGCTTATAATAGCAGCGCCTCATGGCCAAATCATTAGAGTTTTACATCTGGGTTGCAAATGACACTTTGATTGGATGTAATGTTCAAATGGTCCTCCCCACTGTGCCACCGTCAAGTCTTCTGCAGAGAGGTGTCCTGTAGTGCCAGTGGCTCACTGTGCATGCTGGCTCAATGTGTGGTTCTGGAAAGACGAAAAAAGGAGACATGCATAAGGGGCAGAATAATAGAAAGCATGCCCATACCCTCCCACTCAGTACCATTTATGCCAAGCTCGACATAAAAGCTTCTCAATTATTACAAAACAAAATGCAATAAAGAAAAAGTACTCATAAGTAACAGCTGCCAATATGACACATTTGCTTTGTTCTGACAGATCTGGTAATGCTGGCATGAACTTAGAAAATAAATGCTACAAGCCAAGTGCAGCCATGAGAGTTTCTCTCACATACACCACCACCCCCCCACCCCACCCCCCCACCCCCCGTATCTCCCCTTTTTTCAGTATATATGAAGAAAGTGGTAACACTTCATGGGCAAAAACTGCCTTTAGGGGTTCCCTTAACTGTAACCATTGAAAAAAAAAGGATATCTGGATCACTGGGGGAGCCTTGTCATATTTTACTCTTTTATTCTCACTAGTACCGGGTGTAAGTACTGGCAACAAAAGACACCAGATTGTGACACACACTTCTGAGTCCAAGGAATACTTCAGCAATAACAGCTGAACTGCCAGTTCAGGCACCAGGGTACTATTCCCAGCAGAAGAAAAGCTGGACATGTAACCCAGAAGTTAAATGTCTTTAAAGAATAGATTTGCTCTACATATTTATTTCAGCAGTTTAGAGTGGTTTTTGTTCCCTTCTTTCCTTTTGGTAGATTTGTTAACAGCCACATGTCATCACAGGATCTTGCATCCAAGGATGCTGACCTGCGTTGCCATTTTGTGCAGGAGCCAATAATCGGGAAGCCAACCTTGGAAGTGTATTTTTAGAGCAGTACCAATTCACCTACATTTTGTGTGCTGACTGAAACCCCAGTCCTACAACTTATCTCAGCTTTATTTGTACGATTATTCACCTATTTGAGCAACTGGAGATATGCTTCATGGTGAGCTTTTCTTGAGCTGGATCCCCAGCATCCCCAAATGTAAAAATTCATTTGCATTACTTCAAGCCTAGGCAATTTTACTAGTCTCCATCTGCCTAATAGCAGAGCCAGGCAAGTCTGCCAGCGTGAAGAATAAGTTTTTAAACACAATATGAATTTTGAATCTAATTATTTATTTACAATGGTGAAGCTTTAAAATAAAGTAAGATATTTTAACATTTCATAAATCACCTGGACCTTCTACACTATCAACAGTTACATCTTGATGATGATCCTCCTCTTTATCCAGAGGTGACATCTCCCTGATGAAAACCATCTGTGGAAAGAGCTAATGGGTGGCCCACAGTGCATGGGGCCAGGACCCCATTTGCAGCAGGAGCATTTCTGGTCTATGCACTCCCAAAAAGTGACCACCAGGTGTCAGAAGTGCTGCTGAGTTCCTAAATCATGGCAAAAGTTACCTGGGATATTGCGGCGAGCGGGCTGGGAGGAACAGGCAGGCTTTACCGTGCCATAAGGTTAGAGAGGCGGCAGCGGCATCGTAGCTGCCGCACGCACAGAAGGAGCCCGTGTGAAATTAAATGCAATCAGCTGTTGAAACCACAAAATAACTGTACCTTGTTTAGCATAACAGTAGCCCTATGAGCACACCCCATTCAGTGATGTTAAGTATTCCAGAATCAAAGAACAGAAGTACTGTGCAAAGATGTGGAAAGCTTATCAGGAGATATAGCATTATACTCAAATAACATCAAGTGAATTGACAGCTGAAACTACTTTGCTTTTAGACGATTTTAACATCATCAAACATGAAATCCAATGGCTCTTTACTTTGCTATACATGGAAATCTTCTTGGCTTTAAGAAGGAATGACCTTTGCAGTGCTGGATGTTATTTTCATGTCAAACAATGACTTTATGGAAGAGGATGGGTGGAGCCCTATGAATGCGATGGCAGCACTAATAAGAAGCTTGTCCACTAAACCTAAAGCATGAAAATGTGAAAGAATACACAGGCCACACTGTGCTCAGACACACTCCTCGGCATTTTAACAAGGGCCATTTCTTATGCACTTAATTACAGTTCTATTTTTAGGACATCCTGCATACAATAAAAAAAGTGAAAGGTTTACCATCTTCAAATTGAGGGCAGGGCTATTCATGGCAGACAAATCCATACTTGTTTAGTCAGTACCATTTAAAAGATAATGCACAATCAGCACTGAATGCATGACGCATGGTCTACAGTCAGGGAACATAATTTCAAACTTCTGTGGCTGCTGCATTGATTATACCAGGCAGGTCAATAAAGGAATGGTATGTGGCTCTAAATCTGATAATGAATCTTTCATTGCGAGCCCTCCCTCCTAGAACACAGGTGAATAATATGTTCTGAACATATATACATATACATATACAATGAATATACTGGGTTTGTAAGCAGAGTTTGTACAAAGAAATAAACAGATCATACTCAAATCCTGCAGTCAGTTACAGCTGGGTCAAGTAGGAGCTGAGAAACTAGACAGGCCATAGGGGTATCAGTTAAAGAAAGTAAAATACACAATTTTCATATGCAGATCTGGAGTCTGTCTTAATACCTTGGGAACATACCATTTATTCCCTTTGCATGCATTACTGGCAATCAATATGCCTACTAGTCCTCAGACCAAGCAATTAATAAATAGAGCCACACTGTACACAGGACCTCACGACCACACCTGTAATGCCTACAGACATAAGTGTCTGTGGGCACTGAATCCTCCCCCTGCTTCAGAGAGCAGATCCTGCATAAGCCACATGCACAGATGTGTGAGTCCTGCACGCCCCGGTGTTGAACACCCGACCACCATATGCATGTGCAAATACTGCCCAGCCAACACTGGTGTGTACTCAGAAGATCCACAAGAGCCTGTCCGTATCCCCTGCAACCAATATAGGTTTCTCACCTATTAAAATGTACTTCAGATCACACAAACATGCTCTCCAAGAAAAGTCTGACAACCTGTCTCCCATTACTAATAACTGTCATGTTTTATCTTCTTGCTTCTACTCCCTCTGCCCTCTGCATGTGCAGCTTGTTGGAATTGTGCTTTGCAGATGTCAGAAAGTGCCCAAGATGTTCAGTGTTTATGTCTCTCCTCTCACACATGTGCTTTGCATATCTGACCCGTGCTTTCCTGGATAACTTTATTAGGCACCTCTGTGTGTGCCACAGATACATAAAATTGCCCTGACTTTCAGAGCAATAGGAAAAAAAAAGTATATCCTGGCATTGGGAATGCTCTGTGCCCCAGCAGAAACAGCTTTCGCTGCAGCACTACACTGGACTGTTCCAGGCAGCAGAATGAAACCATAAAGGCCAGAAGGGAGTAAGTGTTTTGAAACATGGGATACTACAGGAATGCTTCTACCTAAGCAGCCTAAGGAAACTTCACCCACCTTTCCACCAGGATTGCGGACTGCCAGGAAACAGCTTGTGTGTCATTTTTAAACTCCAGAAGTTGTAGTTAAATACAATAATCTTAATGGTGATTTCCAAAGGAAAATAAAGCAGTGACAAAAATGAATCCTCTCCAGGAATGCTTGTGTGTGTGTGAGCATGCCTACCTGCTCACAAGGCCATCCATACTCGTGTGCATTTGGGGCTGGCAGGAGGTAGGACATAATCTGGAAGCTGGGCAGTAAAAATGGTTCTTCACAGCTCCTGCTCAGCCCCCTGGTTCATGCATGGCTCACAGCTGATACCCCACTGAATACATCATTCTGAGCCATTACTGCAGCTGGAAAACTCTACAGCAGCACTAAGTCACCTGTCAGGATCGAGTAAATCGCAGCTTATTTATAGGACAAGGTTGGAAAATTCCTTCTGTTCTTAATAATCGTTAAAAACGGATAGCAATTCTGTTAACCACGTCAGTGGGAAAAACACAACTGCCCCGAGCCTCTGGGCTGGCGCAGTGTTTAAGTGGAATTTTCGACTGGCTGCACAGTGCCCAGATGAACTATTTCTGGAAGTGCCTGTGACCAAGGAACCGGGCGACGGGTTTTAGGAAATAAAAGTGTTTCAAAGAATGGCTGATTATTGTCTGTAGATACTGATTGCTCTCCAGATCCTCCCTGGGGACACCTCCTGCCTGCCCTCTGGATACAGATCAAGCCATTTGTGCAGGACATCTACAGTGAATATTTCTCTGTTTTTCTACATCCATTATTGCGAAAACACTGGCATGACAATCTCCATTTTCAGAGCACTGTGTCAAGAAGGAAAACATCAGGCTTGAAAGATGATCACTTGCAGCAGTTCAAAGAACTCTTACGAGCTATATAAAGATTGAGAGAAAATACACACACACAAAAGCAGCACACGATGAAGCAAAGCTCCAAGCCAGGCAGTCAAGCTGGGAGTCTCCCACATTGCAGTGGCGTTCACTGCCAGCAAGTCACAGGTGTACTACACAGGAGCAAGTGAAAAAAGTAAAATGCAGCCGCGAGGGGTGTGATAATGGTTCGGGGCCATAATACATCCGGTCTATAGTGCCATTGTGCATCTGTTACGTATTCAGATATGTCGTACCAGCCATTTAGAGGTATCCTGTCTGTGTGTGTGAGCGTATACACCTAAAAGACCCTCTGTTATACAGAGGTTAAGAAACAGCATAACAAGGCTGGTGGTGCCCTCCACCTTCAAGTGAAATTCATAAGCCTTCCACAGTGTCACATAGAGACTGGGGCTCTGATAAAAAGCTATAAAGCCTCTCTCTCCCTTTCCAAATCCCATTAAAATGAACAGAAACCAATCCTCAAATAATTTCATAGAAATTATAGAGATAATAGATTCACACAACAAACAGCCAATGTGAAACTTAACTGCTGATGAGCCCTTGGGCAACCTATTAATCCCTGTATTTCTCCCAGCGTTCGGGGGTCCCCAGACCCAGGCAAGAGCCCAGGTAGTTTCTCTCCCTGCCTTTCCCCACCTCCCTCTGCAGGTTTCCCCCAACCCGTCAAACACTGTCCGGCTCCAAGGCCAGGGATCAGGGTCTTGGCTGGGGATTCATGCGGCTGTGCTCACTCCTCCCCATTCTCTCTTCTTTCCCCCTTAGAGGTGGTGCTGGGAGGCACAAGCGAAGATCCCTTCATTAACTGTCAACACATGCAGCTTGCCGGGCAAACATTAACCCTCAGATTCAGGTGCTGACTTGAAGCCAAGGTTCAAGTCTCACATTTGAACATGTATATAAAAATCACAATCCAAAACCTCCAAATTGCTACAAACAGAAGTTACAGTGTCTAAATATTTATTAAATACCATCTGCAGCATTCTTTTTTCAGAAGATGGTTTGCGTCTTCTGAATTCAAACTGGTCCAAAAATCTCTCAGCTATTATTCCTCATGATACATCCGTAAGCACACACATGTTTGTGCACAGGTACTGTTTCCCTCTAACAGCGTGTAAAGACAAAAATCTTTATGCCTTGACTTTATAAAGGGATTACTTTAGGCAGAGGACACAAGATGACTCTTGCTTTAGCCGTTGGAGATTATGCTCTCTACAGAAAGCTGTGAGCCTTAAATTGGTGTTGCTCTAATCCTAAACTGGAGAGGCATTCGAGGGATGCCACGACCCAGAAGAGCAAGAGAAAAGACATCTAAATTAAAAACAAAACAAAACAAAACAGGCAGCACACAAAGTGGGGTGAGAGAAGGGAGAGAGAAAGCAGAAAAGGGGAGAAAAGGGTTTATCTGTTGCTTTACGAGATAAACCTATTTATTTTTAATTTCTGGTTGCTACTTTCCCTTTGCTACCAGACTCTAAAGAAAAATCACCTCTGCACCCCCTTGCAGTTTGTATGCGCTTATTTTTAGAACTGTTTGACAATTATCCAAGGGTCTAAGACTAACAGATGGCCTGTCTTAAAGCCTCATATGTTCACTAGTTTGCACTTCTGACAAACAGTAAATGTACTCAAGAGTGTGCCATAAACAGGGCTGAATGAATACTCAGACCACAATTTAGTTAATACACTTCATTAAAACTGATAGCAGTAACCAATGTTTCCCATAAAACCAGGTGTTAATTGCCCTTCCAGTTGTTTCAGGTAACTCTTACGCAGTGACATTTATATGTTTAGATCATAGTTTTTCAGGAAATACTGTATTACATCTTTCCTTTCCCCTGGTATTTCACCCACTACATAAAATGCTCGTAACAAGTGAACTCCAAGTTATCATGGTACTCAATAAAAAAAATTGTCAGGCAAGACAGGTTCACATGTCCCTTCTTTATTTGAAGAATCCCTTGAAACGGAGGAAGAGGCAAACGAAAAGTGGCACATCCTTTGTGAAAGGAAACGGCTGCCTGTGTTACTGCTTCCTTCATCTCTGAGCATCTGATAACTTGCCATGCGTCAGTCAGTCCCCGTGTCAGCGTACTCTCAGAATGCAGGTAGGAAGCTGTCCTTTACAAGTTTTTGAACCAAGAAAAAAATACAAATCATTTTTGGTGTCTAAGAAAACATGCCTGGAGGTCTGTGCCAGCTGAAAAGCAAAGCTACATGCTTTCAGTGAAAATGTCTGCACCTCGGTTACCCCGATGCTTTAATACTTGATCACTCTGGAACCAAATGCACCCTTCACTGCTAGTGGGACACAGAAACACTTGTCTGTGTCAGGACACGGCTGGACCTGGCATCCCGGGGTTTCTGCACCCTCTGGGGACATTGAGCAGCCCCTCTCAGTGTGTGCTCACCTGGGGACACCCTGAGACCTTTTTCAACAGGAAGATTCAGCACTTGTAAAACATTCACAGGGAAGAAAAGCCACTCCACATGTGACTACCAAATGCTGCCTGCTTTCAGTGTTATTTTTAATAAATCTTTCTTTGCGGCCGGCCTGTTTCTGTACTGAAAGGGAAGTGCCCAGACACTGGTCTGTAAAGCCCCTGCAGACCCAGAAACACTCCCTGCCCTGCTGCCTGCCTTTGTTCTGCACCCCAGGAGCTGTGGGTTCTGCTGCCATGCTGCATCGGCCCAGCTATATACTTACACAGTTTTATCTCTGTACGTACACTGTTCCTGTTAATTTTAACACATTTTTGATTCTGATAGGCATTTCGGGTTTAGAAAATCACCTTTTCACAGAGTTATTTTTCACAGCACCAGCCTTTTCTCACACCATTTAAGGCTTTTTTAGATGATTTATTAATTTAATTCCTCTCCTAATTCAGGTTTTTTAGTCCTAATCAGACTTTGACAACTTGCCTAACATGGTTTCCCCTTTCTACTTGAAACTAATAATTCTGTATCATCTGTCCTCTAGACCTGCCATCTCTTTTTGTTCTCTAGACACTCAGAATAAACTGAGGTGAGCCTATTATAAGTGAACTCCAAATGCAAGCCTAAGCCTGGCAGAGCTTCTCATATTCCATTAAAGGCCTCACCAAAACTTCTATATCCTTCTTCCAAAATCGCTCGGAAAAATGCTGAAGCACAAAAGCAAACTGAAGCCTTTGGGAAAATCTCCTTACCACAGCACTTCGGAAAAAAACCCCACAGGAGAACACATTATTAAGAGATACCCATAGTCTTCTGGTAGAGAAACTAGCCATAAACACACCGTGATTCACTGAGGCACCCAATGAAACCAGAGAGCTAATAATACCTGTCCTGAGAGACTGCATGCTCCTGAGAATTTCACTCAGAAATGCAAATTTACCAGCATCCTTGTGACTCGTAATCTACAGTATGGCATGTGCGAGATCAAAATAAGCTGAGGGAGAACCTTACACTTCCGAAATGCAAAGGGAAAGGGACAGATTTCTTTACTGTTGTCAGAAGCGCATAAAACCAGAGTATTTTTAGAATTCCTCTGTTCCTCCCTCAGCCCCACCGTTTCTCCCTGACTGGATAACAGAGCTGTTGCTGATCCCAAGAGCAGAGCAGGGCTTGCAGGATCCCAGCAGGCCACTCTGCCAGCACTTGGTGCTTTCACCTTGGCTTGGTCAGCCTGCGGTTTCCTGAGGAGCTGGTCCTGCAGGCGCAGTCCTACTCAGGGAATCAGCGACATTTCAAAATCATTTGCAGGGGGAAAGCTATTTTCCAGGAATCCTTCTTATATATTCCTCTCAAAACCATGATTTGTTCATTTATTTGAGCCCTTCCTTGATACAAGGAAAATCACATTGCAGAAACCAGTTAACTGTATATTTCTGTAAGGGTTGGCATCATCATTATGGGACCCTTTGTGACTCTTTTGTAAACATTAAATGATTTCCTGATGGGGACTTTCCTATAGGATGATGACAGCATCCTCTCACACTCTTTTTCTCAAAAAAAAAGAAGACATAATACATTTACATAGTACCTTCAGAGGTCACAGATAAAAGCTTCATTGAGTGATCATTTCCATGGGAATATAACCCAAAAAACCCAGGAAGTTCAAAGTTGAACCTAAAACCTTGGTTCCTTAACTTGCTCTGCTGTTCTGCAGTACGGCAAGGGCCACTGAACACCATCAGAATTCTTTGTAGCTTTTTTTTCCTGCATAAGTTGGGCATTCCTGGTGTTAAGGGCCAGGTATGAAACAGCTTCAGCCTTAACTGTGAATTTTAACACAAATACTAACATGGGCACATCTTGCACTCTTCACTTAGGCAGCCTCCTCCACTGAATGATGTGAGTCGCAGCTGATCCACATTCCTCAGACCAAATAAGCAGGTGTGGACAAGCAGAGTTCACACAAGCAGGGCCTATCCACAGCCTGGCTACAACACATCACAGTCCTTCTAATGGCAATTCTTTTAAAACGTGACAACTAAAGTAAAATTCCCTCTAAAGGAATACTGATCTGACAAGTCTCATTGCCTGGTGTTATGGATACATTTTTCATAGATGCACCCACAATACTGCTCAAGCTGACAAAATGGCTGGTCAGTGACCTGTTGCCTTGGATGTAATTGCTGCTATTCCTGTTTTCTGATTTCAAAGGGGCATAAAAATCCTCCAATGCATGTCTCTGCTATAATATAGCCAGGCTGCAGTTAGAGAAGTACTTTACATGCCGCTCCATTATTGTACATGCCACCAGCAGAGCAGAAATCTGCAGACAGAATTGTGCTCTGCCCACTGCCTTGAGGAATTAACCCCAGAGGAGCTAGTAGTGTGAAAGAGCCAAGCACAAGCTGTTCCCTGAAGCAAAAGAGGGGCCGAAATACCACCACCATGAGCCATCTCCTCTAAGACATCACAAGACAAAACAGCGAGGCAATAGTGCTGCGGTATGTGTGTGAAACAACTGTAACTGGTAAAAAATGGGATTTTCCAGCCAGTGATACTCCATTACAACAGCCTCACCTGTCTCAGAAAACAGCAAGATGCTATATTTTAAACAGTCATGATCTCATGCAAAGAATAAGAGCATGTGTCAGCCCTAAAGAAGGACGAATTTTTCAGAAGAAAGTATGTTCTAAACCTTCTCTCTCCTCCTTTTGGAGACACAGTAATGTAATGCACCAATGACAGATACGCTACGCGCAGTCAAACCTCAATGCCCACGCACGGCAATTTATTCAGGTTTAACCGCAAGAGAAACAAATGAGGAAGCTCACTGGTCAGGCAGGAGCTCTGCCCCAGGCTGGCATGGTGTGGGCAGTGCCTTGGCCATTTCTGCATGGTACAAAGCTGAGCAATTTGATTTGAGGGGATGCTCTGCACAGAGGCCATCCCGAGGTGTCCACACCGCCTGCCCAGGACACGGCTCAGAAGAAATGTGAGGTACACTGCACCAATCAGCTCCAGCATGGCTGAGTTGATGAGCTCAGGACTGCTGCTGCTGCCAAATCTGGGCTGGCTCGTGTGGAGCTGGGGTGATGGAGCCTTGCTAAACCTAAGCTGACCTTATACAAAGCCATGAGCTGTCTCTACGCTGATTCCACCAGCACATAAAGTCTTATCTCTATCACCTAGATCTTCCTGACAGATCCCCATCACCTCATTAAAGATACACAGTTTAGTATCTTGTAAGATTATTCTATTAACATGAAATGTGAAGAAAGAAGAAAGCATTAGCAATGTATCCATTAGCAGTTACTGCACAGGTCAGGTCACCGCACATGCACACCCAGCCCATGCATCAAGCATTCCACCCTATTTTCATTTGACATAAGCAGAACCCCCAGAACAGGCACAATCTGGAAACAAGATATATTCTAAATTACTTTACCTTTTCCTTTCCCCTCTGGTAAAAGGGAGGTATAAAACTACTCTCAAAATATGCTAGAGTATTAAGTACACAAACATTAGTATATGATTGAATATACTTCTCTGAAAGCAACTTCAGAAAGAGAGAGCATCAAGGCTGTTCCAGGACTGATTTTGGGTCCCTGAAAGTAGGGTGGGCTGAAAATACTTACAACCTTCCCAACAAAAGAACACAGAGGTGCAGCCGATGACAACTCTATACACAATCCCAGCCCAGAAAGGCAAGTTACCAACTGGCTTTCTAACTATTCCTTCTCCTGTTGTTCTTATCAGGCCCCATTTTTTCCAAACTACTCATTATGCTTGCTCCATGTATCTTGGCCACAGGGCAGGACCCCTATGCGCAGTTCACTCCAGCTGCCAAGGCTGGATCCACTGCTTTTGCTGCTTTTCACTGGCTGAGGAGATAAACCCTAGGATTACACACTAAATCGCTTACTCAGCAAATCAGAGATACACCCAATGCCCTCTAAATTTCTTCATGAAACTATTTTTCAGTTTCTTTATCATGGTAAAAGTGATGGGGGCTCCACCAGCACCACAGCAGTAGGCAACAGCAGTACAGTATCACTTGAGTATTTCCTGTCTGGAATTTAAGCTTCATTGTGAAATACAACACATTCACACACAACATTTGTACAACTGAGGAAACACAAGATGCTTGCCGCTCATGTATTATCTTCCTGGGGAAATGATATAGAGGACAAAAGAGGCTATACTTACTCCCTCCCCAGCTGCTTTTACAATCTAATAATTTATTTCTCCTTGACATAAATTTCAGATTTAAAAGGAATCTCCAAAACCTAAAGATGCCACGTGGTATAGGCTTGGGCAGTATTTCTCTCTATTTTGAAGACGGAGTGCTTAATGCATTGCTCTGTTAACCAGTAGCCTTAAATTTCAAGGGAGGGGGGAAAAGACAAGCAATTAGACTGTGGCAGACCCTAGATGCAAATTCAGATGACTGTGATTACTAACTTCATACACGGAGTTAAAAATATCTCGTTATTGAAAATGATTTTCTCAGTCCATGGGGGTTTATCTAGGTATAGGCTGAGATGTTTATTTTTTCTGCAAGAGCTGAATGGGGGGTTTCTTTTACATTTTCCTTATACAGTAGCTATATATCATTCATATTTCTGAAAGCAGGCTCTTTCAATGATGTAAGAAATCTCTGCCATCAGAAACAACCATATCCTCTTTCAGAAAAATAGAGCAAATAAAATACATCGTCAAACGTCTTTACTCAACAGCTAAGATAGCAGTGCTCTTAAGGCAAATGTAAAAATCCAGGGTATAAATTCACGTTAACTGTTACAAATACATCCATCTGTTCACAGACTAACTAGTGACTGAAACTGATGAATCCACTGGAATGCAATTTTCAAGCCCACTAGTGCCTGTTCTCTTCTAGTAATAAAGTAAATGCTTTTCAATAACTGTGCTGCTTTTGAATGCCAATTTCCATTTAAGCAGGTTTGGGTTCTCTCTAAAAAAACATATAAAATAATAATAAAAATAAATTAATTAAAATAGCAAATGCCTTTTCTTTCCAAAGGTCAAATTAAGCTTTTAAAGAACAAGCAACATTTCAGCAAGGCAGAGAGGACAAAACTCCAATCAGACAAATGGACAGTGTAATGATTGAGAGCCATGGCTGCCTCAGGTTTCCTGAATGGGCTGTAGTATAGAATATGGCACAAACAGTCTGATGTTGAAGCTTATCTCTCTTTTACTGCAGACAAGAAATTCACTGAAATATATAAATAATGAATGTGGCTGGGGACCTGTGCTGGTACTATTGCTGGTTCTGCAAGATGCAGGAGCAGAAACATTCACAGCTCCATGTGTTTGTTATTAGTGAATCCTTGTTTTCCAGCAATAAATACAGAATATTTTATCTGAAATAGCTTCTGCAGCACATGCAAGTTTCAGCTTTCTAAAAGTGCCAGCAAATTGCAGAAAGATAAGTTACAAAGACGTACCTGATTTGCTGTGATGAATTGTGTGCATGCCTCAGTGATCAAAACTGCAGCTGAGACCTATTATATTTAACGATCTAGACATTTCTTGTGAAAACACTCAGGCATATACTGTTATGTCTGGACAAGCATCCCTATTTTGCTCTAACAGCAAGCAACTGAAGAGACTGAACTTTTAAAAAGGATGCTGTACACTACCTTCCATGAGCTTTTTAAAACAGAGGCTGATGAAGCTCCACTGTTTTCTTTAAATAATGCTTATGCTCTGCCCTTTCGAGTGCAGCATCCCTTTTCCTTTGAAAAATGAAGTCAGTTCCTTTGGATGCTAGCGACACTCACAGGAGGAATCAGACCTAATCTGTGCTCAGACCCCAAACTACTTTCCACAGCAGCTACTATAAGAGAAGAAAATGAAAGGGGTTGCATTAGAGATCTCTTCCCACCAGCAAGAAAAAAATGTAACAAGACTTTTTGAAGAGAAAACTACACTTTTTTATTATTATTATTTTACTTTTGTTGCCTACATATTACATAAATGTTCTGTTTCTAATTTAAGGACAATGTCCTGCTTAGAAAGACGTGCTACCAAGCCCGGTATGGCCAAGCAGTGGTACCCAGATCTGCTGTCCCTGCACAGCCAGCTGTGCTGACAGCCATGCTCACTGACCTACAGCTTACAGCCCCTTTGCTCTGTGGCTCTACATGGGAAATGGGGCTTCATACCACCTTCCTCTGGAGACAGAAATTTCACCTTGTGAACGTATGAATGACTTCTGAACAAAAGCTTTTAGACTTCCAGGGCTTTACAACTGGCTCCTCCAAAAATTTCCTGAAAGGATCTGGGTATATTGTTCAACCTCTGCCTTTCCAAATTTGTAAAGTATTAAAAAACAACCTCAGTAAAAGTGCTGGTGAGCTTAATTCATTCACAGCTATAAAAACCACAGAGATCTCAAGAGAGTAGCCACACAATATTCTTGCTACCACACATTCAAGAGCTCATATTATCCCTCCCTGGTCAGTTGGAACCTCTTTCTACCATTCATTGTTCAGCAAAACACCAACATGTGGTATCTGACTCCAGAAATAAGGATTTCAAAGTGTTATTTCACTCACCTGAGGAGCTGCTAAATACTATCACAGTGGTAATTTGTGATAGCGTAGTAAGGAACGAAGAAAAGGTATTTGTTAACTGTTGACATAACAAAATTAATTTTCCATCCCTAAACTTTTTCTCATCTCTCCTGTGAGCTCTGATGCAATGTTACTGACTGGCACTGCTGAAATGCCAACTTGCATTTCTCATCCTTAATTTCCCTCTAAATGTCATTAGTAATTATTATTGCCAGACCAGAGAGTGCAATCTGGTCTTTTCGAAAGAAAATCCATTTCTCATTTCTTCTCCCATGCTTCCTCCTGTTGGTCAAGGATGGATGTTTAACACAGCCCATGTGCTCTGCTTCCAAGAAGATGGGAATTCATTAATGAATTGGGAAGTAAAACATTCCTGCTTTATTTATTTACGTATACTATGCCTGGATCTTTATGAATACCACATCGTATATTCAGACTGTTTTTAAAGCACATCTTTCAAGAGCACTAGCAGATGTTAATTGAATAAAGCTAACAAGTAGGAGAAGGAAATACCCTATAATCCGCACATACAAACTTCTCCCCTCATGCTTCCATAAATTACTCTTTTTGCTGGGCAATAATATTGTGAAAAATAAAAGCATATTATATGATTTTTCTTTCTTTCTGTCACATGGAAAATAAACCTCTTTAGAGAGATGCGTAAACTGTTCTAACTTTGATCTGGATTAAGTGTCACCCTCATTTACCTGTGCAAGTAAAAATGGTTTCCACTACCACTGAGAAGGGAGGTGAGCTTAGACATCCGCATGCAAGGGAATACCCACACATATAAAAGGCTGGCTCCTTGCATAGCATTATATATTGCACCCGTGATTTCTACAGTTATGTGCAGCTTCTGCAAAATTTGGTCTCCAGTACTCAGAGGCACTTTGAGTCAATTTTAGGGGGGACTCCATGTTGTAACAGATCTTTAGCTGAGCTCCCCATAATCAGCACATCTTACATTTGTGTGTCTGCATTGTTTTGTAATGTATATAAAGTAATTAGTTCAAAACTAGGCTGCATCTCCATTATCTGTTAACTAAAGGCGTCTTATCCCAACTAAATAGACATTTGGACATTTACAGCCAGGAATCGTGCTGTCAATAAACACAATTGATGCATATACATTGTCTCTTGGCGGCTTACCCTCCTCGCCATCTGTTGGGATGGCATGGTGCCTACGCAAAAGTTGATTGGACCCTTGCCCTAGGGCATAGATGACAGGCAACAACGGGTTTAGCTGGGCAGCCTAAGCACCGGATCCAAGTGCCATCTCTGCTGTAGGAAGCCCCTTCTGTGTGCCAGCACTGCCACATTGGAACGACATGCCTCCTTACACTTGATCACACATGTTGACACTTGGGTGCTCTTAAGTGCATTAATGACTGAAACGATGCCTTTCACCTGGCTCCCTTCTTTTTTTTCCTTGCCCTGCATAGCTGCTGGGTTTTCTGGACATGTTAATGTGAAGTTGTGAATACTTTGCTAGCCAGAGCCAGCCACAGAACAGCGTTAATGGTGTAAGAAATGAAGGAGGGTTTTTTGTTATAGGACATGCTACTCCAGTGCCAAGATTCATCTCAGGTGACTTTTTGCAGACTCGAGAGATCTTTCTGCATCTCACTGAAGAGACCTCAGGGATGATAAAGATGTAGCAGTATATTGATCAGAATCATCTTTCCAAATGAAAAAATGCTACATCTTGTCACTATGTCAAACACAGGGCAATTCAAGCTTTCTGCACCATGTTGTTTCAGCAGAAGTGGCCACACACAGAGCACATGCAGTCTGGATTACACGGCTGTTCCAACAGCATCCCCAGCCGGAGGTGATGGAAACACACCTCATTTTGTGCTGTGGAAGAAGGTGCTGGCAGATCACACAGAGGTGCATGAGCATGAACAGCCCTTCCTCTTACACAGAGCATTAACCTCTGCGGATGTCAGACCCGGGAAACCTCCAGCATCACCCACATCGAACCTCGACTGCAGCTATGCAGAGCCCAGAGGCAGCCCCACTCAGTCTACGGTAGTATGTCTTAGCTTTGGTCCTTATGAAAGCTTCTTCCTAACCCCAAATTTTTAAACAGCCAGCTATTCCTCCTCCTCTGAATTTAAACATACGTACTGAAAACCGGAGACCTAATAAGTAAAACTCTTCCCTACTGTGACAACAGATCAGAGATAAAACTTGTGGTTTTGCAGTCCATAAAGAACATTCAGGCAGACAGACTCAACATGATGGGTATGTGCCTACAGCGCTTTTAATTTTTAATTATTGTTAGTTATAATTATCTGACTGCGTCTGAATGAAACCCAGCAATATGGCTGGAATAGATTTTGGTATTCTTGTAATTTATTAGCTTTGTAACTACTAATAATTAAAATTTAACAATACTCCAAGCACCATAGCAACATTTTTTAAGAAATGCTAGCCAGATCTGCTAGGATAATTGACTAGGTTGTTTTCAGGATTTTTAGAGGATTAATATTAAAAAAAAGAAAAAAGAAAAAAAAAAAAAAGAAAACAGAAGGACTGATAACAGACTCTGACAAGCATATAAACAACTAAAGTGCAAAGATTCCATTTAAAAGAAAAAAAATTGATTTTACTTGCAGGAAATGAATTCTACCTGATTTTGTAGGTAAAACTTAGAAAGAGCTTGTTCTCAGCAAGAAGCTCCTAGTATTTAACATCTAAGTCACACATAAGTTCTGAAACACAGAAAAAGTGACACTAAGTGGAAGTACTGCCTTGAGATAGAGCCACATTTCAGGTCCCATTTGTCCTGCCATCCACATGCTCCTCCAGGGAAAAATATTTCCTGCAACTTCACCAAAATACCACAGATTTGCTCTTTTCTCACTGACTATAAGGATACTGGAGCCCAGAAGCACCGAGACATTGCAGTGTTGCAAGCATATAGGGTTGTTTGGAAAAAATATTTCACTCCTATTTAAGTAAGCTTTCCTGTATCCCCTGGGAGTAGGTAAAGTCCATGTTTCAAGTAGGAGCTGGAGACATTAACCACTAAAAGATTTTGAATAGCTGGGTATAGACCTGAAATTGCTTAAGCCTCTTTCCAGTGCTCTGACCACTGGTGGTAAACTGAGCCTTTAGATGTAGCCCTGTAGACTCACCTGGGTGCAGCAGGGTCACGTACAAACCAAGAGCCTCTCATTCTCCCCATATGCTTCAAGGGACACTGTTGTACACAGATGGTCCTAAGGACAACTGTTATGAGCAGCTGGAGATGTTGCTCCTTATTGCCCCACTCCCAGGGAAGCCACCAAGCGTACAGAGCAGGGTTCTAACATCCCCCATCAGGGACATCAGACTATGCGGTGGATGCTGCAGTGTCCCCTTGCCTGGGCAGGATGACTGTCCTCTCCTCTGTAGGAGTCACATCTAACATCAAACTGACATTAAAAGCAGACTTAAAAAAAGAGAACCTGCTTAGGGCTTGGTCTGCTGTAATCAGCGGAAAGAATCCCAAGGACTTTGATGTGGACCAAATCAAGCCCCTGGAGGACATTCATGGTAAATCATTATTAATATAATGAGTGCAATTTCTGTGCAGCAGCTCATGCTTGTTTATGGATATATTAAAATTGCCAGCTTTTCACATAAAATAAAATGAGGAGGGAGACAGACCACAGTGTTAGCCAATGAGCCATAGTAGCCACTCTCCTTTTGATATGGTTACATTTAAAGAAACTGGGCACTTAAAATGATAGCAAACTCTTCCAGTGAAGTTCATTTAATGTAGTGGTTTGACATATCTCCAAACCTGAACAGAAAAGAAAGCCCTTTATTCATAGCAGGCAATAAAACACCTGAACACCTGTGCTAGGAAAGACCTGGCAGGTACCCTGGTCCCCTGGTACCTGGATTATTTTCGCATTGTTTATTATATTCCTTGACTTAGTTTTCATCAATTGTAATCATTTAGGAGGGAATGGTATGATTAACAGTACACAAGCAAACAGCAGGAATTAATCCTTTAAATGCAAATACTTCATTGGTTATGTGATGGTTCCTTGGAAAAAGCAGTGTGGCAAAAGACTACATATGAAAATCCTCCTTATGTTTCCTCTGAAAACCACTGCTCAGTCACAATTTGCTTAATGTAATTTTCAACACAAGCAATTGAGGAGGTATCTTTCCCTGCTGTGGATTACACCACAAATATAACTCTCAGCACCCCTTTTGTGTCATAATTTCTGACCCATCTTCGGTGTTGGCAGGGATCCCTGCTACGTTTTAAATGGTAGAGACCAAAACTCGAGTTGTCAAAGAGCTAGCTCATCTCCCACATCCGAGCGCCTCATGTGCCGCTCTGGCTCCAGCCGCCTATGAGAAGCACACATGCTGGCGGTGGCCGGCAGCTCCTGACATGGATGCTAGAGACGGAGCTCTGTTTGGCAGGGCTCCTTCTGCCCTACATGTGAGGAAACCCCCAAACCTCCACCTCTACACTTGTATCGGTAAGCATGCTTCAGTAGGGGAAATGAAATGCCTTAGCCTTGGTGTTCTATACATTAGCTATCAATTTACTTTTTTTCCAGATTTTCACCATATTCATAGCTGTCAATCTTACAAACTGAGGATGTGAAAACGTGTAGCTGCCAACCTTTCCTCTTCTGCCCTAAGGGTATGTGGGGTTATCACACATACTGTTTCCTTTGTGTTTCATACTTAACCTTACCATGTTTTCTTTCCTTATTTCCAAAGAGATAATGTAAGCAGTTAACACTGTTTTCTTCTGGCAATATCACCATGTAACCTCACTGACTCATCAGTCCAGATTCACACCAGAATTTCCACTGTTTGTAAAATGAGCTCAATTCCTGAGACCTTTCTTAAGCCTCAGTTTCATGGCTCCACTAGATGGTGTAAACTTTGAAGCATAAACCTATGTTAAAATACAACTGCTCAGAAGGGCAAACAGGGTTTGACTGCCTCCAGAACATTACGCTGCCGAAGCAGTATTGGCACCAAACACAAGAAGCACATTTACAGGAGCAATGTTTCTCATCATGTGGCACACATTTCTGGCTTATTATTTGGGATTTACCCTGTTAAAAGAAATGTTCACAAGCCAGCAGGGCCAATTCATGCTGCTCCGTGACTTCTCTAAAAGTTGGTTTTGCTCAGTGCTGCCTCTCATTTTCCTCACCCTCCTTGTTCTAATTGCTTTTCTGTAAGTATCCCATTCTGAAGTGCTTCTTGAAATAGTTGAATGTTAGGTTTTTTTGGTATGGGTTTGTTTTTTGGGTTTTTTTAATTCTTTTTTCCTGTGGTTTCATTTAAAATACAAAGAAGTAAAAGCTTAAGTTCAGATGCTGACACTAGTTATTTTACATCAGTGGGAAAGCAATATCAGAACGGAAAAGTTAAATTCATCAAGTAGAACCCCTTGTTGGATGGTGATTTGCCCACATAAGAACAATTGCACAGTTAAGAGACTGAAAGGTTTATGCAGATTTAACCCTAACTAGCAACTGAACAACTAGTTCATTAAAATAATACTAGATCTTCATTACTAAACAAAAATAAAACCAACAGTTGAGGAGTTTAGAGCAGTCAGCTTACAGATCAGAAACTGGTGAGGGAATTTTGCCCAGGTAGACTGGCTCAAAAGTCTTGAGCATTTCTAACTGCTTTACACACACATTTTGTGTCCTTCTTGGCTCAGGTATGTGGATTAGTAAAATCTCTGGCATCAAGTAAACATGCATTTCTGAGTCACTGCTAAAATAAAGACTAGAACTGTGCAGCTAAGAACTGATTTTCCATTCAGCCAACACCATTCGAAACTACTTGTGTAATTATTATGAGCACAAAAATTTTAAGTGCACACAAATCCTGCATAAAAACTGGAAAATTACAATCATAATTTATCCGATTAAAGCTGCTATTTGCAGCAATTTTGCAATGCACAACACTTCAGAATTGTAACACTATGTAATTAAACCTGTTAACTGCAAAAAACGGGCACTGTAAAAACTATAATTTAACATGGTTCTCTTTATTTGATCATCTGATTTTAAAGGTTAATGCAGTGACCTAGGAAGCCGGTGTGCCCATTTTAATTGTGCTGGCTTTTTGACCAAACATCATTTCACAGGAAAAATTACAGGAAAAATCAAAGATAGCTTTGCAAGCCACTGTTGCCTTCATAAAAATGTTCATAGTGAGAGAGCACAAACCCAAAATCTGCTGAATTTATTAAAATATTAACTAGGTATAGTTAAAACTTTTGTACACTTATGCAAATCAGGTTGCTAGAACAAGGAAAAAAAGGGATTCCCCTGGGAAACAAAAGAAAAATATAAAACCAACAAAGTAAAAAGATCAGCCATCCTTCCACAGCAGGACAGCACGACACAAGAGGAGCAGCTTGGGAATTCAGCAAGATAAATAAAAACCCTCCAAAGTTTAAGTAAATCATGGTTTGTAAAGCTAATAGAATTCAATGAGGCACACAATACCATTTCAGAAAGAGACTGCATTTGCCAGGTGACGGGAGCAGTATTTTGGTGACCGTGCTATGCAGGTCAGATATGACTAAGAAGGATGGCCAGGTGGACACCTCCCCGTGAGATCTCTTTAGATGGGCAAGCTCCAGCAGTCCATTCCCCGTGAGGTACCAGGTACACACACCATGGTGGTTTTAGCATCTACCTGGATTTAGCAACAAAGGTATCCATGTAATTTAAACCCAAGCCTCATAGCATGGTGCCAAGGTAGTCCCTAGGGCCACAGCCCCAAGAGTGCTGTACCAGCATACCCAGGTCAAGGGCCAACCCCTCCAAAAGGCTTGCTGCACCCAGGCATGGGTTTGTGAAGGCTCAAACTGCTGTGGCCCCCAGTGCTCCCAGGGAAACTAGTATGTAACGCCTGGTTTGCAGAACCTGCAGCTTATTAATGTGCTTGTGCCTTAGTGCAGCCTCTAATTAATCATCATGTTGAGCTGCACCCATGCTTTGCTCTCATACTTCAGTAGGGAAAATTCTTTTACTTCTGACTTAACTGTGAGAAAGGGGAGGGGGTAGCTACCGTTTTTTTAGTCTTTGTATGTTAATAAGTCTCTAAATTATTAATAGAAGAAAAGAAATTATTTACAAGGTGTTTGACGTAGACATGTCAAGATGTAGCAACACTACTGTCAAGAGAAATACTCAGAGAGAATCATGATATCTATCTTATTTATTCATTCCAGCCATGCTCAGAGACCCCTTTCTCCTGGTAGCACCCAGGCAGGCATGAGGAGACTGAGAGACTGTTTAAGGGCAGAACAGACCATATCAAGGGTATACACCTTTTCTAAATGCTGCACAAAGGTGATGGCTGCACAGAGAAATCAACAGCTTTAGCTCTGCTTTTACTCCTGTTGTAAACATACCTGAAGCTCTGTTTGAAAGAAGAACTTCTGCGGGCACTGGGAGCAGTCATAAATTTTATCTTCCTGCCCATGGACTGCAAAGATGTGCTGCTGCAGTTTGTTTGCCTGTACAAAGACTGAAACAACATAGTACGATTAGTTAAGATTGCTTCATATAATGCATCTCGTCTTGAACTGCACTTTTATGATTGCAAAGACTCAGAAGTCCAAGGATATCTGCCAGAGAAGTGCTGATGCACTCTGTTCAGCAGAATTTCCTTACAAGTAGTCAATTTAGAGTCTCCAGACTGGCAGTCAGCTTACTTCTAACAGACTCTATATGCTGCATGGATTTTTGATATTTCACATAAAGCTAACGCTGTCCATGGGTAACTGGAAGAACTCAGCCATGAGACCAAAGAGAGGACGTCACCGCTCCGGCGGGGAGCCCTGGGCCCGCAGCAGGTGCATCAGATGCATTTTTAATGCAGGACAACTGGGCCAGGAGAAGCCTTGATGGCTGGGGTCTGGAAGACACGTGGCTCAGAACAGCGTTTCTGGCAGGCATGTGAATCTGAAAGGGCAGGCTTGTCACAGTTTTTAGACCTTTTAAATGGGTTGCCCATTCAGTACATATAAAAAAAAAGAAGATTCTGATTTAACATCACAAATACCACAGCATATACATTATGATTTTGAATCGACTCATTAGTATGACTTTATCAAGTGAAATTTGAAGTGAAATATATTGTACCACACGTCTTAGCTGGTTAAAAATCTACCTCATTTAATTTTTGTCTCTTTTAATATGAATGATCATCAGCATCTAAAAATAGCTTCTTCAGTGGAATTAAATGCGTGTACTCAAAGAGTTGTTTTAGAGCACGTTTCAGGAAAGGATAAATTAACTCCAAGCTCACAGAAAAAGCAGATTCTTAGATTGTGTGCCACCACAAGAAAACTGGGCTGAGATAGCAGCTAGCAAGACTGCACAGTTGTACAATTTGGTTTATTTATTTATTAATTGAGTAAAGGCTTATTAAACCTTAACTCAAGTGAGCTTCACCACCGTGAGTAGACCATGAGCTACCCAGTCTTTACAGGGTACTTGCTAAGGGGAATATGAGCTTGCAAGAGCAGGTCCATATCATGCAAGTCTTGCACTTAGAAACACTTTGCACCTTCAAGCCACAAGATATAATTTAGAAGGGTCTTAAGTGTGGGAGGCAATGCAGAGCCTGCCACATGTGGCAGAGGTGGCAGAGGTGCTCAGTGTCAGACAACACAGTGCTGCTCTTCAGAGTGAGCCCCAGTTTCAGACAGACAAGACTTCTAACATTTCCAAGCACAGTATTTCTTTTTCCCAAGGAAAGGAACACAGTATTTTACAAATCCCCTGAGTGTCATTTCTGGATCTAGCCATGCATGCTGAGGCTTGTCTTGGCCTCCCTGTCTTACCTGTGAAACAAACAGGGCATTTGAAAGTGCCTCCCATCCCCTCAAAGCTGTGCTCAATCAGGTGACAGAGGAGCTTTGCCGGAGAGTCAAACATCTGGTTACACAGCTTGCACTCATGATTGATTCCTTCCTCTGCAAGGTTCAAATGATACAACTTGTTAGTGACACAGCAGATTAGTGTCGGGGATGCAGCAGCAGCAGTTGGTGAGAAACACCCATGCCAGCGCACATGACATCACGGACCCACGGATGTTGCCAAGGCCCCAGCCTCACCACAGAAGTGGGATGAGCTGCACATGTGGGGCATGCAGATGTATGTCCCCAGCACATTGTAGGGGCACCGATTTTCAGCAGCCGCAATCAACCTGCCGGGAGCCCATGTGCCTGCTCCCAGGCTCCTGACCACACTGCATTGCTCCACCTCGCATCCTACCACAAAGGGCAAGCATCCCTGCTCTGGGGATAGATTATTAAATAGTCAAACATCACTTAAAATGGGTATAACAGTGTGGATTCTGCCAACAACACTGAAAATGGGCTGAAATGCAGACTAGTGCAAACATACAGGAGAGGAAGAAAGTATCAGAGAATAGCAGGAATCCAGAGCAGAGTGTCAACCTTAGTTCTCTATTTCTTGGCTTTTCCAAGGTGAAGAGAGATCACTGAAGGTATTTAAATATAATTTGAAAGTGTAATTTCCACACCATATATCTTAAGCATTGAATACACAGGGCCTGTTTCAAATGCTCCTTTGTTCTGGCTAACTCATAAGGAAATACAAATAATTATTACTATTGTTTCAAGCCTATCACTTCTAAAAGATGCTAAGTTTTTCTATTTACTGAAGTTTCTGGTTCTGGGTGCAGTTGAGTCTTTTTTTGAGGTAATGTACCCACATTAAAGCAATTTTAACACACAAAATTAATCTTTTGGTTTTCTTGAAGGGAGAGAGTCATAGAAATTTTGAAAACACAATATACAGTTTATATAAATCAGAAAACATGTAAAATTTAAAAAAAATTGTGGATGGCTTCCATAAATACTTCCTGAAAATGTGCCTTTCCTTCACTGTGTCAGCACATGAACTTCTCATGAAAACATATTTTAAAAACTAAAGCAATTGTCTTTTGATGTACACTCAGCTTTATTTTTATATCTTCATATCACCAAATTCAATTTTTAGTTCAAAGACAGATAAGAAATTACTACATTATACCATGAACTAATCTCTTGCCAAATGCATTTGGATCGTGTGAATAATGCAAGTCTTCAGAAGGCACTGTCTTTACTCACAACTGCTTTGAATTAGCTTTTTATTTCTTTAAAGGGGCTAAACAGAGGGAAATTATTGTTTTGTACAAGGCCTTTGATACTCTCAGGAGCCCAAAGCCCTTTTACAAGGCAGGGAGTTGGATGCCAGGGCAAGCATAAGATGGGGCTCTATGTGCGGGATGCGGGGCACAGCCTGTGCCTGGGCACGTAGTGGCTCTTGCACAGCTGCACCGCGGCACGCTTGCAGGTAGAGGTAACTCCTAGAGCACACAGGCCTTGAACGGCCTTCCAAAAGAGTATGAAAAATAACAATTTATATAAAAAGATGCCCAGGCAGTGCCTTGTGCAGCACCACGTGCTGGTGCTGGTGCCAGTGACACCTCAAGGCTGGGTGCTCTCTGGAAACCTGTGTGACAGTCAGTGCTCTGTGGTGGTATGCAGGGTGAGAGCAAGGTGCTGATGGTGAGTGCTGGCACTGGAGCTGCAGTGGGGATGGGGAGACGTAAACAGGCAGGTTGGGAAGGAGGTAAAAAGAGAAAATGAAAGGGAGGCAAGAGTCAGGAACAGAAAGATGAAAGGTCTGGTGGCTCCACAGCAGCAGCTCCTCGAATTCCCTGGGCAGCCATAACCAGGGACTAGGATATTTCTAGGATGCAACAATATTTGCAATTCTCTGCTGGGCAGGCACTACAGATGGTTATATTGCCCTTTCTGATGGACAGGTTTCAAAAACTGAGCCTCTCCTCTTGTTGCAGTGTAAGGCTGGCTTTTCCCATTGCACCCTGGCCTGGTAAGTTTTGGTTTTGTGTGGTCTTTGCAATCCGTTCTGGAGAGGAGGAAAGATGGGGAAGGGATATGTGCCTTGTACTGAGCATCCTGAGCATGCCCAGCCACACAGATGCGTACAGTGACCAAACACTGCAATAAGCCTGGAAAGTACAAAGCAGGTATTGGGGAATGAATTCCTTCTACAAGTAAGTCAGAGAAATCATGTTTGACATTAATTTTCTATCCTCCACATACTGGGTATTTGGAAAACAGTGATTCATGTACAGCCCATGGTCCTCTGCGAGCACGTGTGTTCATAAATACAGAGAGACACATACTACTGATCAGATTTAAGCTGCTTTTTCTCCAGCCTAAATACCTGTAATTTCACTAAAATAAAAAAAAACAAACAAACAAACAAACAAAAAAAAAAACCCAAAAAAAAAACACAACAAAAAGCAAATGAGGAAAACCACAGCACCAACAAAGCTCAGTATTTCAATTGAACCAATTGAAGCATATTCTTACAAGCTTAATATGTTTAACTAGGTAACAGAGACTGTGTATTTTCTTGGCTGATCCCTGCAGTATTTTAAATAGTTAAACCCATAACAAACAAACTAAAACTCGAATGAAAAATAATAAAACATAATGGGTTCCTGCAGATCTGGAAATTTATCCCACTCGAGGCAAGACCTTTTGATTTGCAAATCCACTTCTGAATTATAAGGCCTTCTCCTCACCAGTGGGGGTTTTTATTCCACTCCCACAGGAGTCCATTATGTATTTCTTGTGTCTATAAAACCATCCAGAAAGAAAAAAGAGGGGAAAAAAGTACCATGGTTAGCATGACAAACGTTTCTCTTTTCATGCATGTGTATTCAAAATATGAAAATGCCCAAAGATATAGATAGAATTGTTGCTATAATCACTCTCTTCTCCATGGCATTTTACAGCATATTATTTTACACAGAAACACAGTGCATGTATAGGGATACTCTGTCACCTTTGGAGAATAACTTCCTTGAAATATGTAAGATCATATAGGTACATGCAAGGCAGCTTTTTGACAGTATGGTGTGACACCAACACTCCAGTCAGACGTGTGGTTCTGGGCTTTAGCGACAAAAAACATATAATCATTTCCCTCTTTTTAAAACCCCCCACCCCCTTTTTTTTAACCATGACAAGCATCTATGAGAGACCTTCACAACTGAAGTGAATTATGCAGCCCCTCTCATTTGTAAAATAAAATGCAGATTTTTACAGCTTGCTGTGCTAGATCTTCTCCCATTTCTGTGCATCTGCTTGGGGATCAATTGATTACAGGACAAAACAAGCAATGCACAGCAAATGAGAACCTTAGGCTTCTTGCCTTTTTTTTTTTTTCTCCCAAGCTCAAAATAATAAGCATTAATTTTACACTTCATTTCTCAAAAAAATAATAGGATGTGCTCTTGTTTAAAACAAGCAGGCCTGCTGGATTCTGTCAGGCTGAAACTATGTCAGGCCAAAAGAGGAACAGAGTGCTTTGTGTAAAAGTATCATGGGGAGATGATAGTATCCTGTAATGTTTTCAGTACCTACTTTTGTCTCCAAAAGCATTTGATCCCTGGCAGACACATACTTATTTCCATACTGGTCTTGAGGGAAGCCGGTAGGAATGAGAGCTGATTATCTGAATCCTGAAGGTGAAACCTGGGTGGTGCCCACTGATGTCAAAGGCAGGCATTTGTATAAATTTGGAGGTACATAATTTACTGCCTGTTAGCAAGGATTAGCGGGTTGTGCAGACCCAGCTGAACAGCAGAGGCAAGGCACAGTGCTCATTGTTCCCAAGTTCAGATGCTTTTGCAGGATAGTTTTAAATATGTTGATAGGGTGCTTAGTAGCACTTAGACTGTCATTCTGCCCATTTTAGAGTGGGAATATGCTTCTTCATAAAGCTATTTCCGTTGCAGCAATGTGCATTTAATACATACTACAATGAGTCTCTAAGCCTCTAAGAGAACCGACACTAGCACCCTCCTGGCGAGGACGCAGTATAAATAAAAATGCTGTATTAAACCTATACTGTATCAGCTGCATTTCTAATTATAACTATATTAATGGCGATATAAAGGTACAATTAATACTGTTGTGTGCTGACACTTTACCACACCAGTAACAAATAGATTTGAACAATAAAAATCAAGACGGCATTGTCTTTACTGTTAGTTAAAACTTACCTCTTCAACTTGATTCAATAAAGCAAAATTTTCCCTTATAGAGTAACTGCAATAGTACTAATTTGAGAGATTGCGTAAGACAATCTGATGCTCATTCCTGACAACAACATGCACATCCTGTACTATAGCTTCCCAGACCACTAAATTTCTACTCCACTGCAGCAAATTAAGGCAATAAAGGGGAATATCTTTCCTCTACTTAGATATACACATCCATGAGTTAACTGCACTTTTAATGAACTTTGAAATACTGTAATTCAGTGTAACAAAGCATTAATACAGCATATTCGCAGAGAACCTTCTCCTGACCATTAGATCATAAATTTTGTGAAATTAAACGGGCCATGTGTTCTAATTATAATAGAAATAAATAGAAATTGGAATGAACACAGGGAAATAAAATGAAAATTGCATGGAACTATTCTGTTTATGCAATTCATTTCCCAGTAAGTAAGTATGCAAAGGGAAAAATTTATAACATAAGAAAAGCAGAAGCTTCTCCAGTAATTTTTTCCATGTGGCTGTGAAGGAGTCAGGAGCTTGGAGCAGGGTAGGATGACAGTGATGGACACCCCCTTCCAAACCAACACTTGCAGACAACCACTTCAACCCCTCGCCTGGCTGGCACCACTTCACCACTAGTTTTCATTAAAAGCAACCCAATGGTGGAGGTAAAACCAAGGTCCGGGAACACAATGCAACTGCTCCAAGGGGATGGCAAATTTTCAGATGCTCACATTGGGCGAAGACGGTGTCTGCTGTACAGATGACACTTCCTCACTGCCATTGCTGACTAAGTCCCTGACCTGCTTCCTATACAAACCACTTGGACCACATTGCTCCATTACAGTTTTGTAATTGATCCCTTAGGACATGGCCAAGCCCCCCCAGTTGGTGACGTGGCTGAAGGTTTAGGGGACCCTGAGCTCTGCCGCAGCATGGACCAGCAGCACAGAGCTGCTCTGCGGCACGGCGCCCCAGCGATTAGGCAGCCAGGCGGTGAAAGGCAGCGGATTGATGGTGTGGCAGCAGAAATGTCCCCTGGGGATCTGGGTGCTGTCCTCCCAGGGATGCTGGAGGTCAGTTACTATGGCAACGCCGAATGAGCTCAACCTTGTAACTGACCCTTATCTTTTTTTGATCTGTGGTCCACTTGGGACCTTGGCTGGAAATCAACTGGAAAATAATCTGGTCACATATCAGAAAGAAAACTATTTATACTTATTTATCCAGGTAGAACTCATCTCTCTCTTTGACGACCCTGCCAGACTAAAGATACCCATCATGGCCCCACAATGTTTCACACGGCTGCGCAGAAACACCTGGCTCCACATTGCAAGAAACCATGCCAACCCCCCCGCCACCACAACACACACACACAGACTGCCACGGATATCTGAGCTCATAGCTCTACTGATATATTGCCAAACCCTTGCCTTGCTCACAGCCACTGACTTGCCCATGTGGATAAACATATATCTATACCCATTCTTGGATGGTTTAATATTCTATGTTGGTATCGGCTACTCATATTCTTTTGTGCTTTATCTCTCTCCTGAAATATGATTCAGCTTTGAAATATATTTATATGATCTAGAATGGCACAACACTGATGTCTTTTATGAGCCGAAGATTGTTTAATAAAATCTTGCATTCCTGCTTCATCCTTATGACAATTTTATAAGTTTTCAAGGGATATGAGAGCTGTCCACTGTGGTTAGAAACATCACTTTAATGAAAAATGATAACACAGGGACTTGGATTTTTCAAGAAACTATGCAAGGAAAAACAACAAAAATACAGAGAGTTCCCAATGTGTGTTTGCTTGTATTTTTGCTGGGTTTCCTTACATTTGCTTTTGGTTGAAAATCATTAAAACCAGTTCTGCCCTTCATAATTTTCCAAGGGATGGGCAGCCAGGACAAAGGCTTGACAGGACAAAGGGGCTGTCACTATTCTCCAGCTGAGGAAGCTTTCAGGGGGAAGGGGATTTGGGAAATCAGGGAAGACAGGAGGCAGAAGCCACAGAACCTAATGGCAAATACAGGTACTAGAGGAAGTTCCTGGTAACAAACTCCAAGGCTTCTTGTGATGTACTACTTACATGCATCTGTGGCCTTGGAAAGGTATTCTCCTTCAGGCAAAATTAGCCTAACCACACAATGGGCTTTAAACTCTTTTCATCATCTCAGGGGGCCTCAAGCTCAAAATATGCAGAATTAGATGCCAAATTATTTATAGGGTAGCTTGCAAGTTCACTGCCTCCAGTACATATCAGTAGACTGCAATACTAAAATGACCATCAAAAAGAAGCATGGTCCCAGAGAGACTGCAGGGAGTTTCCTACGAACTGTGATAGCAGTTCCTGCACTGCTCCAGGGCCCCCGCCTCCCTCCTGGCCACAGGCTGCATGCTCCTACACACTTCCTGGGGAAGGCTGAACCTCAGACACATAAGATGGGCCTTTGTCAGCTCAATTTTTGGTTTACAAGAAAAATAAAATCTGGAAAGTTCAAAGGAGTTCATGGAGTTGTGCATCATCTGTCTGCTGACTGCAGAGCCCCAGAGGGACCGTGCCTGCAGAGCTTTATTTTAGATTTAGATATTAATCTGGAAAACCACATAAAGATAATTTATGGAAATGCACTACATTTTAGCACAGTAACTTCACACTTTATCAGCCTTTGTCTGAAGATCCCTTTTCTTAATAGCCTATATTAAAACTTCTGGACTAAAGTCTGGTAGGTCTGGCTGTCCTTCACAATAGTTCCTTAAGAAATAACTCCAGTGGCTTCCATGGAAATGCAAAACCCATTTAGGAAAAGAAACACAAGCTGCCTTTTTCAGTGTGCAAGTCCATACACACACATGCACAGCGGACGAGTCTGGATAAAGCTAATGAACCCCTAAGAACAGGTAGAGGTTAATAAAACATGGTATTCCCACACAATTCGACCCTAGTCATGTATTTCAAAGTTTTGATATGTTCACAGCTATATTATTTCACTTTTAATGTTGATAACAGGCGGAACTGAAGTAACATAGCTCTTAATGCAGACCCATGGTCACACAAGCCTGTTCTCTGCACTAGCCTTCCTCATACCACTGTGTTGCTTAACCTGAATATTCCTCATTACCCCTGGTCTTTTCTCCACTCTCATCACTTCCCTGGAAGCAGCTTCCTGCATTGCTACACAGCAGCAATACATGACACCTCTGATCCTATTGACAATATCACATTGAAGAGCTCAATACAGACCAACAGCAGTTACTAGTATCTGCTTGGCATCTATTCTTCTTGTGAAATTAAAAATTAAAATTAAAACATCATTAAACTCATATTAAACATCCCACTGGAATATGCCAAGTGCTTTTAAACCATGTAAAGCTTTAAACTGAGTTTAAAAGGGTATAAAGCCCTTTTTACTTGTTTTACAGGCCTGGCACACTCCCGAGCCTCAGCACCAGGACCACCAGAGCCACAAGGTGCCCCCTTCCCACCACATCCCACCGAGACCTCCTGCAGACCCGGCGTGCATTGACCCTGGTCACGACTGCCAGAACTTGAGCAAAAGCTGTCAAAGGCAAAGCCTTTTCTCTTACCAGCAGCCCTGCGTGACACCTGAGCACAGGGCGCACCTGCATCTGCAGCTACTGCGTAAGAGCCAAATGCTGGGTGTATTTTTGCCTGCCCAAAGGCAGGTTCCTGGGGTGGAGATCCAAGTCAGGGCGACATCTAGCCCTGGCTGCAGCCCCCTGCACCAGCCAGGATTTCAGAATAGCACACAGTATCTTTTAAACATGCGAACTCCTGCTGATGCATATCACTGATCTTCACATTACAGTTTCCCAAGTACACATTGACATGATAGACTATAAATCTATCATGTAAATAATCATCAGGTTAATGGTCTTTAATAGTATATAATTAACATGACAGGCAGGCTACAAGCCAGTTGTTGTCAACTACGCTTGGTGATGCACAGAGTTGGAGAAAGATGTAAACCACCTCCATAACAGCATGAAGGAAGAAGAACAGCGAGAGGAGGGATAAAACCAAAATGCATAAAAATTTAAAACTCTTCTAAATATACTATTTAACTGAGAAACACTGAAGGTTCTTAAGGTGTCAAAGTATGATAAATGTGAAACTTTTTTTGGGAGAGGCGAGCGGGGGAATAGGGTTTATTTGCATCAGCAAGTTAAAACTCAGTTATTGCTACATTGGTGCAGTGCCTCCTGAGTGAGTACAGCTGAACTGGTGTGAGAGGCCTTATTCTGATATTGCTAATTCTGCATAAACATGTAAATACATGTCCAGAAATGTAAACTTTACAGCAGTATCAGCTATGGTCATATTAAAGCTTATATTAATATAGATATCTGGGAAATGATGCAGTGGGCACAAAGTTGTAAGTGCAAGTGAAAACCAATTATTTCTGTTGCAGATCCTCAAATGGCTCGGAGATGGGCCAGCTGCTGCACTGCTGCAACACTGGGGCAGTTTGTACCCACTTATTGAGATTAAACAAATGCATTTCTTTTAAACATAAATTCACCTTTGTTTTTTATTGAGAAACAGAACTGTTAGGGAATAAGCCTCTGGTTAAAAAGCAATCTCTTATGGCAGTGTTATCAGTGTATGGACCAAAATTCTTCTAAAAATACATGTAGACAAGGAAAACACTGGAAACATCTCTCAGCTTTTACTTGGAAAAAAATAAATGACAGCTACCCAGCTATCCTGACATGGTCATTTAGCACAACTGCACCAGGGCTTACTTGTTCATAGGAAGGCAGAACACACATCGCATCCATCCCTGCCTCAGAAAGGCTCCTGTCCCTAAGCCCCACCCCAAGGCACCTCCCTGCTCGCTCTCCCCATGGACTAGGGTAGGAGCTCAGGGACACAAACCAGTTATCAGAACTGATGAAATGAGATGCCAATCCTAATAGAGGGAACCATGGATGACTAAACAAGGTCTGGCTGGCTATGATAGGTGACTGATTCTGCATGGCATGAATATTTCTCAAAGCTCTTTAAGAGTAAATATGCCCAAATATGCCCTAGCAGATGTATTTTAAGTTGGGAATCCTAAGGTGCGGTAAGGCACAATATTCCTAAAGGCAGTCAAAACGAAGAATCTGCACAAAACCAAGAAAATATCTTCAGTATCTCTGCATTATGCAGACATGTATTCTTGTACTGTGGGAATATGCACAAGTGAATGTACAGAGCATCTCCCATGGATGTTGATGGAATCTGCCCAAGTAGCACTCGACAGTCCAGGTGGAAATCATACCCTGTAGCAACTTCATCCCAAATAAGAAGAAAAGCTGTAACCCAGCAACCTTTTGGAAGAGATCTCACTGCCAGCAATGACTGCATAGCACAGTCTGTGAAGCTAATCTTGGTAGCACTTAACTAACATACAAACATTAATTACAATACATAAAACCTAATATCATCTTTACATTTGTTCTTTGTTCTGCACATGAGCCATCCAGCTTCACATACAGGGCTTGGATTAGTGGTAGACTAGACAGTACTGGGTCAGCATTGGACACAATGATCTTAAAGCCCTTTTCCAATCTAAACAATTCTGTGATTCCATGACATGATCTGGAGCTGGAAAGGCAGCAGTGATACAGGTGCCCTGAGCTCTCTGCAAACGGCCAATGCACACATCCAGGGCAGCCTGCAGGCATCACTGATTGGCAGTGTGGGCAGAAACCTTGTTCCAGGCTCCTAACCCCAAAGGCTTTTGCCTTTGTAAACAAATCCCATTCTGTTTTATTACATGAGTAGCTCAGTCGGGCATATGCCTGTTGGCAGATACACTGTCAGTGTACATGATGACCAGCTTGCTTTTATTTATTTTTTAGAAACACATTTTCTTCATTTTATATGTTATTAGCTTTTTAATCCATTAAGGAAAGCCATGTACAAAAACTTATACTGTAGATAGACTCCAAAGAACATATGTGGGCTATCACAGAATAGTGTAAGATATAAGGAAAGTCCGTATTTTGGTTCCAATAAAGGAATCTGGAAACATCAATCCTACAATGGTGCTGAAGAAGCCTTCTCACAGACACGGGAAAGTGTGAACATGCTACCATATAAAAACGCAGCACCACCTAGGAATATCTGGTGGCTTGTGAACAATGGGAATCCTATCCAGCTAGTTTTGCTTGAACTTGCCCAGGTCTCAGCCCCATGGCACTGTAGAGGTTTCCTAGGCTCTCTGCAACAACTCTCATTCCCTGAGGTTCCATTTTTTTAATACAAACCCAAGCCCCTGCTCACCAAGAAGCACCAAGTTCCCAGCCACAGAGGGCAGGGAGGTCCAAGCAGGACGGGCCTTCAAGGGATGGGCACAGTAATGGACTGGAGCCCCACAGAAGTGGCCAGCATGACTTGGAAAAGTCCAAAGGTACAGTGGGATTGCTGTAGAGGATGGCCTCATGTGCATCCATTGAACTTGGAATAGATCTAGGGGTATCTACCTAATCAGCACGGATGAGAAGGACCATATTCCACAGCCCTGCAAAAGTTACTGAGGAAGAGTGAAAAATGAGAGGGAAAATCAAACTGTTTTTCAGCTGCTCCCTCAAATAAAATGAGATCCTAAATCAAATTGTCATGGAGTCCCTGTTCAAACCAAAAAGAAAGAAACAATAAAGGTCTGTCAGAGACCTGTTACCCACCATTTAGTTCTTCATTTTTCTTGTGAGCTCTTATTTTGAGCTCAGATTGAATGATCAGCATTAAGAAGTCAGCATTTGCTCCTGTCACCCCAGAGAGGTAGGGAAGATACAATCGTATATATGCAAAATAGGTACGAACTCTGATAACAATACTTTGCCTGTAGGCAAAGATTGACTTTTTAAATGGCAGACACTGTAATAATGTTAGCCTAAGACCCACCCTTGCAGAATTTTCCTCTGCTTAGTAAAAACAAGTTACACAGTGACAGGAAAGGCAAGGAATTTGGGCACTGGCAATGACAATATGGGGAATGTTTGTACGAAGGGAGAGAAAAACAAAATCAAAAACAAATGGTCAGTCTGATTAAACTATAAATACACCTGCTGGACTGACACGGAGGGGGTGAAATGGCTCCTGTAGCAGCAAGATGCTAAACCAAGGTCTGTTCCCCAAAGCTCTTCACTACCAATCAGCAGCACCCTGAGAGCCCTGGCGCTGGGACGCCTTCCACACACAGCACATCCTTTGGGAAAACTGCCTACAGGGGACAGGTCTAAACCAGGGGCCTAAGAAACATGCAGCAAATCCTGCCTATTCCTTGCATTTCTATTCCTTATGATCACCAACAGAAAAGCGCACAAGAGAAAGTGGAAGAATGGGGCTCATTTTCTAACCACACCTGAGGCCACAAAGTCCAACTCCTCAGGGGAAAGCTTTGGGAGACAGGGATGCCCCCACTGCCACCCATGTGCCTGAACCACCCTGGCAGGCTACAGGGTGATGCACAAAGGCCACCCAGGCCCAGCACAAACAGCCACTCCTCCTGCCACACAACAGCACCATCGGATCACGGGGCACATCCCGGGAAGCTGTGTGAGGCTGTGCAGCATGCACAACAGTTGAATCTATGCAGCTAGATGAGCATCAATTATGCATTGCATCAACACCCGAAATGCTAGAGCATGGTGCAGCCAATTCAAAGAAGCAGCATGAACAAAACAAATGCTGAAGAAATGAAAAATGTGGCCAAAATGGTGACAGAGCACTCAGCTACTTTTCATGTGACACTGTCAATCGTCTCCCATCAAAGATCTCAAACACTTGGGAAGAGAGTACAGAAGTATTTAAAGATACAGTATTTGTACTTTGAATGTTAATTTGACACAAAGGAGTGTGCATGAGGGAATGTTTATAATCAGCACTCCAATAAACTCAGAAATGATTCTAGTATTTTATAAGCTTGTTAGAAACAAATCACTCCCTTAGCTTATATTTACTTACTGATGAATAATAAAAGGCCTCAATACACAAACAGTAAATTCAAAAATGTTTTCCTCTTGTTTTATCTTCTATGACAATACTGAAACTCTCTCATTCAGGCTGTGATGCCCAACCTGGTTTTATGGCTAAAAACTGATTTCTCATAAGAGCAGAGGCAGTTTTGAACCTTCGTTACTTGCCCCCAGACTTCCTGTAAAATAGTTGCCCTGGTCTGGAGCTGAACTGCAGTAGCTGGAGTTGCCTCCTGCCCTCATGCTGCCTGAAGAGGTGGTGAAAGGAGCACATTCAGCTGTGTGAACTTACACAGCAGTGTAGCTGCAGTTCGAGTGCTCAGTTTTTAGGGAAAGAGGAGAAGACATGCACTCCTCCAGCAATGCACAAGTCAGCAGAGTAAAAGCATAGGAAAGAGATTCTGCAATATATTTATAAACTGCAGTGGTCTCAAGCAGCTGCGTGAACTGCAAAACACATCAACTGCTTCAGTTGGTCTTCAAAGGCGCAGGCAAAGGTGTCAATACAATGCAAGCCCCTGTTGCCACCCAAACACCCCGTACACTGTCAGTGCAATGCCCAATAACTCACCACAGCTGAAAACCCCTTTTGGCCTGTTTAAAAACCCCATGATAGTCTAATGCAATACAAGTCATGCTTCAGCAGGAAACATAACACCTACACCTTCCAAATGTTGTTAGTTATAACGAAGCTCAAAGCAATAATGTTCTAGTCATGAGCACAGGAGACCGGTGCTAGCCATCCACTCCTGGCAGTGGCTGTGCTGTGGTACCTGTGTGTGCCATGATAGCTGGATTTCAGAAGTAATTGCTACAGCATGCTGAATTCATATACTGTAAGTAGCAAAAACGGAGGGAAACAAAAGTTGGCAGAACAATGCCTCATTCTTCTAATGTAACTAAGTGCTATGAGCAGTAATGGGAGTGGTGGGGATACTTGCCTTTATGCTCTTATTTACCAGATAGAAAGAATACCGGATATTCTAATGCAGGTTTTTACTTAATGTATAGTTAAGCATTATATGAACAATTTATTGTGGTCTGTAAAGATGATCCATTTACAGTAGCTGAAAAATCTCATATCTCAGTCAAGCATAAGTGCTTGCAGTAGACACACAAATGCAGAGTGACTTTGCAGAAGTAAATGTAAAGTCAGCTTTTATTCTAGATGGCTCTGTTGCTTCACATACAGGTATCAAATGCAACTTCACCATCCTTTAAAGACAAACCAAATGCTGCTATGGCTGAACTGGCTGGGCACATATCAGCTTTGTAACTCTGTTAAGATGTTGGAGTGAGCAAACACAGCCAGGCCTACCCACAGACCCACAATCCACATCTGCTGTCAGAGGGTGAGGCTGAGTACTCAGAAGTGATGGTGCGAGCTTGCAGATGCTCACCTAGCTCCTGTGGTGGGAGACCACAGCAGCTTCTTTGTAAGGTTTTGAGGCAGTTTCTGTAACCTGCTCAGTGCTGGGGCTGGCTTGGTGGTCTTCACAGGATACCATGAATCACTGCAGTATTGCAGAATACATCAACAAAGGTTGCCTGAATTCACACAGCCTTGCCGGTATTAAACATGATTCAGACATGTATTGAGCTGCGTCAATTAATCATTACAAACATACATACCTTACAGCTTAGGATTCACATTTCACATGCCACATGGGGAAGGATTCCTTACGCACTGTTTCGTCATCAGCACTTCAGGCTTCAGAGAGAACAGCAGACTAATCCTTAACCACTGAATAAACTTTGTGTCTAAAAGGGTGGCAGGAAAAAAATGTGATTTCTTGGAGAGAACAAAAGTTATGGTGGACATGTGAAATGCAAACAACACAGGAAACAAACAAGTGAAGGAAAACCCATACAGTACATTACCGGGGTTTCACAAGGAAAACGTAGCCATGATGCCATGGTGTGTTTCAGACATCTCTGCTTTTCAGCCCAAAGTCATTGGGATTTTCCCTACAGCCATGGGTTGCAATTTTAACAGTACAGCTCCATCTTTCATACTACTGAAACAGAAGCGTGAATTTGAAAATTTGAAAAGGAAAGAAGTCACATCATGAAGAAAACAGAAAAATGCACTTTCAGGTGGGGAAGGGTCATATCAGTCTAAATGACCATGTGCAAAAAATGCACTGCTCTTCATTTTTACAGCATGGCCCAAGTACAGTGTCTTCCTGAATCCTTCTTTGAGTTATCCATTTATTTTTGAAAGCTTCTTTGGAGAAAATGGCTCCTTAACAGATTAATTGTGAGGCGGGTACATTTCTGGCATTCTTTTTCTGTAAATATATTACATTTCTGAGATCCATTTAGAAATTCAGTAAGAACAACAAGTGATAAGCACACGTGAGCAAGTTACCACTGTGTATTACTGAAATGCAAGTGCCCGCCTGCGTGTCACTATGTTTTATGACCAGGTGAGATGCAGTTACTTGCTATAAGTTATTTAAGACAAATCACAAAGGATAAAAAACGTCTCCTGCATCAAGATTTTATACCAAATACTCCTGCCAAAAATGTCTGTACCAGAAAGTGATGCACCAACGAGTGATTTCATTTCATGCATTCAATTATTTCCTTAGTGGCTTCTGATGTAGACGGAAGGGAATCACTCATGCTTGGCAGCCATCAGGATCATGTGGCAGCTGAAGCATCTCATCAGTTTTAACAATGAAATCACGTGAATAAATAATACACAGGCAACCGAGCACCTGAAACACCATTCCTGTTGCAGAAACACAACTTGTGCACAAACATCATAAAACTTTTCTCTTGGCCTGCCTCATCTCTTCCTCCTGCCTTTGGCTAGAGCAGTACCCTGGGCAGTAGGATACTTGCTTTGGTCGATGTACACAAGGCAGAGAACACTTGCACTTTGTGAAACCTGCCACAGGCCAGGAGAGCTGCGGGTGGGAGGGCAGCAGCTCTCCTAGGGAAGCAGCTCTGCAGGCGCTGGCTTGGAGCTGGCCCCTGCCCGCTGCCCTGGCCTGGAGCAAACCCATCCCCTCGCCTGCCTGCACCATCCTTCTGCAGCAGTGCACAAGCTGACACAGCCTGTGCATGCACCCTGCCCGGCAGTGGGACTGTGCCCACTGTCCCTGGACAGCTGCACTGAGCACTCCTGATTTCTAGGAATAACAGCAGAACAAACCACTCCTCAAACTGCTGGCAGGACACATGAGGTACAGCCCAGGCTCGCTCTGGGGCTGCCCCTTCCTCCACGCTTGGCCTGTCTCCCTGGGGAGAGGAGTGACTCAGCTGCTTTTGTCCATGACCACAGCCAGGCACCTTGGGCACAAGTGGTGATGATCCCAGGGCCTCCTGATAGGGACATTGCCAGGCCCAGCATTGTCACCAGCACTGTCTCACCCCACTGCCTGCACAGTGACCACGGGCAAACCCCAGCCCAGACACTGGGACTTGTGTCACAAATGGATCTGGATCACAGTGATGCAAAAAGCAATTTTAAAAGGCTCACAAAAACTGTAACATCATTTTTGCTGTTATTTGGCAGACGCTAAACCCCACCAGTATCACCCTATTCCTCCTACATGCAAGTGAAGTCAACTTCTCATTGCAGCCCCCTGTCACAAGCTCATTTACTTTGCTGGTGTGTTTCCATTTAGCACATGCAGGGCTGCACTTGGGTGCTCACTCATCCCCCAGCCGTGTTGCAGTACACCCCAGCAGTGGGGAGCTTCAGCCAGCATGCGCAGGAGCACCCGCATGTCTGACATCTGATTTGAGCCCAGGTGCTGCATCTCTTAATTATTACAGGGTCTTCACTCATATGTGCAGAGTTTAAATAACCGGTGAGGATTTTAAGTGTCTTCCTCACACCATTTGGTTTCCTTTTGCTTTTCAAAGCAAAGGATGTATTAATCAATGAAGATTTTTACAAGAATTAATTATCACCATCATCAAGTCAAGCTCCCTGGTGCCTCGCTGTCCAGCACCTGCCCTAGTCCCTGTTCAGTGAAGGATCTGCCATCTCTGCACCATCCTCATGCTTTGGAGACTTAAAGCACTATTAAAATCAATTCACTAGGTGTCAAAAGCTCTCCTTCTTGCACCCATCAGTACAGCTGTAGTATTCATCAGATTTTTACCACCAGGATTAATGTTATAAAATGTCACTTGCTACAGTAAAATTTATCAACATTATTATATACCATAGAAACTGCCACCACAGACAAATGCACTACATTAAAATTTTGTCTAGAGCTCCCTAGAGGAAGCATTTGCTGCAATTTGTATAACAGTTTATATATTTACGCTATTTAATGGTACAAAGCAATAATTATGACTTCATTCACTGATAAGCAACAGCATTATATAAATCAGATGCGGATTTAGAACATGCCAGCTTTGTCACTGGCCTACTACTTGTAAATTATGTTGCTGTTAAAAAAAAAAATCTAAGCAAATATGAGTTAGCAGCAGGAAGCTAATAATGTGCCTCCAGCTGTTCCAGTTAACCTGCAAATGTGGCCATCTGCACCTCAGGAGAAAAAGAAAAGGAGAGATAGAGGGAGGGAGGAAAAGGAGAGAGAAGAGAAGCTCCCACCAATGCCAGCACAAAGCCTAGGCCCTGAGCAGTAGGAGTGACCTTGCTCCTTATGACCAGACGAGCATATATTTAAAATCAGAAAAGTTGCTAAAGAAAAAGACCTTTTCTCCCCTAGACCCACAGAAAAAAAAAAAAAAAGTCTGTTCCACTGCCTTTTTTTTAAAGAACAGGCTGTCTTTTACCTCTGGGGTTATTATTTACTGCATTGCAGGTTTGTCCAATGAGCAGGTTTTCCTTACAACTTCTGCTTTTCATTTTTACTTTTTTAACACCTCTTCACAGGCCTATCTTGTATTATTTAAAAAATAAATAAATAAAAGTGGTGGTCATTGTAATAGATTTATTCCTGCTTCAGACAATTGAAAATGGATCTGCAGGGCACAAAGGCTGAACTATCAAACAAGACCAAAATTCTCAGATAGAAAGTCACAGATCTCGCAGTGCACAGCAGCTTCACTCCTGCCTTTGGGTTCACGAGGATGAGGTGTCCTTACGACGTGCAAGTAGTGCTCGCTCAAAGATTATTTTATAAGAGACTTCTGTGGAATCTGGGTCACAAGGAACCATCACAAAATATTCCCTTTGACATTCATCCACACACACAGAAGAGATAGCGGCTGAAAGCGCACACCCTGAACATCATTACACTTTGGTAATTTGACAGCAGTTTAATACTACCAATCCTCCAAGATCCTTGCCACCGAGGGCTCCTCAGCACCCCCTGGATGAGGATGGGGAGGGCCTCAAAGGATTTTTAAATATTTTTTTTTAAAAAAGGTCTAACTCTGTAAAACAAGGAAGTTAATTCCTGTGAAGGAAACCAGGTCAGGGAGGTCAGCACATATTGCTGGAGCCGCGCCTGCACTGTTACGAAGTGCCTTTGCACTGCCAATCCACCCCCGTTGCCCCAAAAAGACTTGTTCTGACACGGGTTAACAAAGCAGCAGTTGGCCTTGTGATGCTTAAATAGACTCAGGATTGTCATCACTCTCACTACAAAAATCTCCTTGTCCCAAAATTAAGCAAGCCAGTTCTTTTGTTTCCTTGTTTTAGGCGCACATCTGCTTGAACCAGTTCAAATGTCATTGTTTTAATAAAACTCTAAAAATACTGAAAGTGCCCAGTATTGAGCCTTGTAGGCCCTGATCTCATGTGTAGGCAGCATGAGCTCCTCAGAGTGCATCCTGGTCACAGAACAGGAGGTCTACATCTAAGCACTGCTGTATGGATCCGACAGCAATTATCAGATTTTCACCAAGGAAATGTGATTTATCTTCATTCCAATTTCTGTAACTATAATTCATTCCAATGCTAGCCCCATTTACAGGGATTTATAACTCATAGAATCATAGAATCATAGAATAGTTAGGGTTGGAAAAGACCTTAAGATCATCTAGTTCCACCCCCCTGCCATGGCCAGGGACACCTCCCACTAAACCACGCCATCCAAGGCTATGTCCAACCCCACCTTGAACGCCGCCAGGGATGAAGCTTGAAAGATTAACTTCAGCATGCGTAATTTCAGAGGAACAAACCCAATTTTTTGTCTTGGAAATACTGAATTTACTTTAAACTGATCAGCTGGGATAGCGTCAGGGCATGTGTGATTCTAAAGTCTCCTTTAATCATTTTGTCTATTGAAAAGTTTTGTGAACTAATGCTGTTTAATGTTGACTAGTTCTTGGTATGTTCAAGAGAAAACCTCACCCCGATGGTGCACAAGCAAGCAGTAACTGCACATTTTTTTCCAAACATTTACACCTCACTTTGGGAATGTTGGTGGATATGATGAAAACTATGATTTGCAGGAGGTTGAAGAACCAACAGTTGTGTGTTGAGTCAGTAACTTACCAGCATTTACCCTTTGAACCAATGCAAAGTGCCAACAGTGATCATGGAAAAGCATTCACCATCTTTCCAGAGGAAAATAAACTTTCCAGGCTAACCTGTATGTTCGTAGAATCATAGAATCATAGAATAGTTAGTGTTGGAAAGGACCTTAAGATCATCCAGTTCCAACCCCCTGCCATGGGCAGGGACACCTCACACTAAACCGTGCCATCCAAGGCTATGTCCAACCCAGCCTTGAACACCGTCATCTGGCCTTTTAAAAAATAATTTCATGTAGGAACTGCCACATCTTCAGAAGCAGCTGGGATAATGCTGTGCTTTCCAATACCAGAGTGGGAATGCTACACATGCTGTTGAACACACGCATTTAGTGGGACATTCTGAGAACCTCAGCACAGCACTGGTATTTGATGAAGTTCCACTGACTTACACCAAACCTCAGTTTAGTCCATTGGTGTTTTCAGAGGCAGATAACAAGTGAAGCTCTTAAGCATCTATGTCAAAACAATTCATGTTCACGTACCCCTTGGTCAACATTGAGATTGGTGACTAACATGTCATGCTGCACGAACTTTGCATACCCATGATGCTTACGGAGTTCCTCAGGTGCTTTAGTTCACCAAGTTTTGAACGCACCTCTCCAACAGGAATCTGTGCATCTACTTTCTGTCCCTGTCTGCTCACTGCTAAAAACAGCACAAACCCCAGATCCTGGATATATGCAAATGACCCATAACCCTCATTTATAAAGAAACCCTTTCACATTGCCTCAATGAACTAGGAGGGATGGACTGTCATCTGACAATTAGTAACAGAAGAGAGAAGCAGATGGGAAGGGGGATGAGCAGCTATTTCTAAAACCATTAATAAAAACATGATTGAAACATCTTGCTCTGAAATCTAAACCTATACATTTAATTGATTTGTCCAATTTTGTCAGAACACTTCTACTCCTGTTCTGCTGCTAACAAGGGTGGCAGCAGCAGACAAGCATGCGCACCTTGTGCAAATGAGCAGCCCACCTCCCTCAGAGGTGTCCACCAGTGTGTAAGGCCCTCCCAGCCTCTCCTCAGCCACGGGAAATCTCCCTTTCATTTCTCTGCTCCCATCTGTGATGCTCCACAGTGTTTCATATTCCATACGGTTCATATTCCACACTGAGAAACCAATGAACAACTCAAGTGAGTTCTCAAACTCAGCAAGAAAAAAGTTTGACTAGAAAAAATTAACTCCCAAACAGATGGTTTAAGAAAGGTCAAAAGACATGGTCAAAAGGAAGACCTTCCAACACTTCAGTGCTGCTACAAGCATTCAGACCACATATTTGCATCATGCAAGTGAATAATTCAACCTATCTGTCACATTCATACAAAGGACAGAACATGTCTACATAATGTTTCTGGGGCAATATAGTTCAAGCAGAAATGCCTACAAGCTCGCACTGACATCTTCATTCTCCTCTTATCTGAATAATTTGATCCAGAATTATTACTATGTGAGCAGCAGAGATGCAGAATTTATTTTTAATAGCACTGTGTGTGAAAGAGAACAAAAGTTCATAAAATATGTTAAAGTGACTTCCACCATGCTGGTTTATGTAGCCCTCCACAAAACAGGCACTTTCAACTCCAATAGTTAATCCTGATGATTTACAACACATCATAACTCATTCCTTCTGTACAGAGGAATCCATCTCACAAATACAAGTGATCTTGCAATTACAGATGAACTCCAGTACTTAAGTACAATGGGATACGTTTCACAGTGTCAGCCCTAATTTTCAGCCTTGACTTTGATTTCCTTGCTTGGTGGGTTCCAGTCAGACCCTCAGTGTTACTCTAATGTAACTTTTTTGTGGATTTAATACGAATATTGTGTCAAGGATCTGAGATATTAAGAATGACAATACATTATTATTGCAGCAGGGAAATCTCTAGAGTCCTAGAAGTAGGATTTTGAAAACCACAGTCAAAAATCAATAGTAATCCACAAGAATTCATAAAGGAAACATGTCAGTCAGCACCTTTGAATATGAATCTTAAATTTTATCTTAAGCAGACTGGACAAGTACAAGTCAATTAAAAAACAGAGAAGGAGGTGAATATGCCCCAGCTCTTCAGGCTGCAGAGAGAGCCTGTCTTGCCTGGCTGCCCATGAGTGCCTGAGATACCCCTGCCCTTCTCTGCCAGAGCCACGGGGCTAGCCCTACCCTGCCCAAGCCAGTGTATCCTTGGCAGTTACATGGGCAAGGAAGATGCCACATCGTCGACACTGCCTGGCCCAGACTCCTCCCTCAGAAGCAACTATCCAACAGGACGCAGGGGAAAACCAGTTCATCTGTACTCCCTGATAAATGTGATCATGACAAGAAATGCTAAGAATCATACATGCGATCTTTTGATGAAGTCACAGTCAGACATCTGCTTGCAAGGTAGCTGGCCCTCTAGCTGCCTCCAGCAACAGGACTTTTTATTGCTTGGATTTGATTCACATAACCTAAAATATCCACAAATTTAATTAATTAAACACTTCATTTGTATATGGCTAACTACACATTAATACAGTATTTTCAAAGCATCCTAATCCCACTGTCAGGAAGAAGCCTGTTTAAGCAACAGGGATAATGGGAGGTATCATATACAGAAACATCCATAAGGCAAATGTAAATAGACAGCCTTTGCCATTTGAAATGCTGCCCAAAGACCAGGCACACCAGTACGGGCCTTAGAGCTTGTTCTCATCATTCAGATCACTTGCCTATACTTCGACTTTGAAAGATGCTTTTGAAAGAAAAAACAACCTGCAGGATGCTCAAGATGAACTCTTGCGCTCTCCAGTAAGAATCTGTAGCAGTATTCAGAGGGAGAAAGAAGCCTTTCTCTGGACTTCACTCTCCTATGCAATTTGCTCAACAGAAAAACTGGGTTTGATTAAGAGATGGAGTTATAAGTAAAGGAAGCACAAAATTATTTGAATCTAATTCCCTAAAAGACATTAAGAGTTGGTCAAATGCTCTCAATACCTCCCTACAACCTCTACAGGCTGCATGCTTTCCCACTGCTACTCAAAAATAGTTTATAAAGTATCTGTTATTATTTTGGAGGGGAAAGGCCAGAGGATGCTCTGATGCTCTGATGGTGGTCCTGGGTTTTCAGTTCCTACTAAGTAGACTTCGTAAGTATTTTTAAATGGAAGGACATAGCATTTCCTGGCTGAGTGACACAGGGGCACTGCTTACTAGCCAAGGAGGATCTGCAGCCAATGGCATTGAGGGCTTCCACAGTGCCCAGACTCCTCTGCCTTCAGCAGCATTTCTTGCTGAGACCATAAAGAATGCTGCTGGAAACCATGGCAGTCTTTCAGAGCAACCATAAGAAGCAGTTTACTATGCATGTGCTATTTATTACATGTATTATTAATTTATTTATGTAGATTGGTAGATGCATGATCAAAAACATGCCATCAGCAATGATGGGCACCTGAACCCGCAGCAAAGGCTTGATCCAAAATTAGTTTTGATTTATCAAAGGATTTTTCTACCGATTTCAGTGCACCTTGGTTCAGACTCTGAAGACACTCAGAGGAGTTGCTTTTACTGCAGGTGTCACAGTAGAGATAGCTGAAATCTCCATTACAATAGCTCTGTCACAGGTACTGCAGGAAGATAAATTTGTTTAGGGAGCCCTATTGATACTTGATTTGTTAGATCTCAATTGCAGAGCTCTGGGAAGGGCGATGCTACCATACTGCAAAATCATTTAAGCTTACAGTCACTATTCTACTGCATGTATCAGCCCAAATGCAAAGAATCAGACCTTCATATCCAGGGTGGAAATCTTTACTGTGGATAACTGGTACTGACTGTACCAGACAAAATCCTGAAAAAGCTTTTTAGATATGTTTTGGTTTGAAGCTTAAAAAAGGAAAATAAAATAACACCATCAACCCACTGAGAGCTAAAAATTAACCTCATGGCTCATACTGCTGCTCATCTGTGCTTCCCTCGCACCCTGTATATATTTATTCCCAAGACAGCAGCACCCACTTCAAGAATGTTTTTTTCCCTCCTTTCATCAGAGCAAATTAGGAATAACCTCACTAAAGCCAACACTGCTACATGATGAAAAAATTAATCAGCAGTGAACACACACCCTGGGATTTTCTCAAAAATTTGACAGATCTGTTAGTACTGAATTCTCAATCTGCCCTAGTTACCAGATGTGAGTTGGAAGGGCACTAAAAGGACAATAGATGTGCAGATATTTTCTAGGTAAAGTTATATCTGGTAAAGTTATATTCTTACAAAAGTAGCATTTCCAAGATATCCCAAAGAAACCAAAAAGACATGCAAAAAAAAAAAAAAAAACAAAAAACAAAAAACAAAAAAAAACCCCAAAACAAACAAACTATTGCATCTGAGTTTAAATATATTTTTGCCGAATTGCCTCTTTTTCTCTCTTCTTAGCTCCCACAGCTGAACTCCCAAACCCAAGATGTTCACTGTCAATAAACACTGCGCAAATCCACGGAAATAAAGGGGATCAGCAAAACGACGTGCCTGCAGTTACTGCCTTAGCCACAAGAGAGCACAGTAACCTGAGCACATCCCCAGCCTTTTGTAAATGCCTAGTGTACGTACAGAGCACTGTGTAACTCAAAAATTATAATTAAAATGTCTTAGCTCCTGTATTTATAGTAACATTTAAACTACTGTGCTTTCTTGAAGTCAGAGTCATTTACTTGAGAACAGCACACTTTATGGTGAACAGATCTTTGAAACTATACCATGGGGATATGGCACAGCCACATGTAACTCAATATATGTCAACAGCTGTAAAAATATTGGTAGGAGAAGGGAAGCAAAAGCCATGAGCACAGATCAAGTGCCCCGTCTCTCACATCTGACTGTTTCCAGATTCTCCCTTACTCCTCTCCTCCCTGCCACCCCCCCCCCCCCCCCCAAATAATTGGGTAATTTTGGTGCAAGCTGTCATAAAAGCCAAGGCTTCTTTGAGGTTGAATGATCAAAAAGGTTATAAATGAAAATGATTTCAATGTTGGAGGCCTAGTGAGTGACCAAGGCACTTTCTGTAGCAGAAGGGTTTGTTCTAATCTTACCAACTGCACGCTTTCGTCAGAGCATATTCCTAGGGAGTTCACAGCTCCCCAGGGTGAAGCTACAGTAAATTCTGACTAATCCCCTCTGCATACAAATGAGCCCCTGGTAAGAGAAACTGCAGGGTCAGGCAGCTTATGCACAGCACTGATTCTCCAGGTCTGCGCCTTCAGCAAAGCAAACAAAATGGCACTATATTTTGATTTTTTTTCTTTTTAATGGGACATGGTTCCTGTAAAATAAAGGCTTGAATCCTAAAATACAGTACAAGATGAGGAAAGAAGAAAAAGGTGCAAATTGAAATGAGCACCTCTTCTCTCTTGTGCCCCGGCAGTGGGGTAAACAGACATTATCAGACCTTTGATAAATTAATGAATTTAAACTTTTGCTTACCGAAGGGTGTGGTGGGCTTGGACTAATATTAAATGTAAAAGGAGCATGGCACAAGATAAAATATTCACTAGCCTATTATAAAATAGCAGGATCAAATCCTGCACCTCTATTGGGTGGCACCACCATATCAAGACACTATAGAGCACTGAGTGATTTATATGCATTCCCTGGCATTTCAAGGGAACTTTAAATGTTAAGTTCTGCACCTATTGCAGCTTTAAAAGTCTTTAGCGTTGCTTAATGCAAGATGTGATTAATTTTTCCAGCTGCGCGTTATTTAATCACAAAGCATATATTAGTTATAATTAACTCTTGATAATATGGGATACTCTGGTTTCACAAAAATTCCTTTGAAGCGATTGGGTGCAGTGCAGTTCAAATGACTGGAGCTGTTGGCACTAACCACCCCGCAGAGCTGAGGAACAAAGAGGAAGGGGCCACAGGGTCATCCCCTCTGGAGGCTCACCAGGGACATGGTTAGTGCTTTGGGCACTCAGCACCCACTGGGATCCAACAGACAGCTCCAAAAGGATGGCTCAGAGCTTTTATCTCCATAGATCTTCAGAAAATCACCTGTATTTTGGATATATATAGACCCTGAGATGTTTATGGTCTGCAGCCATTTAAATAGAACTCAAAAAGGATGCCATCCTGGTACCTTGCATACAGTTTTATAATATGCAATTTTCATGTATTCCCGTTTAATACAGTTATGAGGTCAAGATGCAGACGGGTTCAATTTTATAGTCTCAAATTTGCTGTTTCTTGGAGACAACTCTGAAAACTATAAAGACATTTGAACACTCTACAATTCAATTGTAAATGTTCTGGTTTAGATTCCACCTTAATATCAAGTTACATAATCTTGTAATTTTCTAATTCTTTTTTGTGCTTAAAATGGACTTATTTGAACCTTGCAAGCTCACCCTAAAACTCACTGGGTAAAGAAAATGCTCTTCTACAGTGTTGTGGTATAAAGAAATAATCTAACCAACTAAATCCAAAATGCTGGCTGAGGAAATGCTGCTGAATAACTGATCTAACAGAGCATTAACATGCCACAGGGATGGATCTGCATCAAGCCTTCACTCTGCTTCATGGCCAACATGGTCCTGGGAGAGTGTACGAGCAGCAAGCGCTGCAAACCCTGGCACCTCCTTCCAGCTGTGCTTCTATGTGCCCCAAAAGAGAGGAGGGGAGGGCTGGCAGCTAAACCCCTCCCGAGCTCCAGGCTGGACTCCTGCTATGTCCCACACACCCCACCAACCTCTCCCTACCTTTTTGGTGGTGGGAGCCCACCAGCCAGAGTCCTGCTGCAGTTAAAAAGAAAAAAAAAAAACAAAACAGAATAAAACCAAAACCATTTTAAAGTGGCAGCACTCCCATCTACTTGCCATGAGACAACATTAAATGTTTTGCGCTGCGCTTCAGCCATGAGGAATTGCAGTCTATAAAAGGCACCACTGCACTGAAGGGGGGACTGCGTACCACTCCATGGAAATAAAGTCTCCCATCGCAATCAGGAAAGTGTGTTATAGGGATGACCTTCTGACACAAAGCACAAATCTATCAGTTTGCCACTTTTTACATGCTTCTGGTATTTATCTCTTCTGCACTCCCAACTCATCTTTTAATTAGACAAACTCTCATGAAAGTCAACAAGAGTTTCATCTGACTGAGAGCTGGGGTGAAGCATAATTGGATCACAATTCCAGAGGTAACAAAGAATGAAATTATCTTCTAGAAAAGCACCACAACTGCAGAATCTTTATAGCTAAAAGTAATATATTTTATAGTAAAATTAAGCATTTGGTGGCGGAAGCTTCAGCAGAGGCTCTGCCATCTCACTCAGGAGGAAATTCAGAGCTCTTCCATCTGCAGACCCAAAGGCACCACCAGCGGAAATGCACTGCAGCTATTGACATGTGCCAGCGCCCAGCCACACAAGCCAGGTGAAGATGAACAAGAAGAATAGTTAATCAATGGCTTAACTCAATGACATGTCATTAGTGAATTTGACGCAAATTTTGACACACCTCTAAAATGCCCCTACAAGTAAGTAGAGATGAGTTTCATAACACACCAATACATGTTGGAGCGTAATGTTTAAAGGAGAAGCTAATACTAACATGAGCAGCATCAAGTAAGGTTTCTTTTGTTTCTTTCTGTTTCTTAAGTAGACTAAGGACAAAACAATTAAACAGCCTAGAACACAATGTCAAAGCATGCAGCTTTAGCCAAATTGTTCCACCATGAAGCTAAGAAACAAAGTGGCTGTGGAACAGAAATGTATAACAGCAAGCACTATACAGCACACGTTACTATGATGCTTTACAAGAATGTACATATTTAAAATTCTTACAGAATAAATAAAGCTCTTAAGTGACCCGTATAGTGAATTTTCCTTTAAAAAAGGCAGGAGTTGCTGAAAGCCAAGTTCTTGCTGCCGAATTCCTGGACACAGTTTCCAACTATTCCAATCAAGCAGCTCTGTGGTTGGGCTGGGATTTCAAACTTGCCACAGTATGAAGTCCAGTTTGGGCTATATTCCCTTCTCTCTCTCAGCTTGATGAAGGCTTCCCCGTAAAATCAAAAGGCTTACTGTCAAGTTTTCGATTGGTCTGGGCTTCATGCTATCATATGTGTGGTGATGGCAAGGAATATGAATGCGGCTCTGGCTCCACCATGGGGCCTTGAGGTTTCGTCCAATTCATCCAGGGACCTTATGAAAGTAGAGCGGGTCTCTTTTCATGTATATTCCAACTGCTGAAATTCCCTAGATGCACTGCAGTGTGCAAACGCAGTGTAAAAAAGAACAATAGCTTGAGAAAAACTGAGGCAAGTCTACTGAGTATGCTTAAGATAAACCAGCCGAGCTAATGCAAAAAAACCTGACAGACATTCTTCAGTACTCATAGCTTAACAAAAATAAAACCTTTCAGAAGTGGATGAAGCTTCTGCATAGTAGCAAATATAAAACTGCCACATTAACTTATAAAAATTGATGCAGGTCTCTAAAATGTAAATGTATAATATTCAGACCCTCATGTGTTCAGATGAGATTAGACAGATAAAAATACTCCAAACCTTTAAAAAAACCAAACCAAAACAATGCAAAACCCACCAAAACCCCTTTCCCCTAGCCACTCCCTCCTCTCCACAAAACCAAAACACATAAATTCTGTTTCCACATCAATTCATTCACCTACAACTGCCTATGTTAGGAACTGTTTAATGGCAGGAACAAGTTAACAGAAATATAAAATCTCACAGCGATATATATTACAGTATATCATTCCTAAACTGAGTGAAAGAAAAATCTGTAAGAACTCAAGCTGTTACTTCATCTAACAGCCACTAAAAATGAATTCTTTTGTTAGGCTGTTTTTTTGTTGTTGCTGTTGTTGTTATTATTGCTGATAATATAGTACAATACTCCTTTCTGGAAGAGCAACAGAATGCTAGCAAGCTTCATTTCCACTAACTGTGATATATTCTGTGGTTCAGGCCTATAACGCATTTTAACTGCACTATATATAATTTAATTTTTCTACCAAGAAAATTTGCATCTGTTGCAAATACGTGTACTAAGAAAATTTATCACTCTGGTTTCAAAATCACAAGTAGAAAATTACGTTCAATATTTACCACTTTAACAAATTCGGACACTTAGCTCTTTACAAGTGCTTCATACAATCTATGCTAACACTGGACTAACTTACTAGCCTTGCTCTTCAAACAGCAGGAAGTCTTGCTAGTCCAGTAGTATTTCAAGGGCTGATAAAGGTGACTTATTTGACTGTACTGGAGGCTAAATGCACATATGTGCCCTGTGTTCACCGAGCGAGAGCATACTGAGCTATCACTTATTCCACATAGAATAGGAAGTTCAACATACACGTTTGTTATTTGCCACTGTTTGGTGATTTACAGCACTTGCCAAGTGCAGTGCTTTCTCTTTACTTCCTCTATACTTAAGGGATGATTACTGAATTTGCATTAGCTCTACTCTGCCACACAAGTAAAAACAATCTTTCACTCCTGTCAATATGAATAAATAATGTTAAACAACAGGATCCATATGAACATGTACACATGTGCATGTCCCATAGAGGAGTATCACCTCCAAAATGTATATATTATATATATATTATGTATATATTAATTAATAACCACCACACTAGAATGAGTTTGTGTGTCAAACTTTTGGTCTAAGATGCCCCCAAAATTTACTATTTCTGCTTTGAGTATTCTGGGAAGACCACTGATTTGGTCCACCTATACTGCTGGAACACCAACGGTTACTGTGCATGCTGCAAATAGATCTCATAGCTTTACTATGACTTTCAACTCATTGCATATATTAATTTTTATTCAAAGTTATCTCCAAATATACAAAAAATAGGTTTACGTATGCTAGCATTAATGTTGGATGATGCTGAAAAATGTTAGATAGTTTGTGATGAGCAAGGAAACTAGAACCAGGCACTTAGGACATTAACCTAATTAACCTAATATTCTTTAGCTGAAGGAACCGTATCCTGGGCTGCATCAAAAGGAGTGTGACCAGCAGGTCGAGGGAGGTGATCCTGCCCCTCTACTCTGCTCTCGTGAGACCTCACTTGGAGTATTGTGTGCAGTTCTGGTGTCCTCAACATAAAAAGGACATGGAAGTGTTAGAACAAGTCCAGAGGAGGGCCACGAAGATGATCAGGGGACTGGAGCACCTCTCGTATGAAGATAGGCTGAGAAAATTGGGGCTGTTCAGCCTGGAGAAGAGAAGGCTGCGTGGAGACCTCCTAGCAGCCTTCCAATACCTGAAGGGGGCCTATAGGGATGCTGGGGAGGGACTCTTCATTAGGGACTGTGGTGAGAGGACAAGGGGTAATGGGTTTAAACTTAAACAGGGGAGGTTTAGATTGGATCTGAGGAAGAAGTTCTATACTGTGAGGGTGGTGGGGCCCTGGAATGGGTTGCCCAGGGAAGTTGTGAATGCTTCATCCCTGGCGGCGTTCAAGGTGGGGTTGGACATAGCCTTAGATGGCATGGTTTAGTGGGAGGTGTCCCTGCCCATGGCGGGGGGGTTGGAACTCGATGATCTTGAGGTCCTTTCCAGCCCTTACTATTCTGTGATTCTGTGATTCTGTGACACAAGTTCTTTATTTTATAGGGTGCTTTCCCAAATGAGACTGTCACTTTAGTAAGCAAGAAATTACCAAGAGTTGTCATATTGTTTTCAACAGTATCATGATAAATCTTCATGGTATACTCTGCTTCCCGCTCTGATCCTTTCCTTTCTGCCAAGCTGGAAATTCATTATGCACTACACATGAGAAAGAAAGCAAGAGGGCATACTTTCAAATTCATATCATACATTTCTGGTAAGAACTGAAACACAGTATCTGAACTCCAGCAAATTATTCATACCTCACACTATACACAGACAAAAAGTCTGTATTTTAAACAAATATTTTTGAATATTTCATTTTAAATAAACCAGCGATAAATCTGGTTTGGGCACTTGAAGGTAATATTGTGAGATAAACAGTCAGTTAACTACACGTGAGGAGCAGGGCCAGATCTGTTGCAATTGTACAGGCAAATTAAATGAAAATGGGCACCAAAGTCCTTGGAAACCAAAGAATGCCAATGTGATAGCATAATTAATTTATATTCTTTCTCAGTTTTTCAAGAATGACCCTCTCCATTAAAAACTGAGAAGCCACTTGCAAGCTGGCATGTACCAAGAAAGCTATTCTAGGTCATAGAAGTGACTAGGCAACCAGAAGGCACCAGTTCATTTACGTTACTAGGATAAGACACAGTCAAACCAATGTGCCCCTGCAGAGAAGTAACACAATTCGGTGTCATGGTGAGCATCAGCATGGCGTTGAACGTGGCATTGCAATCCACAGGGTAGAGGGGCGGGTAAGTGAGGGATCAGCTGTGCTCACAGGACTTCCTGAATGTGCCATGCTAATGGGGAGCAGCTATCCCATGGTAAAGACATTCTAGGAAAGAGAGGACAGGCCATAAAGATTTCTGTTTTTATAAATACCTCTCTGCTAACTGCAGATTTATATGAGCACACTCCCCAGGGAAGTGGCTATGCTTTAAGGTCAATATCAGCAAAGAGCAACTGCAGGAGCTGGTCAGCCTCTCTCTCAGATGTGCTACAGTTCAAGAATCCTCATATTCTGTTCATTTTTCATGGAGAGAGACAAGTACAGAAGAAAAGGATTATTTTTACAGTGCCACCAAGTAGCAGCCTTTGGCTGGACATGCCCCATCTTGATCCTTGAAAATTACTTCCCTACTTTCCCAAGTATCAGGCTGTTTGAGGCTGAAACGAACTGCACAACTGAACTGCCTGCATTTAATTAATAACCAGATGCCTTGTTTTAAAATATAACTTTTCTTTAAGTTACATCCTTTTCTTCAGTTTTCAGTTGGAAACTTGGCCTAAATGACAGCTGTGTAGGCCTCACCCCAGCTCGGCTCAGCAGGAGCTCTAATGTACTTCATTCTGGGGCTGGGAGCTGCTTTTAATCTATCAGCACGACTCCGCAGCTGCTGTAAACTAGCTGAAAATTGTCTGCATACACAGGGTTTAAAATTTTGTAACCCTTTTGGTGCAACTTGCGTTTTGAAAGGAACTCAGAAAAAGCAGCCACCAAGGTCTCTGGAGAGTTAAAGGAAAGCTCGAGACAACAGTCTGCGGGGCTTGGAGGGCACGTCAGAGACCTCTGAGCAGATTAGGAGTTTTCCTGAGTTCACAAGTTCAAATACCGATTTCCAGTAACTGTTTGAATGGATTTAGCCTTGTTGTAAGCCTGACAATCAGACTGCAAGCCAGGCAAATAAATATTTCTGCCTTATGCTAGATGCCTTTAGCAATTAAAAACATCTCTGTGTATTTTTAAGAGCGACTGGCCTGTAGTTTGCTCTGCCTCTCATTTACAACTTTTAAGGAAGTGAACAAACATTATAACCTCTTCTCAGAAAGCATGTTGCAAAGCAATTACTTCACATACACAAGACAAACTTCAAGTACTCATAAAGTAAAATGAAACTGTAGAAGTGTTAGATCTGCTACTGCCATCAACAGAAACTACACACAGTACAGTAACCCAGCGTCATCTATTCCAGTGGGACTCAGAGAGGACGGATATGGAACTATTGCCAAATGTTTACACTTCCAATTCTTACAAAATATCCTGAGCCCCTGAGGGACTAAGCATAATCTCACATGTCAACAACCACCAACAAAAACTTTAAATATGGCTGCAACATGTTTTCAGAAAACTTCACCGTGGTCACTGTTAAAACCTCCCTTGCTTTTTTCTGCTTTTCAGTAGAGGCACCAAGGAACCACCTCCTCCCCTCGAGAAGCATGGCACTGCTATGCCCTGCCAGTGCTGGCTCCAAGTCACTGAGGCACGTTCCTCCACACCTGCCCAGAACCTGGGGCTTGGCAACAGCCCTGCTGCTGCCACGATCCCCTGCACTCTGAGCAGGGCAGGCCCCATAGTTAAGCACCAAGGGCTCACTTAACATTTTAATCAACTTGGGTCCAGAAGATGGGACACCAGCAAACAACCAGAAATTGAAATGTGCGATGTGGAGCTCTGCAGAAAGCAATCCCAGACTGCTCCGTCAGCCCCACTTGGGGAAACAGCCTCTTCCCGCCTTCCCACAAGCACATTTCCTTTGCATATGCAAGGCCTGAAAATGCTCCTCATTTTCTGACCCACTGTAAGGGGCTCAGCGTACAAGGGTTCAAGTGTGCATACAGGGCACAGGCAATTTCATATGGCTGCTGTTCAGTGTGGCCCTCTCTCCAGACCCTGCCCAGTGGGGGCTTGTAGGGATGTGGTACCAACCCTCCTGCAGAGCGAGCTTCACAAACATGTGGAATGGGGTCTTAAGTAATTTATGGAGACCTTCACAAGCACACCTCCTAAGCAAAGAATATTCCCATGCTAATTTTCTACCTTCAAGCACTGGAGATATACAGTTAAACCAAAACAGTAAAAATCAGAAGACCGATTCCACCATTTTCTAATTACTGCTTCTCCGAAGAAAAAGCCTGTTGCTATGTATTTTAAATACACAAAGCCACTGCAAGCTGGAAAGTAGAAACCAGAACTCTGAGGCATCACCTGCTCCAGGATGCCTGTAAGGATCTCTCCTTCCAGACAGAAGGTTGCACAGCCCTGGGCTGGCAGCTGCATGGTCCTCATGGAGCCTCCATGTATCTTGGCAGCATTATCCTCCACAGATACTAGGGGCCCCCTTCTTTGAACTGACTTTGCCTTTTTCGTATTTGCTAACTTCTTTTCTTCCTCACCCCATGCGTTAATTACCCTTCTCTGCTGAGGTCACTTGAGTTTGCCTTTGCCAAATCCTTTTGCTCCAGTTGGTGGTCTATTTGGCCTTGTTGAACCTTTATACTTTAATTTATTGTGTGATTTCATTGTGCAGTGCTTGCAGGCTGGCCAACTGGCCCATTATGAATGCACTGAATTCTATACAGTTATGTGCACGTGTACACAAACACGCACCTCTTTCCTGCCATTTACTTCCTTCTGCAGCCACCTATAATGGAGCAGGGTCCTATGCTGCGGAAGGTTTGCCTTAGCTCCTTCGTTTTAATGACTGTAATCCACAAGGAGCAGTAAAAACAGCCAGCATGGCGCCCAGTCCCTCAGCTGCCAAATGTATGCCACACTCTAGGAAAAGGTAACGTTACCTGAAATTTACCTGTTCCACATACTGAAAAAATTACCTTTAAGTGCTCACTAGCTTTTAGAAAGGGCCAGAAAAAAGCTCACCCTGAAATCAAAGGCCAATTCCAAAATCTCAGATTCCTAGAAGAATTGATACAACAGCAGCTGTATCTCTTTCATTTGAGTAATTATCATATAATTAAGTGCATGAATTCCAAGAGAGCCAAGGCATTAAATTAAAATATTTAATGCTTGTAAATCTGAAAATGATTACTGTGCTGATGTGCAGCTACCGAGCAGTGAAGCTAATGGCAACAAAACAGTACCACCAGCCCCTTGTTATTCTGCTGTACCTTAGAGAAAGCATCAACATTTTGGAAATCTTTTTGCTAAGGAGAAAAATTACCTTTGATTCTTTAAATGTAGCAACTGATCCTTAGAAATTGTACACCTAAGGACTGAAAGAGTAAAGGAGAAACAAATATCTGAGCTAAAATTCAATAGTCTCATAGTTGCTTTGGGAGAATAAAAACTCATAGAATGGTTTGGGTTGGAAGGGACCTTAAAGCTCATCCAGTTCCAACCCCCTGCCATGGGCAGGGACACCTTCCACTAGACCAGGCTGCTCCAAGCCCCATCCAACCTGGCCTTGAGCACTGCCAGGGATGGGGCAGCCACAGCTTCTCTGGACAACCTGTGCCAGTGCCTCACCACCCTCAAAATGAAAACTTATTGTTGAGAATCTTAGAAAGCTAAACAGAACAGGCATTCCTAGCATCTTCTTTACAGTGCATCATGTTTCATTACCCAAATTCAGCTTCACCCAAGCTCAGTCAGCAGTTTACAGGATGAGACTTTTAGCCATTCAAATAAGCCAGACAACCAGAGATCTCTATTCAAGGCATTTTCAAAGCTAGACACTGACAGAAGAAATCCTTGACACTACAAAGTCTAGCTCTTGAGGTTTGGGGGCAAACTGTTTTCACTTCCCTGAAAAAAGAAAAAAAGGTGTTACGTTAAAATTCTTTTCTGAAGTGCAGAAAAACCCATTCATGTTTCTCCGCCATGTCATTTCTGTTTGCCTAAATAAGCTAGAAGTGGACATTGTGCTGGCCCAAGAGAGATCATAGGCAGTACAGGAGCTGGTTTTGTGCCAAATTCCTGCAGGTCTCTAGGTGCTGAGACAGTTTCAGGGACATTTCCAGACTGGAGATGTCCTCCTGTATCCTTACTGCAGGTCCAGCCTCAGGAGATGTGCCAAGCCAGGCCCTCAGGCGGCTCTGCCTCCTGCCATGAGCTGATGCATCCTTCACAGCAAGGACACGGGTGCAGCCACAGCACATCATCAGCCTGGAGAGACTCAGCCCAACATTTCTACTCTTTTCTTTATGTACACTGGTATTTTAAACATTGAAAACCAACCAAGAAATCCAACATATTTTTGCCTGTTTTTTCACTGAAGAATCCGTTTGTGTCACAGAAACACAACTGCCATGAAACTGCAACAACTGTAGTGAACACAGCACACTGGAATGGCAAATGAATGGCTTCAGGCAGTCTAAGAGGTCCTGGCTAAGGATGGAGGCAGAATATGTGGTTAGCCCTCCTCCCTTTGAAAGGCACAACCAGCTCCTCAGAATGAATGGATAGGGGAGAGGGCCCAGGATTTGTACAGCAGAGGGAATGTGTGTACTTTTCATATACATATATTTACATATATAAACACACCAAAAAATCAGGAAAACAACTATGGAAACATAAGTGTTGCATCTAGGGACACAATAAATAAGACAAGTTATCTAACTTGAACTGCCATCAGCTATTACATGAGTAACATATGCTGGCACCCCCTTCAGAACAAAAGTTTATAACCATAATCCCTAGAAAAGGCAACACAATAGACATTTATTATCTAAGTGACTGCTTCAAAGGTGTTCCAGCACTTCTGACCAGGAGTCTTCCTGAAATCCCCCAAAGGCTACCAAAACCTAGACACTTAGCAGCCCTAGGAAGCTATCGCCTTTAATTAACTCAGAGAAAGGTGATTCTTACATACCAAATGAAGGGATTTTAATTACAGCACCTGGAAAAAGGAAAAGGTACTTTTGAAGTGTTGCCTAAAGGACATTTAATGTTCTTTGTAAGAGGAAAGTGGTGTAGAAATAGATCTAATGAGAACATTCAGTTTCTTTTCTTGGCAATATTCACTACCTTTAGGTGTCCTGCCTCAGTTTAACACTATCTTGGAGGTTTTTTTCCAAAAAAAAAAAAAAAAAAAAATTCTTTTTTTTTTTTTTTTTTTTTTTTCTGGGCTTATCTCTCACTTCTGTCTCCTGTAACTTGTAATGGGCAACAGAAATCAGTGAGAGTGGGTGAGTACCTGCTTAGGTGTTATAATGCACAACACAGATGAGTCTGGCCCATGTGTGTGAAGATGTCTGTTTGCAAGGCTGCTGGAAGGTCATGTTTTGGCCTTGTCTGTGGGAAAAGGATGCATCTCCTTTAAACTGTCAAGTGATGCTCCCTGTTACAAAGGTTGAACAGTGGAAGTCATTAATACTGTTATAAATACTTCAGGTATGTAGATATGCTAATAACTTCTGTAGTTATCTCCAAAGCATCCGACTTTCATGTGCCAAATACTTTATCATCACAAGGTGGTAATAAGAAATAGCCACAAGAGAAGGGTAACCTTTTCCTAGTAGTAAGGAAGCCAGGGTTACTATGTAATTAATTCACTTTTCAGGAATCAAAACACCCTAAAGCAAAAACAAGTTCAACAGACTTGTAATAACATACTATTGTAGTGTTAAGCCCTCTTATTCCTTAACAAAAATCTATCCTTTCCATTTCATCTCGACTGTGAAATCCCTGACCCACACAGTAACCATTTCCTGCCTTAACTATGGCATTTTCCTTTGCCTTGGTCTCCTTGCATCTTGGCTTTCCAGTCCCTGGTGGGGTCACATTGAGAGCATCTCACTGTCCTTTGGCTCAAAATCTGAGATTCTTCCCTAGATCTCAGGGAATTTCAAGCTTAGATTCTTATAAACTTTGCAGGTGCAAAGAGTTTCTTGCTAAAGCACACCTCAGCCACAAGTGTCTGTGCTTCTGCTAGGTTCCAGCTTAACTTCTTTACGACTTGGGTCAGATCCCACTGCCACTAGCCTACTCAGGGTAGGACACACCAGGGCAAGTTACCCGCCCCGACAGACACCACTGCACTTGTAGGCACCTGACGACTGACTGCGCAAAGCTCTCCATCACCTTCTGTAAACCTCTGCAAATCGAGCCCAGCTCTGCACCTTCACATGCTGCACCCAGCATCCTGGGTGCTCCAGCTGCCCCAGTTAAATGGCTGTCTTTATCTGATATGCTTTGCACAGAGCAGAGGATGTTTACGGTGCTGTGTGAAAAAATCAAACACAGAAATGCTCAGTGTACTTCAAAGTATACATACTGATTACAAAATGGTTTTTCTGAGGATCACTCACAGCTAGAGCAGAAACTACCGGTTAATTTTCAGAACGGACCTCCTAGGAAGCTGAGGTTATACCTGTCTGTTCTGGTGAGACTTTAAAGGGCTGTTTCCTTTATTTTGTTATATTTTCTAAAAATAGAAATATTATTTGGATGTTAATAAAGATCAACACTGACAGTAGCTGTAATTATGTTTAAAATAGCTGATATTTAAAACCTGAGCTTACAAATTATTGAATTGCAAATAATATATGTAATATTTTAAAAGTTGGCCCTCTTCAGGGATGTATTGAGAAAGAAGGCAGATATTACTGTCTTAAGACATTTTTGCAATCATGGGATGCAAGAGATGGCTGAAAAGTTGAAAATATTATGCAAGTGCAACAATTTTTGACATGGCGACAAAGAGGTGTACTTGGGTTTCATTCCCCTTTTAATCAAAAGGCTAATTACCCCCATTTTACATTCTGTTTATGTGGTCCATTTTATAAAATCCCACGTACTGTTTGCTGATTCTGTATTCAGTGAGCATGTGCAGGCAGGGAGTCAACAAGGGACCACAACTGACTTTGCAGCAGGAGTAGAGGAGCAATTGTGGAAAGGTTACCACTGACACAACAGACAAGAGACTGAATTTACCAGTTGTCCTGATGGACAGCCTTAATTTGGGCAATTATACCCTGCTCAATATGTATAAACACTCTAAATCATCCTAATTTTAGCTTGGAAGAGGAGATTAGGCAGCATGGATAAACTATTCATCAATGTATATAGCACAATATATGTTTTGCTCTGTAGCAGCATACATAAAATACAAATGTAATCTATATGCTCACAAAGGAGTTTAGGTCAGCTGTCAAAGCAAAATTGGTTGTGGTTTTATTATTGCATACTTAGTAAGCACTTAAGGCACTAAACCTAACCATAGGTCACTCCCAGGGACCAGAGCCTGCTAAAACACTGAGCCGCTTCCGGGTTTCTTTGTTTTCCTAGAGTTATCTACGGTCTGAACACAGCCATGGCTTGATTTCATTTCCAACAACAGCAGCCATTTTGCCATATATTTTAACAGGAACATCTGAAGGCATATTTACACAGAAGTACACAGGACAGTGTTAATGCTTAAAGAACAAATCCAGTTAAGCATCTGTTAAGGATCATAATTCATCACAAGACAGAGCAGCAATGCACATCCTCATGCACTAAATATTATCACTAGTTGTGCCATGGCACTCTTCCCATAGTACACAACCTGGCAGATACACAGGGCCCATGAGTAACCTGAGTGCTGCTGCCCAGGCGCAGGCTAACGTGACTTTACTCCACTTCCCTGGCATCAGCCACACCACTGCTCACTTCATTCTCCTTCAGACACAAGTCTTCTCCCCAGCCACGTTTCCCTATGCAAAAGCAAAGCAACCCTACACGTCCTGGAAGACCTGTTCTGCCCCAGCCACCCACAGCTGCCCATGCTGCAGAAATCAGAGATCCAGGGTGGGTCAGCCTTTCCTGGCCTCCTACCTTCCCCTGGGAAGCGCTGCCTGCAGGGCAGCGGAGATGGATGTGGCCATCCCGGCTCTCCCACGTGCTGCGAGCTCCCTGGGGCTCGGCTGCGCACACTGCCCTGCCTGCCTCCCGTGCCGCAGCGCGCCGTGCAGCCGGCTGCTTCGCCAGATCCTGCCCCCAGCGCCCTCACAACAGCTGTGGGCTTAATTACCAAAATAACATTTTAATAGTCTCATAACTGAACTCCCTTCCAAACATGCCAGTGGAGAGGCTGCGAGGATTCCTTTAACATCTTAGCTAAACTTACTAATAGGCTGCATTTAAGTGATTAAGCTGTCCTAATGCGTGCCATTTACTGTTGGAGCCATCCCTCTCACCTCCAATTGCCATTGCAGTCTCTCATTTCCTAAGTGATTCTATTATCTTCGCGAGTATTGAGGTGGTCAGGGCTCCCACATACCAGACCTCTGAGGAAAGCAGAAGACCAGGAAATTACCATAAAGGTAGCATCCCTGCCTTTCGTTATCGGCTCCTTTTCTTTTTTAGTTTTTAAGGGACCAATACATTGGTACTCAATCAGCACTGCCAAGGAAGTGAACGTGTGAAGTGTACTTACACAAATTATTTAAGATCACTAGGGGTTTACTTGCTTTGAACATTTGAAATAAATAATGGAAAAAAAAAAGATTTTCTATGACAGCCATTAGTTTCCTTTTTTACTACCTTCACAACTGAACCATTTCTTGCACTGTAAAATAAAAGGGACTCCAAACTAGTATTTAGCTGCCAACTAAACTTTTCCGTACAACCTCCAGAGTAAAAGGTGAACGCAGACTGAAACAGTGCTGTGATTTCTCCTCAGTAAATACGCCATTTACTCAGCAAACTTTTCTTCCCATTTCCTACTTTTTACCATTTCTTTTCACACAACTGTTACTGGAGTTGGACAAATGTTTATTCTCACTGGAAATTTTAATGACAGAGATCAGGAAAGTGATGAGTCCCTCCTCACAGATTTCTCTGAACTGTTGACTTAACAAAAAACCCTGAAGTGCAAATATATGTACACCAATCTTTGTCCACTGTTAACTTTGTCCACTCCATCTCACACTGAGGTTCCTTGAAAGTCTGAGGCAGGTATGGCAAGGCATTTATTTCTATGAACATGAGGATCTGCTATGGAAAAGAAAAACTTCCGATAGTTTCTCTGTAGCTCTCCAAATGAAGTCCTAGCTGCACTAAGCTCTTCCAGTTGACTTTGATGGGATCAGAATTTTATTCCCTCTCCCAACAGTAAATATCCAGCTATATTCTTGGGTAAAAGAAATAGATTCTTAAATAGATTTTTTAAAAGAGTTTATTACTTTGGATAATAGCTTAGAAAAACACTCTGTGTTATCAGCTGAGGGGCTCACAGTGCCACAGCCCTGTTTCTGCTCACGTCCATTCTGTAAAAGTCAGTCTGTTCTCCCCAAAGAATATTGCTGGCCAAAACGTGACACCTCATTGTAACCAATGTGCTATTTTTACTCAGTTTTACAGCTGAGCTAAGCAAGGCACTGGATTGTTGTACGAATTATCTATGGTCACCCAGCCTATAGATGTGCAGGCTGTCCCCTTCCCATTAGCCAAGTGAACCATTTGTTGGTGAATCAAATTCAGTTCGGTTGGTCTGGAAAAATCTGCTTGTACGTGTTTTGTCTGTTGTGCAGTGAGCCGAGGCTGGTGTCCACCCAGCAGATGGAGGAACGGAAGCACTGGCCTCCACAGATGGAGCCTCTGTGCCCTGCCCTTGCTTAACTCACCCAGGAGATGACCCACTAAGAGAGCCAAATATCTCTAATCTGTCTTTACCACCATTTGTTGTTAGCTTTCCTTATGCTTTAGTGAAGGGCGTAAGCGATCAAGGTGCAATATAAAACTAGAATAAAATACATGACCCAGCATTACTCCAGCCACGGACTGTAAGTTCACAAACTCAGATCCAAACGAAGCACTCCCCACAGGCCTGCAGCAGTTTTGGAGGCAATGTCCTCATACCATGGCAGCATGGGCTTTGTGCACCCAAAGGCATGAATCCGTAAGTGTGGCTGCCAGTAATATGCTGCACACTGCATAGTGCTAAGTCTCAAACTATACCACAACCAAATTATTTATAATAATACAGGAAAACTGAATATAGATCTTTTCCTTCATTGCTATTCATTATCTCTTACAGCCTAACAGTATCTTTAGAAATCCCAGGACGATCAGCAAATCCAGGGAGATTTAAACTATATTCTTGTATTAAAATAGTCAAGGATGTAGGTGACACGTTGTGGCCCCATGTAATTTAAATGTGATAGATTTAAAGGTAAAAAGCTCTTTGCAGTCTGTTGCAGAGAGTGGGCCAGATTCCCATCTCAGAGGTAAACCAAGACTAATAGTTCTGACTTCTGAATGTTGGAGTTTCTCCAGATTTACACTGGGTATAACAGATTAAAATATAAACTATTATGTTCACATCTCATTCTCTTTAAATGAAATATTTACCTAGGCATTTCAAATAGGTAGGAAAAGCTAGTGCATAGCTCTCCTACTTCAAGATACCCAAATCTCCTAATTATAAACAGGGACCAGAGCTTTAGAAAAGAAGATTCGTCTTCCTTTCTTCATTACAGTATCATCTTCAAAACTAGAATATTAAGGAAATAGAAATCAGGGGTTTTAAGGTTTTTACAGTCTGTGCTCCAGGGGAAAACAGGCACTCAGCTACGACTGAAATTGCTTCACAACGTGCGCTTCTGGGCCTGTGTTATCCTCACTCCACAGATGAGCAGAAAATATAGTTTGTTTCTTTCCACCCCCCCCTCCCTGGTTTGGCATCTGTGGCTGACTTAATGTTCCTGGATTCTGCAATGTTCTCAGGGAGAGACAAAGAGCACTGGCTGAATATTTTACTGGAGAAAACCCCTGCTCCTGTCTTCTGTAAGTGTGCTTCATGCATCCTTAAAATGACCCCTTATAGAGATCATGTGAAGAAAAATAAAACTACAGCCCTTTTGTTCAGAAAAAAGCAGAATCTTTGGGTTCAATGGTTTCCTTGCAAAGAGCCAAGATCAGTGCTTCATTTCAGAACTCATCAAAATAAAACATCTATCATTAAAATACTAACCTATTTCTAAAAAAATACACAAGATGTATTCTCCTGCACACCTGCTGGCAGGATGGATGCCCTGGGCCAGCCTGCACATGGCCCCTTTCACCACCAGCCTCCTCCTCAGCCTCCCATCAGCCTGGTGCTTCACACACCCTCCAGCCCCATGCAATTCATAAATGTACAGAATTAAAAAAACATGGGCACCTGTAATTCCTCCTCTGTGTAAATATGTGAGAAAGAAAAGGGGATTGCTTATTCTGGAGCTCAAACCCTGAAATAAGCCTGAATTGTACAATGCTGCTGGGACATGGCGAGCAGCTGAGGCTCTTCCTGGTTAATTTGGACTTTGTGGCCCAAACCCGGCCACTGTACATTATCCAAGTCATTCAGCAGCCGGCTGACCACCTGCACCTCCCTGCTTTGCTGTGGGCAGACAGCAGCACCGTCTTTTGGGCTGAAAATAGCAAGGCCACAAGGCCTGGGCACATACTGTGGTCCTTCCAAGCCCCCAAGCACTACAACAGCTTGAAACACAAAGGCACTCTTCTCACCAAGATCATACTTGCGTTTCCAGGTCCATGTCTGTCCATCCACTAATCATCTTGTGATATGATATGGTTGTACAGGCAAAACATCTGTGGACTTTGATGCTCTTTGTCCAAAGTAAAAATGTATTTAACTACATTATTTGTCCATCAATTTATGTTTATTATTAGCCCTTGTGGACATTTGCATTTCTGGTTAAGTGACACGTTATTGTGCCCATGAAGCTCTTACTTTTAACTCACCTATAAGTACATTGAGGAACTCAGTCAAGTAAAAACTTCTGCAGAAACACCGGCTGGCCAATGATACAACTAACATGAAGAAATGGAAAGTTGGTGATGAACTTCTGCGGTGGAGTTTGCAGCAATGGTCTGAGGTTTCACCTCAAGGAAAAGGTTTGGGGTTGTGTTTTTTGACTCTGCTCAAGGATAATACATATTAGACTGCAATGCTAAGGATCAGTCTGTTGCCATCCCAAATTTAAAAACTGTAACAGAGAGAGTTCACAGTGAATCTGCCACTCTCCAAAACCGTGGGTTACCCATTTTAGCATCCCAATACCAAAAAGCACGATACCTGCAGCCATGTGCTGAGCAGCATCTCCACACGGTCCCCTAGCACTGACCACTGTGGGCTCCCACTCTGCCACCACCTCCTACATACCTACCCCTCCTGCCTATAAGCAAGGTCAGAAATGGGCAAGTTACGAAACGCGCTCATTTCTGTTTCCTTCACAACTGAATTCATTAGTGCATTTGGTTTTCCGGAAGAAAAGACAGGACAGTCAGAGTTTATTCTTGAGCCAACAATAATCTGCATCCTCTGTAGAGCATTAGAAGGAAGAGAAGTTTTTAACTTTCATAAAGCATAATAAAATATTATTTAGGTTGATGCGAGGCAGCAAAAAGCTCATACAGAAAGCGTACACTGATCTCCTGTTGTTGAGAGCAGGGAATACACTACCTGTGACTGGAATATGGTACATTATTTGAACTACAGTAAGAAGCAAGAAAGTCCTTGCTGATTCCAACTAAGGCAATGAAGTAATGTCCTGAGAGTTCAGGAGCTGAGAAGATTTATACCATATCAGTGATACTTATATTAATAAATGATTCATGTCATTGGAAGGACCACTGCTCAAAATACTTTGCGTTCAGAATTGTGGACAAGCAAAAAAAACGAGTTTCCCAA
>CM077909.1:18278826-18348826 GCA_039720435.1 Amazona ochrocephala
GCCACATGTGAATGACCAAGTGCAAAGGGAGACCCTGCCCTTTCCCTGCAATGCTCCAGCATGAGGTCTGGTTCTGCCCATGTGCCGGAGGACCACAGCTCTGCCAGCAACATTGGGCTGGTGGGGAGAAGCCCAGACAAACCCTGCAATCATTCTGACCACTGCCAAGTGTCCTGCTTGCCGCTGCAGGGGCTCTCCTTACACCCCAGCCTCCCCAAGAGGTAAAATGGGAAGCCAGTGGCAGTAAAAACAAAACAAAACAAAAATTCCCAAGGAGGAATAGGGTACCAGATTAATAATTTTTAGAAGCATCCCAAACTCCCTCTGAGACCTGTAAGGAGCTACAGATGCTTTTGTTCTTCATGCCCATTTATTTTTATGCCAGAGTTTCATACTGTATTTTCTGTTGGAAGGATATGACATTAAAAAGGGGAAATACTTCCATTATAGCATACTTTTGCCCAATATTTTGTTACTGCCTGACTGACAGAAACCAGACAAAGAAATAAAACATAAGGGATAAAAATGATAAACTTTCCATTTATTTAAAAACCTGTATTATTTTATGATTCTGCTTTACTTTATGCTAAGGAAACTAACTCAAGACCTGATCAGAGTATCACTTTTCAAATGCCTAAATCCCTGTAAAGGTTTAGTGTCTGGCTGTGTGCATTTTGCTCAGTATTAACATGTTCAATGGAGTACTTTGATTTTTTTTATTTTTTTTATCTAGACGCCAGAAGCTGGTGAATATATGCTTCATAGCTTCAGATAAACCTTTTGTTCTTCTGGGGCTGATCAGCTGGTGCAGCAGTGAGAGGGAGAGGAGGAAGGAAATTCACAGGGGCTCCACGGTTTCAAAAAGTCAAATTACCTCTGAGCCATGGCATTGCTGATAATTTAAATGAAAAAAATATATATACAGGCTGCACCACACAACATATCTACTGTTAGGACTTTTAATGAAGCCCCAGTTGTGATGACACTGAAGCAGAGAACGCTACGGTGGGATAATTACTTGGCTCCCTCGCAGCTGAGTTTCACAGATGCATTATTAACGGCACATTCCATGCCATAACGAGCACCGAATGTAGGTGGGATTCACAAGCCCCGGCATCCGCCATTAGCAGGTTGGCGCAAACACAAATGAGTGTTTTCACAAAAGCATGCAAAGGTTGTGAAATTCCAATGAATTCTTTCACTGGAAAAAAGAGTTCAAGCTGCCATGACCGGATATGTCACCTCCCATGGCACGCCGTGTGCCCGGCGAGGCACCATAGGAAATTACAGAATCAGAATGCATTGATTTTTCTGCAGAAAATACAGGCAGCAGCCCTGATGAAGAATTAAGGAGGAAATGTAATAACCTAATTCTCCTCCACTGTCCTCACACACACACCCCTTCCAGCCTGGGCACCTAGCTCCTGCATCCAGGCAATTGCCAGGCAGAAGACAAGGATAAAAATTACCTTTGCTTAAGCAGGTGACAGGATACAGGCTGCTGACACTGGGGTTGGACTTGGCCCGCTTTGTCTGAATGTCATCAGCTTTAGGACACAACATTTCCAAGCAATACTCGTTTTATGCTGCCACGTTTCATGTTATTCTCCATGACATTCATCCCCTAAACATTCCTATGACACAGACCCTTAACAGGCTTCCTCTATAGGATATTATTTACAGTATAAGAAATTATTAATAATTCCTCCTCAAACCATACTATATATGTCTTCAAAACTCTGGAGAATACAGAGAGAATTTCCCCTCTCTCTTTCACGCCACACACATAGAAAATACGACACTAACATCTTCCTTTACTACAGGGCAAGTTAGCCCAGCACTGGGCCTACATTCCTTCCTAGCCTCATCAATGGCAGATGCAATTAAAACATTCTTTATGACCGCACAGTAGTGCTTGTTTCACTGTTTGCAGTATAAGTTTGAACTAAATGCAGTTACAAAATTAGTGCACCCTGCTTTTTTCTTTTTTCTTTTTTCTTTTTTTTTTAAGCTTCTATTTCAAGGTGACCCTTTTACTGTTCTGTATGTCACCCCAAGTGTTGCTGCATGCATGCATACTGAACCAATGCTCTCCCAGTAATTAACACCAGCGCTTAATGAAGTCCAGCTGCTGTGATGGCAAACTGAAGGGATGCCAACCTTTGTAAACTAGTACTTGGGCTACTCTAGTTACAGCTGCTTTAAAACCACAGCAGTCAACCTCTTTCTGCCTACTTCTCAGAGATAATTCTTACCAAACAAGACAAGTGTTCAAGATTAAGCATTTAACAACAAAGCTTATCTCTGAACTAATATTTCAAGCTGGAAATTATATAAAGGGCTAGAGCAACTTAAATGAACACTGCAAAATTAATAAAAACCTCGAGTAGCAAATGAAAAGCTAAAATTAAGATCTGCACTGTTAAATACATAAACCTTTAAAAGCCCTAGAAGTTCAGTTCCAATGGAAAATTGGAGACAGATTCTTCAGCAATATCTGTTCCTCTGAACTCCTTTCCTGATTCAGTATGAGAGGCACTAACAGCCGATGCTTTATGAAAATAATGCACTCTGCCAGTTGTTTCATTACATGTAGTGGTGTGTAGGGATACCAGGTGAATGGCTTTGGAGAATGTACGGAAAGGCTTGCATTGTAACTCATACCACATGGATTTTCAAAAGAGGAAAAAGAACTCCTTCCACAGTGTTCCTCTACATGTGCTTTCTTGCTCTGCTCCTTTATCTGCCTTTCTTAACATGCTATTTTCCATACTGAAGTACTGATAACAGTGTCCAATTAAAGAGGAAAATTTCTAAACTCCTCTATATAGCCAAAAACAGCAACTCAAAATTGCAAAACATGCCTTCCTTTCCTCTCAGATCCACACAATAGATTTGCTGCATCCTACATTGCTGCTTTACGTACCCACTTAGAGCTCCCACTTTGCTCAAAGAGACACCTGACTTGGGCTGGAGACTGAGAACTGTGGGCTGAGCTTTCCTGGAGAGGGAAGACCCTTCCACTGCCAGTCCAGGAGCTGGGGGAAGCAGGAACAGGTGAACTGGGCTTCGCCAGAACCACAGAAGAGGTACTTCATTTTCACAATTACTAACACAGATAATGGCTTCTACTATGACAAACACTAAGTGGTCTTCTAAAATGCACAAGGGAAGGGAACCGACTAATTTACTTTCATTTGAACTAATTTACACATAGGTAACATAACAATTCACAAACATATTCAGCACCAGGAAATCAACAGTTCTTCCAAGCAGAAGCTAATCCAAGTCTCAAGCCCTTCAATTGGTCCGATTCTTCCCCCAGAGATCTAACATTGCACCGGATCAGTATTAAAAGTCCATCCTTGATTATTTTGGATATCCATGCCCCTGAGAATACAACTTGAAAACAAAATCATTAGCTTACACAATAAAAGAGTCCTTGAAGAAGAAAAAGAAAAATCACTGTGTGTGCAGAGCAATACTGACTTCCAAGCACAAATTCCTTTGGTTTCCTTAATGCTAGCTTTGGACCCTACCAATGACCGAAAAGGAGCTGCACTGAAATAATTGCATAACCTGGCAGCACTCTGCAATGTATCAACATTTCACAGACGGGAAGGTAGCAAAGGCCTAAAGCCAAGAACCCAACTTTGGTTTAATTTACAGAAAATATTGCACATATTACACCATTTATTTTTCTTATTGTACATCTGATATTAAATTATCCTGACATACATAGGGAAAGCAAGTGTTTGATTATCAAAAAGCCATTGTGTCTAGGCTCCACACGGGCAAACCATGGGAAAGGAATGTGGTGGTTTCGCATGGCACGGTACAAAGCTCACAAACCTCTTGCATGTATTAGCCTCTATGTAAGTCAACCATGGAAAAAAGTCTGCTTACAACAAAAGGCATCTGGTAACCATGATTATTCTGCCTTTAAAACTGAACATTTTAGATTTCTTAGCTCCCTCTTTTGTTCAGTTTTAGTTTTTATGCTTGCTGTTTTCTGCTCTGCCCTGTTCTTTTTTTGTACGTTATAACCCAGCATCACAAAAACCTGTGTAGTGAATCACACTGCTGATTTTTTAACAGGTGTTATTAGTTTCACCAAGAAAAGAGGTTTATAGGTATATTTAAAATTAATTTTTCGACTAATTTCACAGGGCAGTTACCCTGTTTCTTCTGCAATGATAAAGCTCACAACTTGCTAGCATGGAACGTTCCTGCTTTCCAAAGGCTGGATGGTCAGATCCAGCCATGCAGTCTTTCCTCAGACTTCAGACTTCAGGTTCTTCCAACATGTTTATGGTGCTCAAATGCAAATAGATCTGTATTCATTAAATTACACGCATCCTCTTTTGTCCTGGAGGCCTCTTTTTAAAGCTGCTGTGTTCCAGCAGCGTGGTGTTAAGTGGAAGACACACAATAACTTTGAAATACAAAAAAAAGTGTTTCTTTATGATATTGGCAGGCAGAGGAACCAAAGTTCCTTATGGGATACTATCCTTGTTCAAGATTTTGAAAGGTAAGGCCATAGACACCTGAAAATAATATTTCTTCTATGTATTCATGAATAGAAAAATGGACGTTTTAAGATTATGTGTGGAAAGTGGAATCTGTAGACCTTTCAACACCGCTGAATTTATTATTTCAGTACCCTGACACACTGCAGTATGTGCATAGGTGCAGTCATCCCCTGTGTAACACAGCATGCACACTCTATGGGCATGTGAGTAACTTCATGAATTATGTGTATGATAGATGTGGCTTGGTTCAGGATAAGGCAATAGCTTTAAACACGCCACTGGCAGTACTTCAGAGAAGTCACTGTACCACACCAGTTTTTTAAGAACAAGGCTCAGGATTCTGGCATCTTGAACTTTAAACCCGCTCCTAAAGGAAGTACATACTCCTTAGACAAGACATAACCTTATTGTATAATTTGACAGGAATAGAATAGTTTTTCTTATAGAAATGAAGTGGGAAAGCATGTTTCCAGACTCTGTAGAGTGGCAGCTTCCATGTTTTTCAGCAAGCTACCCTCTTGTTTGCACAAGTCGACGCCTCCCTGTTAGCCAAGTTAAACGCCAACAAACCCGAAAGAGGTGCTGCTGATAACCCCAGATCTCCTCTCAGCAAGCCTGGCAAGGTTTGGTGCTGCTTCTCGTGTGTTCACATTCCAGACAGGGAAATACTAATTGTCTTTTAAAAATCTCTATAGTATTTTGTCAATATTTTTTTATTACAGCAGAGCATGTATAAATATTTTATTGTAAACCAAGGGCCTAAAATAAACAGTTTAGTAAATAGTTATTACATTACAAGGAAAAACATCTGTGGAAACTGTTTTCCATGTAATTATTCTTGCTATTTTACATTAGCTCTCAATGTGAATTTCTTTGGCTCTAATGTTTCACTTGTTCTAAATCTTCCTCCTTGTTGCTATTATTAAAATCTTAAAAAGGTGCCAAATCTTAAATGAAGGAAAAAAATGATTCGCTAGAAATTATTCATATCACAGTGAGCCTCTACTAAACCTGGCAGGGGTGCAATATTTTCGGTGAAATTAACATAAAATATACAACTGCAAATTATCCAGGAAATAGCTGTGTTCTTTACAGTGCACATTTACATTTGCTAAAAAATGTTCTACTTATCTATCTCGCACAAAGCTCCAATCACTTCCAAAGGCAGATTTAAAGGGATAGCAATAGCTCTGCATACGGAGCACGGCCCTTACAGCGGCTGTAACAAATGGCTGCTGGGGAAAGTGACCTTCGATAATTACCAACGGTAACAGTCAGTGCTGGACAGTCCTTGTTGTGAATACTAACAATCTAATTTTAGATTTATTTCCCTTTTGGAACGCTGGATGGATTTCCTCTCTTAGGCCTGAGTCCCTTCTACTAAACACAAGAAAAACTGTAATACCATGTAAAATGCAAATTTTGCTGTAAATATTTTATAAAATTGTTGCATACATCCCAAAAGCTATAGGTCTTAATTGAGAGCAGGCTATTTTTCCAGTCAATATATGGAAATGGAAAATGCTAATTCATGTTTTTCTACTTATGAAAAACCCTGGAGAATGGCAAAACCACAAATGCACTCACTTTAATATTATAAATATAATTTGGCTCCCTCTTTGCAGTCCCCGATGTCCTGGCTTTTATCTCCCAACGGCTGCAGAGGAAGAATCAGAGAATCGCTTTTACATCCCCTGCGCAGGAAGTCACCCCCGCGTGCTGCCAGCTTGGCAAAAGAGCAACAGCCTGAGCTCGCAAACGCGGCAAACAGGAACTGAAACAAGAAATTCCAGTGCTCTTACACAGGAAACAAGCCCCAGACGACAGCAAACTGGCTCAGGGTGAGTGGAGTGTACACTCAGCCCTACTGCTGAGAGCCACTGCCGCCCTGGGCTGGCAGAGTGGAGCAGCAGGGCTGCCCCCACGCTGGGCCCCCAGCCCCATGGCTCGTCCTTAGGTTTATTTTCTCCCTTCAGAGCAGCCAGTGGCCCAGACAACAAAGCCTGGAAACAACCTTTTATGAGTTGTACTGAATATGATTAAAAGTCGTTTAGCCTGCTCTAGCGTATGGTTACTTACACTCGGTTTTTATCAATCGACTTTTCATTTCCTTCTCAAGGAAAAGACTGAGTTTTGCATCTTCTAGAAGAGAAATCATTAGGCTGTTAAAATTAAAACCCTCCAAAGGTCATTGATACTGGCTTTGAAGACTGAAAATGATACTATTCCCCATTAGACTTTTAATCTCATGATTAGAGCTAAAGTTAACATGGCTGTTTCATTTTCTATCAGGGAAGAGTAAACTCATTTTTTCTTTCTCTACCAGAATACTTAATGGCATCCTATCTTGATGAACAACATCTCATAGTTAAACAGTCTTAACAATGGAAATGCAAAATACTTTGCAAGAGGTTTTTTGAATTTTTAAATGTTATTTGATTAACCTTGAAAGTCTTACTCCATGCACAGCAAAATCCACCCATGGAAATCCCACGACTCAAAGCACCTACTCTCAGTTGCCAAGACTGCAGTCCTCACTGGCAGCAGCTGGGAGACAAGGGGGAAGGATCCATATATTCCCAGGTTGAGCTCTTATTCCTACATCCCCTAAAACTTACCCCTACTAATGTTTTGAATTGCATAATGCTAGTGAGTGCAAGCGGGACCTGACATGCCAGTAAAAGCTATCTGTGCAAGTGGAAACTGCCCTTGTGGGCTCCTCATGGATATTACGATGAGATTTGTGAAAACTTTGCAGAAAAGTCTGTGGGGCAAGAATTTACAGGTGCTCGCTAGTTTCAAAGCCCACTGTACAGCGCTCACTATTATTATAATCAGGCACATGGAAAAAAATCAGTTTTCTCTATTCAAGACAGACTCCGATAACTAGCTAGAAAAACTCAGAGTATAATTTCTTATTCAGTGTTCCGCATGAGATGCACTTTGCTGTACTTAACACGTTTTGCTGTTAATGGATTTCACAGCGTTGCCATTTTTATGCAGCTGTCCAAATAAAATGTTGTGTACAATTTTGTGCTTCTACCGTATTGCTGACCTTCAAATGGTAGCCACTTCCCCAGTTTATGCCTTCAGAAAATGGAAAAAATGTCTGACTAGGCCATTTAATATAGGTATTTTGTTTCTCTAGAGATCGTTTCCTAGTAAGTCATGTTCAAACAAGAACAAAGATGGCTGATAGACATAATTACACCTTGTACATTTATAGTCCAGTAGTATTTCCACTGAAAGGAAAAACAAACTTCAGTATTTTCGGATGGTAATCATAAAAGAGTATTAGGCCATGGTTCTAGAGCTAACAGACCCACACCTTTGTGTTACTAGAAGTGTGGCCTCCTAACCTGCATGACAAATGTCTCTTTCCTTCAACAGCGCAGACTGATGTTTAGATTGCAGAGACTACTACCGCACAAAACACAAACCACTTGGTAGTTAATAGTTCACAAGGAATGTCTGTGTTGAAGCCCAGAACTGCTAACCTTCACCATCTTGAGCTGCTTGGCAGTGAAGCATTTACAAGCAACTGCACATTTCTGTCTCACAACAAGCTGTTCAGAAAATACACAGGCACTTTTCCCCACATCAACCCTACATGGACTCTTAGGCACCCAAAGTTGAACAGCTACGCATGGAAGTCTCCTGCAATCGAAGAGTATGACAGATACCTGAGCATTAGATGTCCAGACAGTGGATGTGAACGCTGTTAACATACTCACACAAACAAAAAGAATCCTTACGAGTTTCAGTGAAAACCAGAAAAGACCCTCACTTTCTTTTTAATAATTCTCTGATAATATATTTAACTTTTCTGATATCTTAAGTGTTTTTGTATGATTGTATTTCTGTATAACTGTGGAGTAATAGAATGTGCTTCCTTTTTTTTAAGAGACAAAGCAGATTTCAAGAGGACTGTAGATTTGAATCTCAGGCTTTTTTTTAAATTACTGTAATTACTAAAATGAAAAGGTTAAAATATAAATTACTTTTTTCAATGGTTTGTTTTGGTTTTTGTTTTTGTTTGTTTGTTTTTTATCTGTTGAACTAAGTCAAAGGATATGTAACTTTAAAAGGCTTAGATAAAAAAATATAACATTCTCCTCCTAGATTTTTAAATGGCATACAAAGTGAGCTAACCAAGCAACTAACATCTCATAATTTTAATTCTCCATCCCTTGGAAATTCATAATTCAGGCTTAACACAGACAATTGTTGATTTCAGTTTCTGACACATTCGAATTAGCCTCCAAAGGAAATTCTCTCCATTGATGTTCTTCTATAAGTGAAGACACAGCTATTAAGAGTTTTAAAATATTTTAAAGGGGTAGAAGGGGCTGTTTCCCCACCCCCCTAAAATCTAAAATCTAAATTCTTAGATTTAAAGAATAATGCTGGATCAAAAGGTCAAAAGTTGCTCTACCCTTTTATTTTTCTTTTTTCTTTTTTTTTTTTTATTTAGAAAAAAAGAGGAAATTCTGAACTAAAAAGTTAAAAAAGGAGAAAATGTCACTGCAATATTTTCTTCCCTTTAACTTTAGCTATCTATAGCTGACTCAGCTTGAACCAGTTACTGTTCATTGCATGAGGTTTCTTCATTTAACTTTTTTTGCCAGTATTTATTCCTGGATATAATTCACAGTCATGGGGCTTAAGAAATATTTGTCTGTACCCCAATAATGTGATAGCCAACACGTGCAAAACCCAACAGAGGACATACCACTGGTGCTAGTTGATGTTGAACCTTTGAAACACCCAAACGCGACCTGGAGCAAAACCTAAAACCAATGGATCTGCATAGCCTGAACCACACTAAAAAAACTTGCTTGTGAATACAGAATAAAATACAGCCGTCATAAAATATAACCAGTTCATGGTTACATGCACAATGTTCCAAAGATTTGGTCGCCCTTAACTGTTCACCAGACCATGGATGATGAGCATCTGATGGCAGAATTAAATTTCAAATCAGCTATGATTGACTGAAGTAGTGATTTATACACACAAGAAGTGTGTTGTGTACTTCCTACCGCAATGCCATTTTTCCACCAATTCAGGTGGCGCAAAAGAAGGAAACACCAGACCAGACTGGGTTTGGCATGTTCCTATAGGAAGCAGGGGGTAAAAAAGCTCCTCTCCTACCCATGGGGTTAGCACCACATTCACCTCATCTGCCTCTGGGTTTGTGCCAGCATGATAAACCACAAAACACAATGCAGAGGAAAGGTAGGAGACAGCATATTGGTGAAAAAGACAACTATGGAAAATGCCATGACCAGTGAGGTGTTTTGACCTCGATGGAGCTCTGCCTTCTGAAGACCGAGGTATTCATACACATGGTTTCTTTGGGGTTTGTCAGCTCTGGCAGGATCAAAAAGCTTTTTCATTTATAAAATTATGATTTTCCAGTTTATTAAAGCTTGACATTACTGCAAGGAAGTCGGCCAGGGACAACCTGAAGTCCTGTTCTTCAAGCTTACTGTGCAATCACACAGTGGATATTGACTTTCACAAGAATAGCAAGATTTTTATTTTTTAATTAAAGAAATTTAATTTTTAAAATGGCGCACAATATGTTGGCCAAGTCAAAATATTCAATTAAAAACCTTCTCAGTCCTATAAAGGCCCAAAGCTGTCAAAAGTTACTAATAAATTTAAGGAAAATGATTTTGTGACAAAAACTTGCTATAGGAGCAAGCAAGCAAGCACATCTGGTGCAAATGACAAAGACCATTTATGCAAAGGCTTCATCTTTGTCAGGAGTCTTGAAACACTGAAAAAGGTAAAAGCATTTAAATAATTTACATGGGTTTGCTTCATGGGGATCACTTGTGAGGGACCTCAGAGTAGTAAAGTTTTCCTTCACAAATGAAAAAACAGAAGGCGCCAGTACCCAAACAGCCAGAGCACACGGGAAGGCTGCATCTGATTTGTCCTGCTTGCCAGTGATGATAAAACAGAAATAGTTTTTTTTAAGGGCTGTGTCATTTGGTAACCTCTTGTTCTCAGAGACCAGATTAAATCTTCCCCAAAGTTAAGGATGCAGTTTAGTTTGAACTATAATTAAAAGCAACAGGCCAACAATCCCTCTTTGAAGTCAATAAAGTAACAGGAGGAACAAATCTGGCCCTTTAACACACAGATAACCCATTTTTCTCTGATAACCAGAGTTAGGGTTCAGCATATGTACACCAGTACCCTTACTGATTCAAACCCAAAGGTTTCGAATAAAAATTGGAAGAAAAATAAGCATCCTAGGTCCAATGCTCAGAAGTGCTGAATATTGAACCAGAAATTCAGAAAGAATGAAATCCAGAACTTTATTAGTAGAAAAGGAATTTAACTGTAGTTTACTTTCTTTTCACATTTTTCTATGACTGGAAACAGTCTGGAACCTTGTCTAGGTTTCCCCAAGATGTAAAAAGAGTATTTTATAACTCTGCCCAAGCTAATTCCTACCTAACCCAGTATGGGTTTTTCCAGTTTCACTAAACATTGATTCTTTGTTACTTATTCAATTCTCAAATTTCAGCTGTCTTTCATAAGAAGGCACAAAGCTTTCTATCACTCAAGAGAGGTAGTACAGGAATATGATATTTCCAAACCAATAAATTCATTTGACAAATAAAAAAGAAATGGGAATAACATCTACTTTCTCCAGATAAAGCTGTTATCTATTAATAAGCTTCCAAAACAAAATCACTGACACCTAGATTTTAGGACAAAAATGATATGGACATTAGTCTCGCATTCACATGAGGAGAAGAACAACTTCCTGAAAATGTTATTTATATGAAGTCTGAAGACTACACCTAGAAACGATGGAGGGTTTGCTCCCTCCTCCATCACCAAGAAATATTCTGGTGTTTCTTCCTTGAAAGTAGGACACAGAGGGGTGCTGATCTCTCCACTGCGAAGGAGCAGAGCCGTTTTGCCATCTGCAGGGAGAACCCAAACCCCATATGGTGAGAATTTATTTTCTTTTCCAGATTCAAGATTAGTAAAGAGGGGCCAAGAAATTTGCCTGTGAACTTAAGAGATACATGGCTACATGCATGTAAAATATCTGAGAAACAGGCGAAATCATCTCTGCAGACTTAAATACCAATGTACATCAGTTTTCAAGGTTAATGGCGTTAATAAAAATTAAGAACAAATTATACATTCAGAGAAATAACTTCTACACAGGGCAAAGTTAACTAAAAAATAGAATTTTTTTGCCACACCGCCTAACTGATGTTGAAAGGCTGGGAATAGATTGAGCAGCTTGCTAATGAGAACTTTGAAGAAACACCACACTTAAAACTCAGACTGATTGCAGAAAAGGTGTTTTATCAACTGCTCCCTTTATGAATAAATATGAAACTACCAGGAAAATGTTTAAACAGGTGTAATCACAACTGCATATGAAAATTGAGTTTGGAGGCTGTAAGGAATCTTAACACAGTTAAGAAAGAATGAAAGCAATGTAAAACTGTGATCATAACCGATTATGCATGTATCATGCAAAACAGGAATGTTGTCATAGCAGCTATAAAAATGTCAGTGAAAACCGATCTACTATTACCAAGTTGTAAATGAAATGAAAAATGCAGAAGGAATATGTGAATGAATACATTAAGAGAAATGTTATTTCTTTGCTGGTAGATAAACAAGCAAAACAAAATGCATTCTCATAAAACAGAGTAATTTGTATTAACAAATATGCATAGATAACAATTACATGAGGCCACAGCTGCACAGTATGACTGGATAAAATTATTAAGATCAGGGATAATGAATTTTCCAACCTTAGAAAAGAAGGAGTAGTAAAAATCCAATGTTATGAAACAAGTTTCAAAGTAAGAAACCAATTAAGTAACAGATTATAAGGGACAATATTGTTTATATTAAAGGGAGCTGCTTCTGTCTGTTAGCAATGGCAACTGGGCTTTCAGTTAATAATTGCAGCTACACTGTTAAAAAGTGTGGCTTTTAAAACAAAGCATTTCTAGCCTTTTAAATACTATACTCATTACAATGTTATTTAACTACCTGCACAAGTGCTTAATGCCAAAAATAATTAACACGAAAAACAGAAAACCAGGGCTTAGGGTTGGACAAAATAACGTTGAGGACCTACTGGCATAAGCAAATCCCTTTGCCCAAAAGCAAGCTCCATTCATGCAAAGTTTCCTGCAGCAGCACTGGCACGGCTCTGGCCAGCCCACGGCACATACACATGGTGGGAGTACTGCTCTCATGTGCGTGTGGAAACATTGTGCATGTCATTCATCTGTTAAGATAAATACACTTAGCTGTTTTTCCCTAAAATTACTCTTTTACATTAGCCAGCCAAATAAAAATCTAGTACATATTGTTAATTAAGTCAAGCCCACATAGAATTGGATACTGAAGCAAGCACTGGGTAAATACATGAAGGATGTACCTTCATTTCTGCATTAAAAGAGCAATTATTTGGAACACGCTTTACAAACATAAAAGTTAAAAAATATTTTTGAGTTCCTAATGTGTCCATAATTAATTCACACATTCAGCTGTTGAGTTCAGAAATGTGTTCCTGTTGATAGTTTGTATCTAATGCGTCAAAAACAATCTGGCACATTTTTATTTGCCTTAATGCCTGAAAGCCATTACCAAGATAGTGCTTTACAATGTCATCATCATTGCTACTATGCATATGTTTTAACTAACAGTAGTGCTTAGGTCTGAAGAGTTTCCCCCAAGAATTAAACGGTTTTCTTTCAGGACACAATATCATGACAGTATCTTAATGGAAGGAGTGGAAGACAAGTTACCAAATAGCACCATTAAACTTTAAATCAATTCAAGTACTGTGTTAAACACAGGAAAATGGGAATTTGGCAAGAATTAAAGCTGCCCTTCTTCCAATATAACCCTGCCAAATCCTAATGTTCCCTGTGCAGAGCTCCAATTTTGGTACTTCACATAAAAGATGTTTTATTATAAGAGAGATTCTGAGACATGTTGGCTGTTCTCAGCTCTCAAATCAATGAGAACAAGAAACAGAGTGCATCACAGGATCAGGCCTTTCACATCCCCATCAGAGATGCCCAGGGCTAGTAGTTCTGCATGTATAAAAGTCAGTTCTGCAACAATGATCCTAATGTACATCCTTTTCACATACACATGCACTTAGAATCTACCGCGACAGGCCAGAGTCCAAGACCATCCAAAATGAGTCCAAACGTTTATTTACATAATATATAATCTAGCCATTTTGTTAAGATCTGAATTTATGAAAACTATGAGTTCCTAAATCAAAAGATAAAACTTTGTGCTTCCATTTTTAAACAGAACAGGAAAACATAACTGGGAATGCATTGGTTTATGTTTGATTTTGAATACTATCTCAACCCCTTCACCACTGTGCTGTTTTCGTCTCAGCTTGGTATCAACTGCTAATTCTTTTGAACACAAAATTAGCTTTCTAAATTGCTGCTTTTTAGAAAATTATTTCTGTGATTACTAACTTTAAAAGAGGCAGCTTGACCTCTTATGAGCAACAAACTTATTTTGTTAATTTTAGATATTCTGTTATTTTGAGATGCCAACAAAAAAAGAAACCTATGTTCGGTCATTTTTTGTTTAGAATACTTTTATGCATCCGAAAGAAACCTAACTGTGAATGGCTGTTACCCCTCCTCTTTGTTTTCAATACGGGCAGAGTGTTTCCAGAATTTGAAACTTTATCTTTAAGGGCAGGGAAGGTAATTCAGATACTTGGAGTCCTGTGCTGCATACAATGTATGACATAGCATGGCTTAGGGCAGTACTCAGAAAATTCCCACCATTCCTCCAAAAATGGTGTTTAACTTGGTTGGCCCCATCACATCAAACAGGGATGTATTTACCCAGACAGCACTCCAAGAACCAGATCACTGAACAATTTCCATGTGACTTCTGGAAGTTTTCCCTCCAGCACTCCGTTTTGTCCCCAGTGGCTCTCAAAGCACAAACAGGGCCTCATGCATATACTACAACATGTCCAGCCTGTGCCCCCCCTCCCTCCCTCACTGCTCACCAGCATTCAGATGTGAATTTTCACTGGGAGCACCTATAATTGCATGTGTAAGGACAGGAGTGGCACCAGGGAAGGGCTCTGCTCAGCTCTGAGGAGTTGGACAACCTCTCGTGAGCCCACAAACCCTTACACACCTCTGGAGCCAGAGGCAGGAAAGCCCTACAGCTATCCCAGTATTACAGCACGACCAGGAATCATTATTTTCCCTGTTCCAGCACAAACTACACTGCAGTCGAGTTTCCCTGCGCATTTGTCAGGAGGCTTTCTTAGAGAAAGGGAGAAAGAAGGGTGGGGACAGTTGCTCATCTTTTTGGGCATTAAATAGGAAACATCCCCCACCTAACCAAGACAGAGAGAAGTACTGCTGGGACCATTTCCCTTGCCTGAACAGCTGAGAGCCCCAGCACGGATCTGCATGTACTTTTCCATGGTAAAGGGCAACCTGACCTGCTTGGAGAGTAACATATCTGTGGAATTCTGTGCATCTTGAAAAATATCAATTAGGGAACCCAGCCGGGTTTTGGGAACAGCACAGCTGTAAAAAAACAATAGGAAGCCCCAGGGCCAAATCCTAACATTCTCTGTGCAGGGTTCTGAGTGGGGTCTCCCTTGGAAGCACAGGACGGGTGAGTGCTGGGGCCTTTTCCCCAGAGGAGCCCCCACTCACATGCTGTGGGGACTCGGTGGTGGCTCTGTGATGGAAACTGAAGTTCTGTGGCTCCCCCAGCCACTGGGGAGAAGCTGCACTGACAGATATCCATGCTTCTGGCTGCGGCCATGACTGCCCAGTGCACCCTGTAGAGCCCATGGCTGCATATACCCAGCCTTCCCTCCATCTAGTAGACACTGCATATCAGAGGCAGTGGTAGGTGGGGAGATAAGGGAGAGAAGCTTTAAACATGGCCAGGCCAGCGCAACAGGAGGTAAGCAAGTACAGAGGCAGCAAGAACTACTGAAAGTTTTTGATATAATCCCAGGTGGACTCCCTAAAGCCTGAAAATGTTTCAAAGAGGGATCCCCTTTCTGTGGGCATGGAAATGTTTCAAAGGAGCGCCAATCAGTACAATGTTTCAAAGACCTCTGCCCTCCAAAAATTCCACCCTGAACACCCCCCATTCCCTGGCTGAAAACATTTTTAAACAGACCCCCTCCCGGCTAGGCACAGCTGAGGAGGTCTGTTCTGCTGCTTGCAGCCCTCCTACAGGCCCCAGTGTAAAATGAAACAAAGCATTTACCATTTACCTCCTCTGGGGATGTATCCAGCCTGCTCCTTCCCCAGGGACCCTTCGCAGGACCCAATGTGCCTCTGTGCTCGTGCGCAGGATATGAAGGGCTAGAGTGCAGAAGGGTAATTTTTCAAAGTGGTGCGTAGGAGCAGCACTGGAAATTCCCTGCATGCTGCTTCAAAAAAAATAACCCCCCTACCTCCATGAATTATGAGCAGGGCCTCCAACTTCAGACTGAGGAGCCGAGAGGCTGAAGAGAGAAGCACATCCAGCTTCACTGGATGCGCTTTTTAAGACTATGAAGTAAGAAATAATTGAATTATTTAATCATATTACGCATACTGATACTTGAGAGGTGTTGCTGCTACAGAGCAGGGATTCCTTTGTTGACAGTCACTTGAGCAGAATAAAACCATAAGCAAGTGCTCAGGACATCTCAACTACTGATTTTGTGTTTCTTGAAGTATCAGAAGAATGTGCTGCTGAGAGGTCCTGGATTATCAAAGCCAAGGGTTTTTTTTACCTAAAAATCACATGTCAAGGCTAACTCCATTGTCTTGACTCACTTCAAATTCAAAAGAGAGTTAAAAATCTCTCCCTGGAAATGCTTATCCTCCTCAAACACTTATCTTAGATTGGTATCAATCATTCATTTTCCCTAGACAGCATCTCAATGACTATATTAAACCAGACACCTTAATTTTAGACAGATACAAGTTCTTTGAGATGAGTTCAACCTTACACTCCTGGGAAGATACAGTCTAAGGTCAAGATTCCCTCCACCCCCCAAAACCTTGCATTTTCACCCTGGGATCTCGGTGCCCCTGCAGCACAGACAAATCCTCATCTGTAGACCTTAAATTGACAATGATAACATTAATAACCCCTTGACATATAACTGGGCTGCAGAAACAGCTATGTTATCTTCTTTCTCTCACTGCCCATCTGGCTAGACTTAGTCAAACAAGAAGAATGGAAACTCTTGCATCCCTTGTTTTATAAGTGATTAACCAGCCTGAGAGGTGAGGAGGCACACGCCCATCTGAGTAAGGGATCTCAGGCTTAGAACAAAGAGCACAGGAGCAAGCCCAGGAGGCAATCCATCACTGTTCTCACTCTTACTGACTCACGACTATGCAAATTATCACCAGAAAATCTGCACAGCAATTATTGTTGGAGAAATGGTGACATCTAGCCTCTCCTTTCACCTTCAGTATTCCCCAGTAAACAACAAGTATCATCAGCAGACTCACTGGCAATGCCTTTTCCGAAGCAGTCACCTGTCCTGAAGGAGAGCAGGCCCAAATGCCTTGTGTACTGAGATGACCACACTGGGAGAAAGCTTGGCTCCGTATTAAAGCTTTCTATACTTTACTCTTTCCTAAACTGCACCATAAAAAAAAAGAGTGGTGACTTGAACTTAACAAATGTTCTCAGTCCATATCTCAGCAAAGAGACACAAAGACTTGACACCACAATGGAATAATTACACATTTTCTCACCATGTTCTGGTATTTACAATGTTCCAGGTCACAGCACTGCGACTATGTGTACCTTTGTATTTATATAAAGTTCTTCCAAATATGTATAACTTATTTACAGCTCCAAGGAAACAATAGGTACAGTTTTCACAAACAGCAGTACCACATTTTTCTCAGCTGCCTATTCATTCTATTGCTGTTATTTTCCAATAGAATAAATAGTGGACCTTATAATGTCATCGGGTATTATTCTGGACAGCACTAATTTGGGAATATACATAAATAAACTTCACACATTACTTATTGGAAAATGAAGAAATTACATCTTCTCAAAATGAAAAAGAATCCCCCTCTCAGATCAAGCAGAACCTTAACTTGGCACTTCATGACCTTTGTATTTAAAAATCATTTATTAGCCACTGGATCGCAAATGAAGTTGCAACAAGTACTATGCTTGCCTAAGGACTTCTTTCTTTCAGGCTTCCTAAAAAAAAAGAAAATTAGGTGGAGCTGCATGAAATCACTGTGGTCCAATTAACAAGGATCTCACTCTTCAAGCTTACAAACAAGAGATTACATGAACACCTGCTAAGAAAGAAAACATTTTTAGATACCTTCATCTTAACCTACTTGACATTGACTTCAAACTCCTGCCTGGCTCTCAGAAGAAAATTGTTGTGACTGACACATGTATTTTTCATTGGGGTTTGGGAGTGTGAAGACTTTGTCAGTCCATATTTCTCTCACTGGTATTTATGCATAATTCACTTCAAAGATAATATGAATTACATACATGTGTTGACAGGAGAATAGTTTCATAAATGTAAAACTGTTGAAGGAAAACCATTATGCTTATAGGAGGTAAATGCTGCATGTGAACATATGACACACAGAGTGCGCTGTAGGGTCCTTCAAGGGTTTTGTCCAATATAAACCTACAGTGGCATGTGTAAGCAACTCCTTTGCAGTTTATACATCAAAATAAACTGACCTTTTGGGCCAATACCTGTATTTATAACATCTGGCAGACAGGAAAACATGTCTTTGCATTCATCAAGAAAGAAATCATACAGCTGCAGCAAAACCAAAACCCATCAGGTTAAAGTAACACTTCACTACAAACTCTTGCAACAGGACCACAGTAGAAGGCAGCAAGCATTGATTTTTAAAACACTTGTATGTCTGAAAAGTTGAACTTTCTGAAGACCAAAATTTTTGGGAAAAAAAGAGAAAACCCACTGAAATAACTCTGTAAGTGTTTTGTTTTGACAATGTTCCTCAGGAATTCAACATACTTAGCTGGGAAAATGCTAGCAGTTAAATCTATTCAATGTCATGACACACAAAATTGAAATATAATTGCTCCTAAGTGGTTGACAACTCACAAGTACTTTTTACATGGATAGAGAGAAATTTATGCTATCAAATGGAAGATACTGTCAAAAGTTTGATTTTCATATAAATGAAAATGCCACATGAGGACTCAAAAGGATGAGGAAAAAAGCTCAGCAGTAACACTTCTATAACCACATATTTAAAACGCTTTGAAGTGAAGAATCATTACATCAAAATAATTTTCTTTGAAAGATAAAAAAATAAATTACAGCACGAATATTAACAAGTTATCAGAATAGTGAATTTCAAAGAGTAGCAAAAAACAAGCAGCCAATGAGTGGCCTATTTTAAAGAATGTCTTACCAATCATATGGTTAGCGACATGGATTTGTATCTCTCTCTCATTCTCAAAGGTCATCTGGCACTTGATGCATTGATAGGTCTTTTTCTGTTTAATAACCAAAAAGAGGTTAGAGAAAACTGCACTGTAGCACAAGGCAAGTGTGATCATGAATATAGCATGCTATATGCTTCAACCTCCCTCCACTGAGGCTGCCTCTGCTCATATATCCCCAACAAGACACCAAGTTGGGCTGGGCTTTTTTGAGACCATAAATACACCCTCTAATTAACAGCCTCCTTTAGGAGAATTTTTAATTTCAACTTTAAAAATTTCAAGTTATAGTACTTGAAACTCTGATTGAGTGCTTAAGCCGTAACAAGATTGCTCATGTCATTTAAACCATTACAGTAAAAATTCCTGTAGAGTGAAATAAAAGACATTGAAAGGTAACTCTGTTTTCAGAAAAGTATCAACTTTCTCAATAAATTTCACCTTTAGTTAAACTCAAAATACAGTAGGCAAAACACCTATTGTTACTTTGGGAAGTGAAAGGAAAAAAGTATATTTTTGTAATGGTCACCCATCAGAAATCCTGGAAAAACTGCATTACCACAAGGAATTGTTTCCTAGCAGAATCTGTTGTGCATTTCCTCTATCCCAGAGTTAAAGCAGGGAGGCTTAGCCGCAGAAGGCTGGAGACAGTGCGAAGAGGCAATTATATGAACCATTTATTTAAATAGGGAAAATGGGGTTTGCACTCAGATTGACAGTGGTGTTTGTACTTATGCAACATGACAGGAAAAAATCAAAGAAATCATTTCTAGAAATCAAAATGCATGTTGACAAGTCAGACACCCAAGTTAGGAAAAAAATAAAGCATTAATGCTAAGTGGTTTTTTGTATACTTGCAGAAACTCTTATTTCCCAAAGCAGGAATACGGTGCTTTGGTCTGATGTGCATGCTCATTGACTGCATGGGAATATGCTATCTAAATAGACATCTTTTGTATGCAATTTAGAAAAATTGGGCTTTTTGTGCCTACTTCTTCCTAGAGAATAATTCCTACCGCAGCACTTGCCACCAGCCATGAACATGCAGTCCATATCCATACAGCCAGTGTGGATGGCAGCAGAGCATGTGTGAAATCTCCAGCCACAAGCTCAGTTAGCAGAGGAATGGATGAGAATCCCAAGCCATCAGCACTGAAAAACTGAATTCAGTGAACAAGACCCACTTAACTTTTTTGAAGGTGGTTTTTGTGCACTTTTACATGCACTTGATTTTTTCTTACAGCCTCTGCCCCACACCTAAGTATAGAATCCCATTTTTAGGACAGCAGTAATAAGTCAGAAGTTTTGAGTTTAAACAGAGGAGTTGCTGTCACCTCCTCTGAGCATGGGATCCAATTTCCTTGAACACCTGCTGAGGAAAGAACAAATTAGGTGCTGCCAAGAGCTTCTTAACTACTTCCCATGTCATCAATGGCAACAAGTTAGCCTGCTGGAGGTTAATGAACATGCTGTAGTACCATAATAACAAATGCATCAGTCTATGGATGTTATGCCTATTCCATGAATTCTGTACGCAGTATGTATTTAGACATAGGCAGGGCCTTCCAGGCTAAAATAACAAGGGGTGATTAACGTGATAACAGGAAGAAGGCTGCACTCCATTGGCCGAAAACTGACACAGCCGAACATATAAAAGGAAATAGTTTGGATTGGCTAGCTATCCCTAGGCAGCTCAAGAAAGTATCCTCCTGGAGTCCATTCAGAAATCAAGGCTGTTAATGGAAAAACAGCTGGATTTCTGCAGCACTTTCTTGGGAGTCTCTTCTGGCAGACAAGCACAACACACACACATACACGTCCTCTCAAATATGCTGGCATACACATGCTGAGGTCTCCTAACTTGAAAAACAAAGCAAAATACAAAAAAACCTTGGAGGAGAAAAACAGGATTTGGGCGGTGAAGGATTCATCTGGTCACATTTAAAACTTGAAACCATCCTCTTTAAAACTTCAAAGCTAAGTTCTGTGCCTTGTTCAACACTTATCTCTGTTTTGAGGGTTCCATAAGTAACTACCTAAAAAGGACAACATTTCAGCTCAACTCTATTTCAAACCTTTAAAGTTATATTAAACAAAGACAAATGATTCTATTTTATTTTTTTTTAATTTATTTTGGTGCTTCTGAAGGCTACTTGCTAACAGATCTGGAGACAGGATGTCTTTGTTTACCCACAGACCCAGCGTAAGCTCCTCCACACCATTTCACAAACTTATAAAACACTCCATTTGGTGTGAGACCCCTCAGAGAAGATGGCAGATTTCAGACTTCCTCTTGGCATTATCTTCAGCTTCAGCTGAGACACATGCATGCACAAGAGTAGCTTAACTGAGGCGATGGGTCTTGTGACAGGCTATCCTGCTCAATATGGAGTGAGAGCATTAAATGGCCTTATACAGGCCATAAAACAACTACAACTAGATTAGCACCCAAATATGTATGCAAGAGATCGAAGAGCTGATTTCTTGGCTCATTAATAATTCTCTTTAAAAGAATGTTACAAAACTAGACTTCCATTCTTAACAAATAGGGAGCACCCATTTGAATACCAGGGTGTGTTATTTGTGGTACCAAATAAGATCTTCTACTACTGTTTTTGTGGGTATTGTGGCTTCACAGACATTATTCACGGGTCAGTAATCTTTTTAAAGTTCTGTCTTCACAAGTGGTGACAACAAAGGTGCCCAGACTCCGAGGAGCTAACAAAGTCTAGATGATGGCATCTAGGTGACAAAAGAGACCAAATGAGCAGGCATTCAGCTGAGAGTTTGATCCCCATTAAGTCAAGATATTTAATTCTAACCTTGGCACAAAATAGTAGTAATAACAACAGAGGGTTCTGCTTTCTTTTCTAAAGTAACTATTGTTCCCATGGGCTTTCCAGACTGTCCTCCTTTAGATCTGGAAACGGTTTCCTGTTCTACAAAGAAAATATTCCTCCATTCAAGTGGATTTACAAGCGAAGAGAAGGGGCACAGGGGAGAACAAAGAGAAGGAATTGAGTCCAAGAAAGTATGCAGGAGAAAAGGAACTGAGTAAAGGATCACAATAGGGTTCATTCTTCCAACTTCCTATGCCACCTCCTTTGCTTCTTCAATCTGAATAATCTAGGTGGGCTAAAAATACAACCCTATTCAAGATGGAAATTTAACGGAAGACTAAGCATTTGCCATTGTCAACATTGAACAAGTATTGTTGATGATAGCTAAGGTACAAAATAAGGATAAATCTGTGTAAGAGAAAGAACAGCTTGAAACGTTTCTAGTATAACAAGGGGCAATGAGAAATCTCAATCCTAAACAACTAGTCACGTTTGTCGAGACATGCACATTCCTCTATGAAACATCTTAAAAGGAATTAATAGAATGTGCTCAAAACTGAAGCTCCTACACACAGAAATATGTTCAGAGAAACATGAAAGCATTACCTCTGATGCCATCATAATAGAATTAGAAAAGGTCTTAAAATATACATGTGTCAGGTACAGGAATGGTACCTCCATTTGTGATGCTCATCCAAAAAAAAAAAATCTTCAGTCTTATTCAAACAGAATAGCTCATGTAAAACTATAAGAATCAAACAAAAAATTATATTAGAGCAATCTTTTACTACTAAGGTGTATTTTATTTATTCCTCTTAGTGATGCTCCCTATGGAATACCATAAATATCCAATGCAGATGCTGCAATGCCTTGTGTGCATCTGGAAATCTATCTTGTTGGCCATCAAGACTGCATCCTACTTAGAAGTCCTAGAAACCAATGTGCTCAATTCACAGAAATTTCTTCCTGGTTGATAGCTATACTATATTGTTACTGAAGAAGACAGAATAAAGCGGCTTTTCAAGGGTTAGATGCTTTCTTTCATTCTTACAGATTAAAAAAAACAAACCCCAAACTGCCAAGCAATTCTGAGTGCTTTTTGACCCTCATCTACCTGTCTCCAACTGATTTTCAGAACAAAACCTCCAAAAGTTCAATAGTAAAAAACTGAAACATAACAAAATATTCTTACTCTCTTTGTGGTGATATATCCATGTGCATATATACACAAACATTAATGCTTACAGTAAACAACAATTATTCTTTTTCTCCTACTTTTTTCCTTTCCCAAATATTTTCTTTTTTTATTCATCAAGAGCTAATATTTGTTTTCTTCCTTTCCTTCACTTTGGGGTTAAATCTTAATTTTATTGTTTTTCCCCTGAAATTCCTTAGGCTTCCATGCTCATTTCTACAATTTAAGAAGTAACCAACAGCTGCTGGTGGAATGATTTCTGACACTGAAAGAGGTTACAGATTTTTTATGTCATCATCATCTTTTCCATTTGCTTGGATTTCATTCTGCCTATTCTTATTTGCTCTGAAATATATACCCCCTACTTAAAATCTAATCATCTCCCTATACTTTCTTTCTTACTGTACCTTCCCCTAATCTTCAACTGCTTTTCTGTTTAAGAAAGAAAAATCAATAAGGTGTTTAAAAAAGAAATGTAGAAGTGCTCATGAACTGGAGAGAAGCAGCTTTTTTCCTCTGGACATCTGCAAATAAGTCTACAGGTATTGTGCACTTAAGATTGCTCCAGTAAAATGGTATTTTACCTGTGCGCAGCATACTAATAAGATGACAAGAGAGACTGTGTTCAACTTGCTTAGTTTTGCTATGAAATAAAGTTAATGTCATTCCTAAAATAGGGAGATTTACCACCATTTAAAAGACAGTGTAATTCTTTGAAAACTCCTGGGCTAGGCAGACACAAAGAGCAGTCATTGGCTTGAGAAACCTGAGTGAAACACCAACAGTTTCCATACAAACTTATATCAGAATTCAGGTCTTGTACCTATAATGAAGGGAAAGATAATGAATTATTCCAAATGACAATATATCTATTCCTGGCATACATGTCATAAATGTCTCTAGTATCTATATATGTGCAGGCCATAGACACCTGTTGAACGTGCTATTTGCTATCATCACAAATGCCAATTTTTTGTTATCTTCTACAAAGGAACTAAGACCTTCCCTCATGGGATGAAATTCAAAGAATTTACCTTATTGAAGAACTTAAAACTCTCCCTTGAGAGAACAAGTATGGAAGCTGTCACTGAAAAGAAAGAGTTAAAGCAAGAAATAGGAGCAGAAAATGGCAATGTATGCTCCTTCTGATAGTTGATAGAAAAGAAAAGGTAATACTTTAGGCTACAGGCACAGCCACATGAAGTAAGAATTAGTCTTAGCTAAGAGAACAGAGGTGTTTTAAAGACTCTAGAAGAAAACAAAGGCCTGAAGAGAAGGAAGAAGAATGACCTAGCCAGAGCTCGAGCCAAATTCCCAAGAGGCATCACACTGAAGGAGGGATACTTCCATTCCTCATTCTCCTGCAGAATTAGGTGCGTGCGCCTGGAGGCTGAATCATACATTCCCTGCACACAGAGGGAACAATATCCAGTTGTTTAACTAAAAAAGCACAAAACCAAGAATTAGACTTTCTGTGGGATTCATAGAATCATAGACTAGTAAGGGTTGGAAAGGACCTCAAGATCATCGAGTTCCAACCCCCCTGCCATGGGCAGGGACACCTCCCACTAGACCATGCCATCCAAGGCTATGTCCAACCCCACCTTGAATGCCACCAGGGATGAAGCATTCACAACTTCCCTGGGCAACCCATTCCAGGGCCTCACCACCCTTACAGTAAAGAATTTCTTCCTCATATCCAATCTAAACTTCCCCTGTTTAAGTTTAAACCCATTACCCCTTGTCCTCTCACCACAGTCCCTCACGAAGAGTCCCTCCCCAGCATCCCTATAGGCCCCCTTCAGGTACTGGAAGGCTGCTATGAGGTCTCCACGCAGCCTTCTCTTCTCCAGGCTGAACAGCCCCAATTTTCTCAGCCTATCTTCATACGAGAGGTGCTCCAGTCCCCTGATCATCCTCGTGGCCCTCCTTTTCACTTGTTCTAACAGTTCCATGTCCTTTTTATGTTGAGGACACCAGAACTGCACACAATACTCCAAGTGAGGTCTCACAAGAGCAGAGTAAAGGGGCAGGAGCACCTCCCTCGACCTGCTGGTCACACTCCTTTTGATGCAGCCCAGGATACGGTTGGCTTTCTGGGCTGCAAGCGCACACTGCCGGCTCATGTTCATTTTTTCATTAACCCACACCCCCAAGTCCTTCTCTGCAAGGCTGCTCTGAATCTCCTCCCCACCCAACCTGTAGCTGTTTGTTCGCCCAGAAGCTGGGTAAGGGGCACTGATGCCAGTGGGTGCTGGCGCAGGCACTGCCATGCTCCAACCTGGCCACGCATAACCCAGCTCTACCAGATGCTGCTGCCCCATATGCCCTGGCGCTGAGGCAGCACTACCAAGTCCCGCTGGGGACACACACAGCCTGCACCATCTCTAGTGCAGGCATCTCGGTCTCTGTCTCCACACCATACTTAGGGTTTTCTCTTACTTTCTGAGCCCCCAGTGTTCTGGTTGAATGGTATTTTCAGGTTCTTTTAATGCACTGAGATGGAAGAGTGTTTGTGGGTGCTTTAATTAGCAGATTGGCATAAACAGCCATCTACGGCTGGAATTATTCATTAGGAGTTGGGTGCCTGATTTCCTTAGATACTTTTGAAAATCTCACCCCATCATGTTTAATTAAAAATGTCAGATGATATCAATACTCAGATGTGTCTGCTGTTGGTCTCCCGAGAAGATTTCCAAAATCTACTTCTCATTCCATCTGTTCCTGACAGAGGAAGGACTGACTTGGCCCATTCTTGAACCAAAAATTCAAGAAATAATTTTAAAAGACTATAAACTGCGAATGATATTAATCTTCTTAATAGACTTCTGAAACCCTTCTTGGATCTGCATGTTCCCAAGTATCTCTTCAGCTAAGAAATGTGAAAGCAGGCTATCTGCAAACATTAAAGGAAAGCACAATTAGATGTAACCTGCATTAGACAATTTCTACAATGCTAAGAAAACTACTTCTCTTACAGGAGGACCATGAAGCAGATCCTTTCAAAATCACTTTGCAAATCATCCACACACACATACAAGAACACATGTATGCACACAGACATCCAATAGCCTCACAATGTTCACTCCGACAGCCATCCATAACAAGCTCTTTGGCACAGAAATTTGTTTTAGGTGAGAATTTGGGGGGGTAGGGTGGAATTCACTAAATTTTTCCTTCGAAGTTCCTTTAAGATCCTGTTCATGTTCAATTTGATGGTAGGAACCCAACTTTCATTCCTCAAGTACGACAGATCATTTTCTTTTTTTCTGTTTTGGGTACTCAGCATCTCCTTTTTTCATGGAAATCTCCCAGCTTTTCCAGATCTGCCAGTTCAGAAGTACTAGAATTCATGGACAAACTCAATCCCCACTGCTCAAGGGTCTCAGCTCTCTGTTGGTAAATCTAGGGCAGTTTTACAATAAAAAAACCTCATGCGCTGCCACTAGGAATCAAGGGCCCTGCAAGACTGAGCAACATTTAATTTTTCTATGTACCTTATTCTACCTTTCTTCCTCTTTCGTTGGATTTTTTTGGAGCACAAGTAATTTTATAAACTGACAGTTTAAAAAAAAATCACAGCAGATCAGTTCTGAGTCGCATTGAAGGTCTACATTTTACCCCTCAGACATTTTAAAGTTCAGCTGTACTTACTCTGGGAACAGGGGACGTCTGGGTGCCTTTCCTTTGGCCACTAGTCTCGGGCGTCAGGTCTCGGTGGTCTATCTGGATGTGGCTCTCTAGGTCTTCAGCACTTTCAAATTTGACATTACACTCCGGACACCTCAGACTGCCACATGGTCTCTCATTCCCCTCCTGTGGAGCCAAGCCCAAAGACTGCCCATTGGTGCTCCTGGTCATGCATCCAGCACACAGGCCATAGGGAAGGCCATTCACATCCAACTTTACCAAGTCTTGCTTATTCCGGAACTCCTTCAAGCACAACGCGCACTTGTAGAGCTTCTGCAAGGCCTGGCCGTTGGGAGACGAGGTTGCAGAGTTTCCTGCCAATTTCTGCATATGGAACGTCCCATGAATTTTCAGCTCTAGGGTAGAGGTGACTGTCTGCATGCAGACAACACAGCGAAACCCAGTGAGGGAGTTTCTGAGATCTGGATGCATCTGGCAGTGCTCGATAAATTCCTCCTCACTCTGCAGTGGCATTTTGCAGATCCGACACGTCCCTGTATCCAAACTCTTGCTGTGAGTGACTTTGTGCTCCGTCAGGGTCAGGAGTGATGGGAAGCGTTCCCCACAGATGGGGCACATGTAGTGCTTGGCTGGGCCGCGATGGGTCTGCATGTGCTCTCTCAGGCCATTTTCTGAGAAAAAGGTCCTTGAGCAGATATTACACTTGTGGCTACCTTTGATGAATTCTGCTTTCTTCCTAGAACAGTCATCCTCCCCAGGCCTGATGTTATGGTCTCTCAAACGATGGTTCTGCAAGAGGACCTCCATAGTGTAGGCAGCCCCACAAATGTCACAGCCATACATGGGCTCAGAAGCATCTACATCATCTTCACTGGCTTCATGACTGTTGGAAGTATCTGGATTCTTCATTAGCATGTTTTGGATATCTGCCCCTTCTGTCTTCTTACTAGTTGGGGTCATGCCATTAGCTGTACCGTTCTCTGCGCTAGCATCAAAAACACAATGTTTTTCCCGCAAGTGCTTTTCAAGCAAGATGATGGCATGAAAGGCTTTGCTACAAAACTTGCAGTTGTATTTTTTGCTGTGGGTTGTGATGTGACACTGCAGCTCTACCTCTGTGCTGAAGGTCTCACCACAGAAGATGCATTTGTGAGACTTTGATGGATTCCCCAGGTGACTATGTTTCACATGGATCTGGAGATCCACCTCCTTCCTAAAATCCCAGTTACAGGCTGTGCAACGATACATCTTCTTTTCATTGCTATGCTTGACTGCCAGATGCACTTGGATAGATACCTTGGAATCAAAAACTTCTTGGCAAAGGGTGCAGTGATACAACACAAAAGTATGCATGTCCAACAAATGTTTCTGCAAATCATCCACTGAAGAAAACTGTTTGTCGCAGCTCTCACATACATAATGAGTTGAAGTTGTCATGTAATGCACGGTGAGATGTTGCAGAAGAGACTCCTGGGAATCAAAGTCTTCTTTACACTGAGGGCAAGACTGTTTCCTCAACAGCAACTCCAAATGCAACTTTAAATGGGTTTGAAAACTTTCAAAATTTGAGAACTTTAGATCACACTGATTACATGGGTATTCACCATTAGACACTGAATTTACGCTAGCAGAAAGCCTTTGCCTTTTAGGGGAAGAGACTTCAACATCAGAAGAAACTGGACTCTGCTCTGCTTTTGACTTCTTATTGTGTGCCAGAGGAATGTTCTTGTGGTTTTCTTTAATATGCTTTGTAAGCTTCAGGATGGAGCCAAAAATGGGGGAGTTTGTGCAATAAGGGCATGAATAAACTTCCATAAAAGACTGTGTTGGCTGAATGACAGGAGAATCCAATTTTGAATTTCCTACATTGCAGTGAGTCTGCTGAATATGCTCAGTCAAGGTTGCTTCGGTCAGAAAGCCCATGGAGCATTGGTTACAGAAGAAAGCGTTGTTGCCATCTTGAGGGGTTGCATTTGGTCCACAGTGAGTAATACGGATATGTTCTTGTAAGCTGTTGATATCTGCAAACATCTCTGGGCAGTAGTTACAGTGAAAGGCAGAAATGTTGCTAAACTGCATCATGGGATAGGCATGGGTTTTGTGCACTTTTCTCACATGTTCATTCAAGTTGTACAGTGTAGGCATAGAATCAAGGCAGATCTGGCACGTGTGGCTTTGCTGAGGTTTGTCTGCATGAATGGTCTTCAGGTGGATCTCCAAAACAGCAAGGCTGTTGAAGTCGCGCTTTGAGCAGTACGGACAGCTGTAGGTAACTTTAGACCAGTTCTGGCCTTCTTCTCTCTCCACAGACCTCATTTTCTTTTGTCCTCTCAAAGGCTTTAAGGTTGAATCTGGGGTGGAACCTCTTTCCACCGACGCGCTAGAATCAGGCGTTGCACTGCTCATGGATGCCACACTCCCCAAGACTGGGTCAGGGCTGATGCTGTGATTGCTGGAGTCAGGTTGTCTGTGGCTGTCCAAGTGGCAGTAGACATCCTCCACTGAAGAAAATTGCTCTGGGCACATAGGGCACTTGTGTTTTTTGTTGGCATGGGCTTGATGAATGTGTGAGAGCAGCGAGTTTTCGTCTGCAAATACTTCAGGGCAATGAATACACTGCAAATCTGCCTTCTCAGAAAGCTGTGGGTGGCGTGTCATTACATGCTTCTCCAAATCTTCAGTCTGACTGAATGTCTCTTCACAGTAATCACACATAAAATCATCCTTTTTCACCTCTTTCTCAGTCTTTGCCATATGTTCCTTGTTCTTTTTATGAGCTTGCATGTGACTCTGCAATGAGCTGGTAGATGAAAACCCACGTTTACATACAGTACACTTGAAAGGTTTGCTAGAGCTGTGGGTTTTCAGGTGAATTTTGAGGTGGTCGCTGCGAGAGAATGCAGCTTCACATTCATGGCAATGGTACTTTTTATCCCCAGTGTGAAGCTTTATATGGCGATCCCTGCTTCTCTTGTGCTTAAAAAGCCGGCTACAGTAGGTGCATTTGAAAGGTAGTTTGTCACTGTGGATCTGCTCGTGCCTTTTAAGGTAGCTTAGGCGAATGAAGGACTTATCACAAAACTGACAGGGATATGGCAGGCCAGTCCCCCCTTCCTCCTCCCCGATGCCGAGATCACACCCATCTCCTATCATCTGAGTGGGTGATGCAACATCTTTGCTGGAGGGAGATGAAGCCACCCAGGAGAGTTGTGGGTCGTCATCACCATCTGTAATGGGAAAGCAGAAAGGAGATTAAAAACAATTCCCAGTGCATCTGTGAAATAAGGACAAAGCTCTCAACAACACTATGGGCCTCTGCTACTACAGCATTTAAAAAAAAAAAAAAAAAAAGGCAACTAAAAAAAGAGATCTTGAATTTTGAATTTCAAAGGAGGTTTGAGAAAGAGAAATAAAAACATAGACGTACACATAATTCACAAATATGTCAACATACAGTACTAATAAAAAACATTCTTCTTCAGCAGATCTAACACCTGCTCAGTGTACAGTAAAGCAATAAACAATGAATAAAGAAAGCAAAACATACTGTGCAATGAAGCAATACAAACATTTTGAAAAGCGACAGTGCTAAGTGATCACCTGTGATTTTGTGGGTCTTTTAATGCTACATCAAGATGATTTTAAGTAATGTCTCTATTAAACAAAATCCTCCAGTTTGTCTCAAAATTTTAACAGAATGAAAGGCTGCTCAAAAGCAGAGTCAAACCTCTCAGTGAAATAAAAGCATCAGATTTGAGACAGCTCAAGAAAATCACAGAAGAGATCTGTACCATTACCAAATTTGCTTGCATGAAAGGTAATGTTGCCTGCTTGGTACAAAACCATAAAAATTAAAAAAGCCCAGAAAATCACTATTGGAGATCTCAAGATGTCACAAAAGAATCAACTTCAGGATAAACCAACAATGGCCCAGCCTCTGTTCTAATAACTATTTCCTTTGCTCAATATGAGGCTTTGGAAAATACTTTATAATTCAATATTACCATAAAGAAACACAGCACTGACTCCAGCAGCAAAACAGTCATTTTAGGAAAAATACATAAATGTTGGCAGCTTTCATAAACTGAATAGTTAACAAGAAACAGAAGAGAGTGAGTTCAACTATCCTAATTCCAATAAATGTGGAGATGTTAAGAGAAGCCAAAAAGCCACTAGTCTGATATAAAACTGAACCATGGAACAAAGCAAGACCAAAATCCATGTAAATGAGGGAAGGCACTGACCACATACACATTTGGAGATTCAAACAAGGAACCGGTTCTCCAGATGCATTGTTCCTATAAAACATTTAACGTTCCTACTTCAGCTCTTACTAAAACGAACCAATAAAAAAATCCCCAACTGTGCGTGTAGGCTGCCACACGCGCGCTTCTCCTGCCTGCCAACTACAGTGTCACCAGGCGGAGAAGAGCACATGTCCGGTGGAGAAGCTCTCGAAGAAAGGCTCAGCTAATGAGGCTATCACCACCATAAGGGCTGGCTCCTGTGGCACCGTTTGCTGTGGCAAGGGCCTCCTTTTCAATCCCAAGAAAAGAGAAAGCAGAGCTACCTTGGAAAAACTAAACCAAATAATCACACACCAAACAACTTTTCCTGCACAACGGGGCTGCCTGCTTTCTGGATGCACGGGTCGGGCACTAGCTCCCCTTGCCCTGTGCTCCCAGGGAGCTCCACTCCTCCACTTTAACTAAGTCTCCTGCTTCAGAGAGATGCTGCATACTGAGAACACACTTCCTCCTGCTCCCGAAATGCACCCCGGCTCTCAGCAAGCACCCGCGCTTCTAAGACGCTCAAGGTCTTTGTGCTCAACTAACTCCCTCGAGCCTGTCGGAGCCCGAACCTAAAACACAAGGCGATCAGCCCCTGCTTTTTACACGAACTTTTCCCAGGCTTCGCTCCCCCAACCACGCACTGGTCTGTCTCTGAGGCTGGAACAAAACCTCACGTTCCCAATTTACGCCACCTCCGCCGCCTGTCCGGCTGCCGGCACAGCTTCGCTCTGCCCCCAGGGAGCCCCCAGCCCCTGTCTCTGCTGCCAGCCGCATCCAGGGCTCCATCCCCACAGACCCATGGCCATGGCCAGTGGAGGGAAGAAGGCAGCCGGCTGCCAGCGCCTGGATTAGGGGCCCCAGGGAGGTGCCGGTAGCTCAGGGCTGGCTAATTCCCTCCTCTCACCAGCTGGGCTCCTCCAGGGGAGAAGAGACAAAGGGGAGCAAGAGGGGGATGCTGGGCCTGAACTAGGGCAGCACATGTTGAGTTTGCAACCGCTACTGCTGTCCATCAGGGTGGGGGGGAAAGAAGAAAGACAATGACAGGGAAAAAAGCACACCACCATCATGCTACTTACTGCTTGGCCTTATTGGCTGCAATTAAAATAATTTTAAATGTTCGCTTTGAAGAAAGTGTTACAAAAATACACACATTTTAAATACCTCCCCGTTTGCAGCCAGACTACGCACACTTCGTGCTGGGCAGTGGTAGGCAGAGGAAGGGCTGCACCATGCCAGGGAGAACCCAGAGCACTTCAAACGGCTCCAGCAAATAAAGCTGCATTGTTCAGCCTTGAAACTGGAGATGCAGTGGGCCAAATCCAGTGGTAACACAGGCTGGGCCCACTGCTCTAACTTCGTTACATCCATATGTGCTTATGCCAACCATTACACTGGCCCACCATGCAAATTGAACAAATCTGCTAGCAGGCCTCTTTTGCCTCTGAAACTAACCAATCTACCTCAAAATGCACTCTAACATTCAACTAGGGCCAGTTCCCCTACAGCTGCTGCTCTTCAAACATATTGGGCTATTCAGAAAACAAAATCCAAGAAAGCTGGTATTACTTTGTGAGTGATGCACAAAGACGTTCCTGTGCTAATATAATTTGGATTCAAAAAACTTAACGTTTCTCAGACTGAAAAGCTGGGTTCCAAAAAAAAATGGAAGCACTTACACAGACAGTTGAAAGGAAAGATTATCTCCATTTGTCTGAGCTTTCACCGATTTTGATGTTTAACTTTTAAATAATTTTTATTGCATCCTTTTCTCATACTTTTACAATTTAAAAAGAATTAGAAAACTTTAAGGCCCAGAAACAACCTACCTTGATTTCCTTGCAAACAAGATACTAAATTACTAAAGGCCTAAACTGAAGAAATTAGGCAAAACTCATTATCATTAATCTCTTCATGGAATGAAAAATAGCCCTGTTAATTTTAACGTGCCATATTAAATTGAAGAAAAGACCTATAATGAACTGAGAAAGAAATTCTAAGGTATTTTACCAGAGTAATATTTTAGTGGGAAGATATATTTTAGATGTGGCGTGACATGTCTAGCAACGATGGTTAGAATAATAATTCTACATTAATGCAATCAAAGGAATGTAGCAGAATGAGAAAAATCACTTTCAAAAAGGAGATTAAAGTCATTAAAAATGGCTAATCCTGCAAAGTGGGACTGTTCTAAAATAGAGAATCACATGGCTGGTGCAAGTCCTTTGTCATTTGCACATAAGAGAATCAAAACAAGTATTAAAAGGGTAAGAAAATTCAATAAAAAGTTTAATTAGTAAAAAAAGAGCATTAAGGAAGCTTCAGGATGTCAGTAGTCCTCAGGATATATGTGTGGGTCACGAAGCTTAAAGGGCCAGATTTGATAATCAATCTCAAAGTGGTACAGTAATTTAGCAACTTAATATTCAGTACGTTTACAGGACTGCAAGCATTTATCATCATCACTGAGAAGCTAATTCTAGCCTTGATGCATTCAATAAATGTATTTTTCCTTCTAATAATAGCAATTGGACCAAACTGTAATATAAATCATACTTCATCCTCTATTTATTTTCCAGATAACAGGAGCCAAGTTCAGAAATAAACTCGTGAAGCTAGAGCAATAAAATGAAGCCTTAAAAAATGTGATCTCTCTTAGAAAAAGACAAACAGCACATCACAGATTGCCAGCAGTGAGCAGTACTGCCATCTCAGCATACAGTGATGACGTTGATATATTCATTATTTCAGAGTAATTTTGCTAATAGAAAGAAAATCAACCAGACACAATTTAGCAGGCGTAATTTCACAGTCCCTGCAAACACCTTCCTCCATCTCCCTACTCAAAGCTACCTGCAAATATTATGCTCCCACCAGACTCACTCTTCTGCCCGGTCACCCCCAACACTGGGGTCAGTGCTCATGGGCAGGGGCTGCACAGACCCAGTTCCCCCCCCCAGCCAGCTGCCTTTTCTCCTAAGAACAAAAGGTATGGACAGAGCCCCATTTGCTGGCCCAGATCTGAAGTTCATCCTTGCCTAAACCTTCTGTTTACCAATGTAGAGCATCATTGGGTTCCCTTACAGTGAAAAACCTCCCTCCTCTGTCTCCACTGTGCACGGAGGGTTCAGGTACCTCTTCCAGAAGCCCTCCATACATCCCACCACACTGTGGGCGTGTGGCAATGCAGCCAGGGCCATACGGGAGACCAGCTTATTCCTGCAGGTGTGGATGCAAACAGCAGTACAGACTGAGCACCACGCGGCACAGAAGAGGCCACACAACATGCCCAGGCATCAACAGAATATCCAGGGTTTGACCAAAGAGGCAAGTTCGAGACTCCCCTCCTCAGCCCAGAAGGCATCTCCATACAGAACAATAAACCAAGGAGAACAGATCTGGAAGATGCTCTTATTCTATCATGTTTAATCCTCTAGCACAGAGCTAGTGCACAAGAGAAATAGTTAAATTAACAAAAACAACAGCCCAAAACCAATTGCTGAGGAAAGGATTGCTGTTGATTTAAATTCAGACTCCCTGTTCTCTCTGAACCTCTCCCTGGCACACAAGTTAAAAATGGTCAAAGCACTCAAATTACTTTAGAGATCTGGTGGAAATCTAGCACCCAAAAAAGTAAGTCGCTGTTGAAAAAAATCTTGGCATCATAAGACACGCTTCTGAGCTGTGTTTCAGCTCCTCACCTCCGTAACAGAAAAAAGCCAGCTGCTCCTCAAGGACAAATTGTAGAGCTTACTTCTGTATAGCTGTGGAACTCCAAAAACGTCCATCCTCACATGGAAGGCCAGACAGAAATGCTATCAATTTCAATTATTATTATTATTACCATCACAGATGCTTAACTATATAACACAGAGCTTGAGGACTGAGAAATCTGCAGTACTGGTTACAGCAAATTTTGCTTGCTGCACTACCTGTTAAAGCCAAGGCTAGATCATTTCTATGGATTATAGTAAGAACCTCACATGACATATGCTGCTCATTTACACTGCAGTGCTGGTGTCAAATAATACACGTCAAGTTTACGTAGCAAATATGTTAAGTTTCAATATTTTCAGTGTACTGTGGCAGCTTTCTACTTTTTTTTTTTGTTGAAATGTTTATTTCCATTTTCCTGCACATTTCCCACACAGTTATAACATAGTAAATAATAAAAAATACCATTAATATTCCAAAGTCAATTTTCTATGGAGATATTAGCTTCTCTGAATGGTTTTGTCCATTGCGTCACAGAAGGCAATAGTGGACTGTGACCACCAGCTCTTGGAGCAATGAAAGCCTTTCTATGCTGCCACCACACCTATCTCTGGGTTGTGACTGAAATCCAGCATTAATGCACACTCACACACTCTTCACTCAACAATGGGAAAAGATTACTACAACTCATTTACCACTACCCCTACAAAAATACTATTCAAGTGTCCCACAGAACTGGTCAACCAACCCTTAGCCACAGGACTAAGGAGGGGCCCTGGGAAGCTAAGGAACTCCATAAGCAGCTTCAGACTTCAGCAACATTAGCTTCTTCACAAAAGTGTCTTCACAGATTTTTATTTTAAGGCAGTATGCCATTTTTTAAATACATATAAGCATACACATAAAATGTTCAAAGCAAACCTAAAACTGGATAAAAATTTAGGAGGTGCTAAATTAAGCAGCACCACAGGCAGTACTTTCATTGTTATCTGTGACTTGAGAAAAACGCAGTTATACCTAATTACATGCTTATGTGGAAAGCATTTTAGTTGGACTAAATTACCAGTTAGTGACTCTTTTTCCAACTTCTCAGTTTTGCACTGCAGTTCATTTTTAAGTGAAGTTTTTAAAAAAGACAGACAGACGTCTGGCTCAATGGAAAGTATATATAATCTAATTTTTCTTCTCATGCAGAGAGCAACTTGGTATTTGGAATACAAAATCAGCACAAGATGTAGTGCAGAATTTCAAACATTAAACTTGCTGGGGTGTTGGCACAGATACATGGTTACACATAGACAGTTTAAACCTTGCTGTCTTTGCTTAAACCTTTTTGTAGTGATCAAAGATACGTCTAATTAACTCTTTTTTTATTCTGCACGTCAAAAGTACACACAAAGATATCTTTTGAAGCTTAGTTGATACACAGAAACTTTTTAAGCCAGAGTAATGTGTACCTGGGCCCTTGCCTCCCATTAGCAGAGATACCAAGACTCAGTAAAGACCATCGATAGGAGGATACATAATTCTCTACAGATGATAAAATCAGGAAGTTATTTCTAGCATTATTTTTTCTTATTTCAAACAGTCTGTATTTTGCTGGTAAAAAATTAACATATCATTAAATTAGTTATTTCACACTTCAATAAATGGCATAGTAAGTGGTGGAGGAGAAAGTTTTATGTTAGATCTAGGAATAAACTAAATGCTTTCAGAGTTGGATCACTGTTTTTCTTTACTCCCTTTGGAAAAGCAGCAGATACTATATTCTGCTGTGCATCATGGACTTGGGACTGAAAACAGCTGCACTCTAATTACATGTAAAGTGTACCAAAACATTCCTTTTATCACAGACTGTAAATCTGTTAGCATCTGTCTCTCCTTTGTTTCTTCCACAAGATACAAGCTTGTTTCTACATTTTTCTCACCTGTAGCAGTAATTAAAATTCATTATAAATGAAAGGAGTGAACACTAAAACAAGTTCCTCTGTGTACAGTTCTAAACTCAAATTAGAAACAGCTGTTTGCTAATTCATGCAGTGATGTTTTGTCGTGCTCTGTGAATCAATAATAACTCACCCTATTTCCACCAAAATGTTAGGATTACACATATGTTTTGCTTAGCAATTTGCTGTTCAGAAATGTTCAAATGCATATTTGGGTTTTTTTAAGTGAGATGAGAAGATGATACCAGTAAAATTATCAGTGAATTAACAGAAAGATCTTAACAGCTTGCTGCTTGTGCTTACCCTGCTGCCGAGAGGCTGCTGTGCCATTCCTGCCTGCTTTGATACTTGCAGAGCATTTAGCAAGAAAGCACAATGTAAGACAGATGTAAAAGAACAAAACTGTACAGAGGGTCACACACGCACATCACGGATGCAATAGTCACACTAAGAGACTCCCACAAAATTAGAGTTTCAGCTATGACGTGTACAACTTTCAAGCATAAGGAATGACAAAGCCCTTAGGAAAATAATCCTAGTAGAATAATTATTACTTATAATAATTAGTTATAAAATTAGTTATAATAAACAGTAATATTAATTGTTAATAATATCTCTTCATATTATGTTACCCAGAGAACAAACTTCATATGACACTATTGGCCTTACACTCACACAATTATATTCTGCACTTCTTACTACTTGATGTCAACATTTATCATGATTTCAACACTTGATTATACAAAACAAAGAGACAACACGCAGCGGTTAAGAGCTTTGTTGCTTCATTTTTTATCTAAACCTAAGGATAAAAGGGGGCGGTTTCAACATTCTGAGCAGAGCCCAGAGCAGATTTGTGGACCCTGTCCTCACTGTGGCAGGACCAGGGCCACCGCAGCCCCTGCACTGCCCCCTTTGCAGAGCCAAAGATCCAGCCTGAAGCGGTGAAAGAGCATCAGCCTCCATAAAGGTCCCTGCAGTACATGCAAGAAAAGTCCTTGACTCCTCTATACATAAAGATGTTTTCCCTTCCTTGTGTTTTGTTGCGGCTAGCAGGAAGGGTGCTTCTGACATAGCACAAACCCAAGCACCAAGACTCTGAACCGCTCATGGAGATGTGGCCAGCGGAAGAGCCTTTCTGGTGGGATGAAAGGCACGAGATGAATTTCCTAGATTTATGATTTCCTCCCATCAGATCAGGCAGCTCTCAAATACAGCGGGCACCTGCTCTCAGGCTGTTTTGCTGAGCACCCTCAGGCATGTGCAGTCAGGCAGACTTGGCTCAAGCTCCTTCCCTGTGTCCATACCCATAACTGAGCATCAGACATACAGAGTAGCTGCTGTTTGGAGAAACTCAATGAATACAGAAGCCAAAATTAAAGAGAGACAGACTTTTCTCCAGGAACTGACCAGACTGGTGTGATTTAATTTAATGCTTTACTGTGCTCATTTTCATGTTTCTGAATTGTACTTTCAAGTGAAGATTAAGCCATCAATTACAATCCATTTAGCTCATTCATATAAGTCATTTAAGGGTCATATCCTGCATGGTGAGCAGGGAGCCCTGGAAGCCAACGCTGACAAGGACAGCCAGCACTTTCCCACAGGATATTCAGTTTGTGCTGAATCAAGTCAGAGCTTCTTTTGATGGTATGGGCAGCAGCCTGAAGGAGCAAGTGCCTTTAAAACAGAGGCAGTGGCAAACTAGGACAGTGAAAGTTTCGCCAAGCCCTTTCCGTAGCTGCTGCTACTGCTAAGACAAATGCATACCTGCTTCTGTGCTGGTAGACAATAGAGCGGTGTTTCCATTTCTGTGAAGCTCTGTTTCAACTTTTTAGCCATGCATAAACTCTGAGACAGAAGAACCTCTAAAAATGGAGAAAACTGGGACCAGACACCACAAATACTCCATGTCTTCTGACTAGGGTCACCAAAAGTGACTGGATTGTTAGGGTGAGATCTTCAACTGATGCTACACAGTGATCTGACCGCTAGGAAAATGGGTTTGCAGTCCCTGTCTTTAGCATATGAAAAGTACTTTCCCAAGAACAGACTTTTGCTCCTGAGTATTTTCCATCAGCACTCAGTAGAAGAGATGTCAACTGCCATGTTCCAAACCTGAGAAAAACCTCATGTTTCAAACCTCAGCCCTACACAGGACTTTACTGCTAAGCCTTCCGGCCAGAGGAATTTAAAACTGGTCATATTATTAGAGCAAGTTGGAGAGGAAAATAAAACCAGCTTGTTAAGTTAGAAAGAGTAGGCTGTTCCAGACTCTCATTTTGATCTAGGTGGAAAAACTGTGACGCACTTACGAATTTAATGGGTTGACGTTCATGATGAATAGGCCTAATGCTGAAAAACACATGTTGGCTGAAATTACTCAGCAATAAACAAACAGTAAAAAACAACAACATCCAGATTTTATACTGCCTTCAAAGAACAAGGGAAGAAAACCCAATAAATTTCATCTGACAGACAGTATCAAGTAACCTGTTTTATAGCTAGACATATGCATTATTGGCCTGACTTCCAAATGTGTTGTGTATTCACATCAATCCTACTGAAATCAGTTGCTCAACACTTCCCAAAACTCAAATTAAATAAATATAAAATATAGCCAGTTCTACAGAGACGTATTTTCAGAAAGGTGCACATTTTCCTTGTCCCTTTCATGGATTCAGAATCAAGATTCGTGCAAACACCGTGAATGGAAATGAAGCTGCCCTTGTGAATGTCCCAGCTTCCAAAAGTCTGGTGAGCGTTGCTCCTCGAGGTCTTCATCCACATATTCTGGAGGGGCACATATGCCCCAGTGACCTCCACAGGTATCCCTGGAGATGAGGAAGCTGCCAGCTCCCCCTGACCCAAGCTGGGAAATGGAGTTTGCTCCAGCTAAGTATACCTCCCATTCCCTGGAGATGGTATGTGCTGTGGCAAAGTACAATCAGTTAAGACTTTGGGTTTGCTAGTGAACAATTCAAAAAAAACCCAAACACATAATTTAAACAAAAGACCTGCAAATGTAAAAGCTCATTGCTGAATATGAAGCACATTCAGAGTATCATTTAGATAAACATTGGTCTGCACTAATCTGTGCTATGTTTGTGACTGGCCTGAGAGGAACTGGACTAAACAGAGGCAGGAAGTAAGTTCTCCCCTTTTCAATACCTGACAGAAATAACCGAAAGGTTTAAAAAGAAAATAACTATAGATCTTGTGCTATGCAACATGAAAGCCAAACAGCATGGCTTGCCTACAAGAGATGTGTACTACACAATGAATAATAATGCTACTTCTTTTTCACTAACAGTATCCACTATTTTAAATAAGAAATGACTTTTAAAACAAGTAAGCAAACAAAGGTGCTTGCCACCCAGTAAGAATCTTTCTCGGTACATCAGTGTTTCCCTACAACAAACGTGCCTCATGAGAGAGCTTTGAAGTTTAGCCAGCAGTGACCCAGCATCTGTGATCTGAGAACTTGCACTGCACAGCACAACAAAACCATCCACCGAAAGCTGCTCTCTTCTTCCAACACATCTTTGCCCTTTTGACTGAGGGGCCCAATGACAACTCGTGTGATTGTGCTCTCAGGTTTTCTAAAGAAGAGCTGCAGTGACAGCTAAGGTCCATTCTCCAAGGCTCACACCCGCACTGGTGCAGCCCAAGGAGGGATCCTGCGCCCAACCACACTGAGTGCCACACAGGCTGCAGAGGATGACCCCAGCAATGCCCACTCCATAGCACAATGGGGACATGGCACACCAGATATCCCTCTCCTGTAGGCCCCAGGCAGTGATATCAGCCCATGCTGTGCCCCATCTCCTACATCATGAGCCTGCAGGGACTTTTTGAGCCCCTCTAAATTCTTTAGGGGCTTTTCAGGATGTCAGCCAGCACTGACTGCGCTCTAGAGAAAGGCTCCTGCGGGGAGGATGCTCTTCAGTGCAGGCAGACAGAGGGAGCACAGCTGGGGAGTGAGAAAATCCAACCAGGAGACAACAGCCCCTTGCAGCCCTGCATGCTCCTGCCAAGGGACACGCAGAGCCCTGCAGAACCATGCCTTGCAGCCATGGTTGTGCTTCGAACCTCAGCTGCAGGCACCACACTGCCCACCTACCACAGCAGTACAGCACTTCCCTTACAGTTCCCTAAAAGCAAAGGTGTATTACTCCTGGAATTGCTTAATGCAGTCTTAGGTGCCAAGTGTCTGTATTCAGATGGCTCTGGTTTAACCAACAATGTAGGCTTCCTTCTGCCCACATGTGTGTGGTTGTTTTTTTCCTCCCACAAATGTGAATTGCACGATTTATTCTAGTTAGCAACTGTATCAGTGTCTTGGCCACAGATACATGAGAGAATGAATTTATAACAAGAAAAGGTGCAGGGCACAATTATTTGTCTAAATGGGATTAAAATTAGGGTTGGAGTGTACATTGAATCATCTCAATTTATCTCTGAAGAGAAGAAGAAACAGCAAATGTCTTGGCGCCTGCAAGCAAATTATTTCTTTCCCCATCATCTCTCCCAAAGAGCACTCCTTCCATTTGAGAGCAGCCTCACACAGACACTGGCACTGATATCAGAGAATTAAACAAAATAAAGGGGAAAGTTATAATCAATAGCTTTTTTTCTAGCTCTATCCACATGAGGAGGGCTGGTTATACTTATAGAAACATAGCTGGGAATGTTATAGACTAAACAACACAGGAAAAGGAATGAGGAGGCAGTGGGGAGACAGAGATTGAATTTAGCCTAGAAAAATGCATTTTGATACTACAGGTACAAAAAGCTTTCAGCTTTCTATAGAAGAGTCTGCTAAATTAAAAAGTGTGTGGAAGCTGGAAGTGAATGTTTGGGGTGGGGGCACATTCCCTCACAGGAAAAAAATGGTTAAAAAATAAAAAAAAAAAACAAAACACAAAAGAAAAACAAATAAATGCATACTCTCAGGCAGATTAGGCATCAGAGGCTTGATAGACACACGTGCACCTCCAGAACCAGAGGTGTTCCAAGAAACCATCTCCAGTCAGTTAATGGCTGGAAACGTGCCCCCTCCTACCCCAGGCAAATTAATATTTTTGTCGTTGTTTTTCTCCAGATGTGAAAAGGTTTTGCACCTGCACCTGGTGTGGGTACCTAGATCACTGGAGTGGGGTGTCTCACAGAAACCCCATGTACAGTGTGGCAGAGAGGAGTTACAAAAACTAGTGAAATGCAACTAGCAGATGCTTGGAACACACTCCATGCAGTCTCTACTGTCATAAAGAGACAGGGCAGTCATTTTAAGCTGTATGAGCTCACGCTCTGACAGTCTAAAAGAAGAAATATTGTCAATAAGCCAGTCATAACTGGGTAATTTAATTTTTTTTGGGGGGTGGGGAATGAAAAATACTGTTTTTATAAACAACACAAGGAGTTTCAAAGCTCAGACAAGCCTCACTTCCAAAACCTGTACCATCCTAGATACCCCCAAATCCTGACCAACCCTTGGCTGCTCCCCAGAATCTATTCAGTTTTGGCATGTCCCTTTGCCAGACTCATAGACGCAGCTCCCTGTCCAGACAGAACCGCAAACCGGCCAACCATGGTGTGTTCTGTAGGAGACTGACAGAACAAAATACACATTCACATATTATTTTTTTGGTCTGTCAAGGCTTTTCTCTTCTTTTAATTTTAGTCAATAAAACAAAAATTTTCAGGATAAAACAATTTTCTGACCCCAGAAAACCTAGACTGCTGTCTGAAACAGGATCTTCAGCTCATCTCACCCTTGCATAAACAAACAAAAATGGACAAGTGAATTGCTTGAATGAAAGTTCCGTAACTGCTCCCTGACATCTTTAGCCAGAATTACTTGTGAAACTGAATTCCACTTCCTCCATGTCATACTCAGTTTAGCACATGAAAGTATGAGTACCAAGAGTTATGACAGTACCTACCTCAGCTCCCCATCAAGACCAAATTATCTGTCTGTATTGAAGACAGGAGCTCAATGTCTTCTGCTGGAACATGGAAACTTCACCTCAGTTGTAGGGCATCTGAGTATAAAACTAATCTTCTGACATACAGCAGTAACTGTACAATTTCAAACAATTCACTTCAGAGGTTGGAGTTCTGGATTTCTAACAGCTGATTGTTAAAGTCACATCAGGCTGTATCTTTGGATTTCCCAAGAACATAACCATAGCCCCAGACCTCCCAGATACCTGACATCGGGAAGGTTGCAACATCATCTACCCTGCAGTCACTGCACACAGGCTTAAGAGTGACTCCATCTTAATTCAGTTCTTTGGCTGGAATTAAGATACTGCATCTGATCTGATTTTTTTCTTACTGCGTTGCTTTGAAACAAAACATACATTTTCTAGAGTTGGTGCCTAACAAGATGCAAAGCCGAGGTGTGAGCACAAAGGAAAGAGACATTTATAAATGCAGAGAAACACCATGTGAACACATACCAGCTGCCTGATACATACAAAATCATTAAAAAAAAAAAGACAACTGAGTCATTATTTTAGAGTTTTGCTATATTTTCAATTTGAAAACAACTACTATCTAACTAATGTCATTGGAGAAGCTTCCATTGGAAACACTGGAAAGCAGAAACCTCCCAAACATCCTACACAATTTCCTATCAGAATTTTTGTGCAAAGTGTTATCAGATAACAATATTTACCATGTACAGTAATTATGAAAAACTCTGAGATTGTGTAATTATGTATTTTAATTACGTGATCTGATTAGCTTTTTTAATCACTTCATAAAAAGAAAGGAAATTCACTGAGGTTGTCAGAAAGTTAATAAAAATAAGGTAATTCACAGCTAAGGCTCACCATGGTGCCTTTCTAACTACTTCCTTGCTACACCCTACTGTGCCTAGGTATTGGAGGTCAACTATAAGTATTAATTTCCTTACTTTTATTAACTTTGGTGACAACATTTGTACTCTTTTGGCATTGGGGTTCTTTGTTTTGTTAGAAAATGCTCTCCATTTAGCTGAATGATATTTTAAGAGATGGAGACTCCTCAAAACCAAGAGCCTGGTTGACCTGAAACACACGCAGCGCCCCAGCCTTGCCCTACTCTGTCCCCAGCCCCTTTGCAGGGATGTTAGGGGAAGCCACTGCCACATGGTCACTATCACACCATGCCACACAAGCCGCACCAATCTGGCCCTGTGGAATCTGATCTGGCAATGTGGAACAATACAGTAACATAGCTGGAGGATCATCCTTGGTCACATTAAATCAGAGAGATCAAGATGCGGGGCAACACAACACACTGCTATGAGAAGATGACGGAAGTCAGCAGAAGAATCGGATAGATGGAGGCAGGCAGCTGAACCCAGGCTAGGTAGCAGAGACAAGGTGGGTGGCAGCAAATGGTGCTTGTTCTGACATGAGGGGCTGGGCTCTTCCAGCCGCAGTGGTCACGACAGCACACAGGCCTGGCCTGAGGAAGTGCAGCAGTGACATGCACAATGTGTGCAGGAGCCAGGGCAGCCAGCTGCCTGCTCTGGGCAGCAGCAATCACCCAGGGCTCCAGCTACGAAATATAAGCAGCCCTGCTACCGCTGCTCACCGTGCAAACGAGGAACTGATGGGTGCATGGGTGTGTGGAGGGAGCTAGGGCATGAGGACAGAGGTGCAAGGGGTATGCCACCCTCTTCCCCTCTTAAGGCAGGACAAAGCTTGGCTGTTTTGGCTCTGGAAAACAACTTTTCCAAATTTTGGATACAGTTCTGCTCTAAGGAAACATTTTGTTTATATCCAAACTGGGAATCTATAATGTAATACTTGGCTATTGGATTCAGCAGCTCTGTTTTGCTCATTTTTGGTTCACCCGCTCCCCCCTCCAGCCCTTCTTTATTTTCCTCATTCTTTCTCTTTTTACCTTTCCACCCCCTCTGGGGAGAACAAATCACTTTGGGAGGTTTAATGGACTGACAAGAGCAGAAATCGAATCGGGATATGCACACATGGGCCAGGCACATCAGAAGCACTCGCAGTGCGATCCATGTGGGCTGCCCCACTTGTGACCCCAGCTGGGCCGGGCACCCCCCTCCTCATCAAGGTGAGATGGGCTGAGGTCCTTTGCCTCGCACAGGACCTTGGTGCTGCTTCCTTCAGGAGGAGAGGCTGCCAGATGCTGACAAGCCAAGAGCAGTTATTTCAGGAGACTTTTTTTAATATAGAAACAGCTGACACAAAATGCATCTCGCTGGGGAGGGAAACCATGCTCCCAGAAGTAAAAGACCACTAAAAAGCCTCATTTTTTTCCAAGAGAAATCTAAAACAGTTTTGGGCCAGATATCACTAAGGTTTTTTATTTCCATTTTTGGAGACTTGCACTGCGTCCTTCCAGTCTTGCCCCATCCGTTGAGAATATTAAGAGGCTGCTGCAGCCTCAAAGGGGCAGATGTGGGCAGATTAAGAGATGGTGTAAAGTGCTTTCAGAAAGTAGAAAGAGCCTCAAAGAAAATCTCAGACAAAACGGCCACTGGTGGGAAGCCACACTCAAGCCTCCCCACAAGCAGCACACTTCTCTGAGAAAGGTCTCCCCATACCATGCACCATCCCTGGGGCAACGGGGGCTCACAGTCAACTGCTGCGTGGGGAAAGACATTAAGAGGTGGAGGGCACAAAATGATTTAAACAAGGTTTTGTACAGAAAATGGAAAACCTTGTGTGCAACGACATGACTCCTTTCCCTTTGTACACCATTTGCTGTTACAAATTACGTTTGCAAAATACAGCTTTCAGTATAGTGCAGCCAAAAAGCAACCTAACAGCATAATTTTCTTCCTGGGTATTTTACTTTTGAATTCTTCTGCAAACAATGAAGCGGAGATTTGGAAAAAAAAAAAAAAGGCAAAAAACAAAACAAAACAGGAAAACAAAGAACCTCTTTCTTCCTATGTGCTTGTAAACCTGGGTAAACTTACAAGAGACCATCTTTTAAACAACCAACGTAATCTACTCTTGCTTGTGGTGCAGGCGCTGGCTACTGCCAGTAAATCTTAACTGCACACAGTGAGTGATACCTGACACTCTGCAAACTCGGTACTACAAAGAACTCGCTCAGTTGAAGGTATTTGTAGTATTTTTCTTTCACTCTTGCCTGTATTTTTGCTTTTGCACTTTTATATGGCATCTCTACTCAATGAAGCTGCAGTACATCCATGACACTTACTTTAAAGCTTGTTTTTCTGTGCAATTGAACAGCATAAAAAGGACCATGACACTATGTCTTTTGAAGTAAATTTCCTGACTGATAGTGCAGATTAAGGGAGCTATAAAAGACAAATACTGAGAACAAATATCAGTTCTTTACAAAAAAACAAAAGTATTTTCTAGCATGAATCACAACCAGTCCCTGACCCAAGATATTCAAAGAGAAAAATCTCTACCCTTGCACATACTCAGGCCTTGCTGTTTTGACCTCATCTCCAAACAATCCGAACACTTTCCAGGATCCTGTTCTACAACAAGTTATTTTCTAATAGAAAGCAATAATTTTAAAAGTTACCATGCATTACTGGTTTCTCTCATTCATCTCCATTTATGTTTTTAATTTTGTTTCTTTCTGCCATTTCTCCATCTCTTCCCAAAGCCAAATTATTAGACTGCAAATGGGGGGCAGGTCCAGACACCCAACGGGAGAGCCAAGATCATCTCTCCTGGGCAAACTACCATAGTGAATTCAGTGACTCTCTGTGATGTTTGCTGGTACTAGGGAATAATATTTCCCTTGGGCACTTTCTGGATAGAGTCTACCACCTGGGTTAAGTCATTATTACAATCAAGCAGAAAAAAAAGGGGAGGGAGAGAAAAGATGAAAAAAAACACTACAGCAAGCATCATTAAAGCTCATCAAAAGTGCATTAGAGAACACCTGATAATATACTCTGAACATTAATGATCCTTACAATATACCGTATTAATGCAGATGTTATCTGAACTCATGGAAACAAAATTTTCCATTCAGACATTTCCCTAAAATAGGCATTGGGAAAAAAACCTCTCTCAAAACTATGAGTTGCCAGCACATTTTTTTCTGTTTCCAGGAGTAAATAAATGAAATAACACCTCCAGACCTGTGTGTTGTTGATCACAAACCTCAAGCAAGTACTCTGACTTTGGGGTGCTTGTTGGCATCCACTGACAACATGTTACAGTTAAAATGGATGATGGCAAGCCAATATTAATAAAAAGGCTATGGTTGTGTTGGCTTAAATTGGACTACTATTGCTACTAAGATCGATTTTACTGGAGCCTTAAACTCTTAGATGCTGGGCAGCAATTTCCCTTGCAATTCACATTACAAGGGAGACACATGAATGCCACAGAATTGATAGTATGACTCTGTTATAAGGTGCTAAGTGCCAAGTTATAGCAAGAACAGCTTAGTTGTCTGTAAAGCCTAATACTTCAACTCAACTGAAATGGAGGTCAAAAAAATTAATTCTAGGCACCGCTTAAGTCCTGTGTTCCTCCTTTACAGAGGCTGCAAATCATGTCAAGTTCTGCATAAATAGGTTTTGTGGGGGTATTAAAGGGTGAATTACTGTCATCTAGGTGCTAGTGCTTAGTAAAGCAAGGACTATCAAACCCATTTTGCCAAAATCCAATGTGAACTACTGCTCTCATAGAAAGAAGGTCACCCAGCCAAGAACACTTCCTAACAAAAGTGATGAAACAAAACAAAAGATCTCCAAAATAAACATAAATTCTTACAAATGAGTGGTTTACAAATACAAGTCACCCCTAAAGACCATTCCCTTATTGCTACTTGAAAGCTGAAGAGAAATCTTTTTCCTAAACAAGGAGCTGAAAAGGTCTGCAGCATCTCAGAATTACTTCTAGAAATAAGGGAAGCAGGAATTATTTTTAGTGCAGCTGAGAGGCCAGGCATATTTCAGGCAATCTCCCAGAGCCTGCTTCTATACCATGTGGGACATAAACCCACAAACTATGAAAGAACCCAAATCAGTACTGTTTTCTCAAGTGACATCCATTATCCCTCATCTGAGAAAATTAACACATGTATCCAGAAGCTCAATAAACTAAGCTCAGAGCTAAAAGTCTAGGATTAACTCTTTCTGTGTCACAATAAATGCCATCTTTTAAGTCAGAAAACTGTTAATATATTCTATTTCATATTCAGTGCTTTTGCCATTTGAAGCGAACAGGGGCATCAAAATACATTTACACTAAAGCACAGTTTCAAAATGTTACAGTACACAGGGCAACTGAGAATTTCCAAATTTCAAACAGCTACAGTGATAAAAATGGAGATACAGAAGGGCCATTAGAGCAACACATGCTGGTTTGGGTAGCATTAGGAAGAGTGGGACAAAATGAATAAAAAACAGCTTTTGTGCAAAGTCTCTTATTTTTTGACATCGGAGTTAGCCACTGTATCTAGCAATAAGATACTACGAATGGTAAATACGGGCACCCTTTGTTGGTCTGCCAGCTTATTTCTACCACAAATGCTACTTGAAGATTTCTGTTTGGGCAAGAGTTCAGTGCTTTTTTTCGTCTTCCTGATCTACCAAAAGATAGAATATTCAATGGATCTGGTATATTTTTGTCTTCTTTTTACTCAGATTAATAAATCAGATGGTATGCAAATCTGAATGGTACTTATTCTGAAGAGTTAAGCACAACACCTAGAATGACTGATAAAGCTAAATTTACACCTAAGTACAAAGAGAACTCCAGGCAAGTATTAATTCTAAACTGAGTTTTGCTGCAGCGTACACACAGTCTTGCACTGTGACATGCTAACATACACTCCCAGGTACCCGGAACAAAAGCAAAGAAGACTCTTCTCGACCCCCCACATGCATTGTACCAATCTGTGCTCTGATTGCTAAATGAGGAAACCAGTAAAGAGCAAGCCACACTTTCTGACGTTGGCAGGCAACTTTCTGCAGTCCTCGTTTTATTCCTCCCAGCATCACGGAAACGGATCTTGCATCTAGTGGCACATCCTTCTCAGAGACCCTTTGCTCACTAGCTACCCAGCAAGAGTGCGGGAAACACAATGTCTGCAGAACAGTGAATTCTGAAACAGGGATAATAATAATAATCTGATCATTACCCCAGTCCTTTAAAAATTGGACCCCCTGGTGAGAAGCCAAAATGAAAGATCAAAGGGGGCCTACACAAGCCGGGCTCAGAATCAACATTCGGGTGAGAGCCCATCACCTACTTACCCTGACAGCAGGCAAGAAAAGTTGGAGACATCTGCTTGGGGGCCAAGGGTCAGGCTGGCTGGGGCTTGCACTGCACAGCACAGGATGGAAATGTGTGTATAGATTGGGTGTACGTGTCCAAGCTTCAGTAGCAGGGGGGCTGCAGGAGGGCCTCTCTGAGGTCAGAGGCTGCCCTGTTCTGGATGCAGCTGGCTCCAGACAGACCCACCACTGACTGTTCATCACTGGACTGCCTATAACCCCCTATTTCCCAGCCCTTCTTGGCATAATTTAAATTAATTTTCCCCAAGTTGAGTCTGTTTTGCCCATGACAGCAACTGCTAAGCAATCTCCCCCTCTATTATCTCAGCTCATGAGCTTTTTCATCTTATTTTCTCTACGTGTGATGTTGAGTGAGAGAACAGCTGGGTGGGCATGTGGCAGCTGGACAAGGTTAACCCACCGTGGTGTAGTGTAGAAGACTGCAAAAGCCTCCCTAAAATAAGAAAGACTAGACAATACTTAAATCTGTAGCTATTTCTTTGTGTGTCTGAATTTACTGCTTGTATGAGAGTATGCATTCTATTCAAAACATTTCTACAGGAAATGTGAAATGCAAAGACTTGCAAACAGTGCACTACTGCACTCCCAAACTCGATGCTCTGGTTACCATTATGGAGCTCTCAAGGTCACTGCTGCCTGCACACTAGTTAGATATGACACTATTTCGGCTGTGCTGGTTCCCCTGAGCTAAGAGGGTGAGATTTTTCATGGAAGAAGGGAGCAGCAAGTTGTTCCACAGATAGCTTAGAAAGAAAAAAGAATATCAGCAAACGTACTGCATGAAACACTACCCAGACTGATTCAAAGACAGGCTTCTGTGTGTGCAGAAGTATGGAGGACCAAAAAGCGAGAAACGCTTCAACGTTGCTGCAACTTTTAGAAATAAAAAATCCATCAATGAAAGAGAAACTTCCATAGTTTTTTCGTATAAAAGAACTTTGATTTCTTGGAAGAATCAATAAGATTTGATTACTGAAAATGGCAACATGAACATAAACACCCTTCAGGCATCTCTCAAGTACCTCTGCAAATCACACAGCAGTGCTAGGCACAGGCCACTGCTACTAATCTCGTCCTCTCTCGCACAACAGATGAGCTTTCTGAAGTTGCAGTGGATGAAGAAACTACCAGGTTGAAAACAGTGCCTTAGCTAAAGAGTGCTGTTCACAACAGGCTTGTGGCCTGGCTGGGGATGTCACAGAGAAGCTGCTTTTAAAACCTGGTCACAGGGGTTACTTCAGCAGTTGAAATATATGAGGCGAGTGGTATCTGTACACCACAGAACATCCAGTGATCTGAAGTGGTTTTGATAGTTGGTTGAAGAAGGGCTGCTCTTCTGTTATTCTGTGCCAGGATGCTCAACAGGAAAACATATATTCAGGACATCTTTGGAGAAGTCAAAGTATCAGCAGTCCCAGCACACAGCCCCACACATTCACACATGAGGCTTCATGACGTCCCTTTCATCAACATGTATTCTTGTGCTAACCTCAGCCTAAAACCCTGCTGCAAGATCTCCATGAAGCTGCTGAAGTTAAAGACTGACTGATTTCTCATACATTTCTATTATACTGATATAAAAAAGATAATGCAGCCTTCATAAAATAAAGGACTAATTAAACTCTTCAAAGTACAAGTCCACACTTCTTAGTGTGACCAATGAAGACCTAGGCGATTTGAGCTCTTCCTTTGACTTCAGAGAGAAAAGATGACTGCTTTCACTAGAAACATTTGCCACACTCTCAGCCTTCAAAACAGTACTTGTAATTATTTTCCAACTTCCAGCAAGGGAGGGGAGGAGACAGGATTATCAACTCTATCATCTGACTACAGCAACAAACATGTCTGGTAGAAGTTGACCTTTTTTTAATCAAGGACTGACTTGCTTTTGATCTCTGAACGGAAGATACTTAGTTTGCAGAGACTCACGTTCATTCTCCTACAAGGATATGACAAAGCCTTGTGGATGTCTGGCATGATCAAAAGGAAACATGGCAATAACACATCAACACACAAATTATTGCAGCCTCTTCCCAAAGTGAGTATGTGCAGGAGAACCCACATTCCACCCATCCCCATGGTTCAACTGGGGGACACGTGTACCAATACATAGCCCCTTGAAAGTGAGGGGTCTATTTTGATTTTTTAATCACAAATGCTTGTTATTAATTACTTGTTACTTCTGTTATAGTATGAAGCTTAACTTGACTTCTGCTGCAAGAATACAAGTCATGAAGGTGGTTTTCTTTTTGATAATATGGAAAACTTTACTTCTAAGTAAGGAAGGGAGACCAGGGTCACCTTACAATCCACACCAATGGAATTACCTCTTGGGAGCAGTACACATCATTGTGTCCCATCTTGATATCGATACTATCCTTGTCAGACACTTCATGACTAAGCAGCATATAAAGAAACTATAAAGAAGGAATAGGACAGTACAGTTCAGCTATTCAATAAAGCGAAACTAAGAAACTATCTTTTCTCATGGACTCTTGAAACAAGATTTTGGAAAAAGATATATTGAGTCTTACAGGTAGAAGCAGGTGCTCGATGGCCCACAATAAGGTTATTTAACTTCTTTTGTGAATCCAAACCAAACATTTTCAAGCATAACAATTTCAGCAGACACATGAAAAAAGCCCAGTTGAAATTTTCTTAGCGGTTGTTCTGTTAAGTCAGACATTTTGTTTACCATAATGCGGTATCTACAAGTTAATGCAAGCCATAACCCCAAAGGAAGCCATCCACTTCACATTAGCTATATCCTCCCATCCTGTCTATGGGGTTTTTTTACTATGAAACAGCAACATCAAGAGACAGCTCTGTACTTCCTCACAGTTGCACCCCACTAACACAAGGATTTACTGCTGCACTGAGGGAGCCATATGGAGTCATAGCACTCTTCTTTCCCGTCCCCTTGTCCTATTAAAGCTGAGACATTTAATGGGCAGTTCCCCTTAAGACACACATGCATCTACAAACATCTGGCAACTCAAGAGCCAGCAGCTCTTGATATGTTCTATGATTTCTCCGGTTTAACCTGTGATTCAGCTTGTTTCCAGACTGCCAGTTATTTCCAGCAGTAAGTGTTACGGCACTCGCCCCGTAACGTTTTCATCTGTGCAGACAAGCTGTCTGCAGTTGTAAACAAGAGCAGAACTCTGCTCAAGCTTATTTCTAGGCATTAAAAAGCACAAGTCTAAAGAAGCAGCTCCACCCTCTCTGTTCATTAGAACATACCCTGTCACTCCATTGGGAATATTTATTATGATGGTCTGTAATCCACATAACATCTTCTGATGAAGTGTCAATCATTAACAACTTTGACTGTTGAAGCTCAAAAGCAACAGCGAGGACAATTCATAGAAAGCAACTTCCACAAAAATCCACCTTTACGAACCCACCACCCTGCACTAGCAGACACAATCGCTTATTTGTACCTATCAGCTTTGATGGTAATTGCAACCCACTTGACACTTCTGTTGAAAGGGTCAAGAAATCTGATAAATATTCAACTAAATCTAAACGCAATAATCCTACTTATCTTGAAGTTACCACCTCTAAAACGGTTTCAAAATATTTGTGTGTTAAAGAGGGGGAGGGGGATGAGGGAACCCTGCTTCTGAAACCAGAATGACTGAATCACTGCATTAATGAACACAACTTTTTTTATTTTTCAAGTTCAGTGAAAGAATGCCGTCTATGTAAAATTTTGATCCCACATTACAAAATAATTACATGATAATTACATGAGCATTAAGATGTCTACCCCCCGAGTAAAGCCACTGCACCCAACCGCTAACTAAGGCAGGCCTGGAATGTTTCAGCTTATTAAGGAGAAATCCAGCATTGAGCAAAACCTCCAGCTGAAGCAGATTTCCACTCTTTTACTCCTCTGATTTCTAATTAATAATTAAAACGTGTTCCTTTCTTTGGAAACCCAATTAGACTTGTGCATCAGCCTGAAAACAAACTTTTTTTAGTAGCTAAGCTACTTCTCATGGTTTAATGGGGCGGCAGAAATGTTTTCTACACAGCTCCACTGACACAATTCATTTATTTCTTTCCATTCTACACTGGATATTGTAATCCATCGCCAACAATATAAACATTACATTTGCACAGCTAATTAGGATGTTGGCAGTGTGAATTAGTGACCCTCTGATTCTTCCAGTCAGGGCTGCCCCTGCTGCCTGCACTACTTAGGATTCACAATTAGGCAATTATATTTCCAGCATCTTTTTTCCACTCTAGTGTTACCTCTTTCCTCACATTCAGTATGACTCTGTATGCACCAAATGAAGAGTTGTGCTGTTTTATTTTGGGGTAGTGAGCAGGGGAAGGCAGGGGGGAAAGAGGAAGGAGAAAGAGAGGGAGCGAGGAAGGGAATCATGTTCACTCCTTTTTCCTTTCAACCTCTGCTAAATCAACATCAGAAAATGACAGAGGGTCTGGAAGACTGCAAATTATCTCCATAAATGTTTTAAAGAAGTGATTACGCAGAGTGGGTAGGAGATATAGTCTGCCTGGGAATGAAGCGAAGGGAAAGAGGGACAAAACAAATAAACCCTGTCCCCGGGTGCAGCAGGCTGGGACTGAATCTCCACACAGGTCTGTGGTCATTGAGCTGTCCCCAGCCACAGGATGATGACAAATTGGAGAGAATTCAGAAGAGGGCAACAGAGGTGATTAATGGGCTGGATGGACTGATTTATGAGGAAAGGTTAAAAGGTCTAGTTAGATGTATCTTTGTTAAATAACAGCTAAGGAGGGTGCAGGAACTGCTTACAAGGGTTTCACGCATGGTAAACACCCTTAATGCATTCCACCAAACATGTTGGGAAGGGCAGGAGGAGATCAGGAACAAAATTTGACGCTAGACACTGGAAGACATCCATAATAAATGTTAGAAAGGAGCCATTTCCAACAGGAAGCACTAGAAACCTCATCATTCGAGAGCTGTAAGGGACAAAGCACTAAGAAAATACACTGCAGGAGATAATGCCTGTTTTAATGTTGATGCTTGTTTAACTCACTGACTAATGTACACTGTGGAGATCTGGCATCTTTGTTAAAGCACAGTGTCTATCTCTGAATTCTCCTCTGCTAAGTTCTCCATTTAAATAATTTATTATTAATAGTACTACAAACATTTTGGGCCAAATACATGCCAACCCACATCAGATCCCAGTCCACAGATGAGGAATCCAGAAGATCCAAGAGTGCCAGTGAGGGCAAAATTAAATCTTTCCATTCTCAAATGTTCTCAAACGTTAACCCAATGGTTTCAAAGTTCTGTAATCAAAACCAAACAAAACCTACCACCCCTCCAAACTAAAGAATGGTTTAATTCTGCAAAGTGGTCTATTTTCTGCTTTAAATATGGAGTCACTTTCACGTTCTAGGAAATCAAGTGTTTCAGAGCAAATTAACCTTGGCATTTGTGTGACTGAAGAATGAAAATAAATCAAGAGAACTAAATTGTTAGAAGTAATGAACCTGATATTCTTACTTACACCCAAGTCAATTAGGAATACTGCCGTTGAGTTAAGCCCATGGAAATCTACTGAAGTAAAACTGTAATAAATTAGCAGAGGACCAACCCAAACATATCCAGAGTGACACATTTCCAGACCATGCGCAGAGCTCAGCCCATGGAGAGAGGAAGCGATGATGGCAGGAGCAGCAGCTCCATAGCTGCTACAGTGCTAGCAAAACTGGAAAATCCACGTGCTGCAGGCCCTCTCCATAAACCACAACAGAAACCAGGCCAGACTGTAGTACTGTTGGCAAATCATTGTTTGAGGAGTAATTCCACCTCCAGTTCTGCACTGCAAATATTCACAAATACAGCTATACGTATTGCCTATAGAGCCGTGAAACATTTCGACTTGTACAGTGATCTGTCCATCATCTTTCCCATGCATGAGACTACACACAGCTTCAAGCTAGCACAGCTGGACCTCCAGGTGCCAGATTAGGAGAAACCAAAAAGGTCCTTTTCCAAGAAAAATACAACATTCCTTCCCCCAACCCCTACTCACGTGCATGGGGGAGAACCAAGCAGGCTTGAGGGGCTTTATTTATTCCCTGCTACATGGCCATTACGCTCTACTGTACAGATCTGATTCTGCCAAATTCTGTCACTTAATGTTTTGGACATAAATTACACAAAGAGATCAGGGACAAAAATACAGTAGACAACAGATGCTCTAATCTACAGTGTTTTGGGTTTGGTTAGGGCTTTTTTTCTATTTGTTTTTTCAAAACTACTATTTCCTTTACTATTACCTTTATTGGATATACAGTTTCATTTATTTATTTGGTAGGCGGTAATGTACCAACATGTTCACTGCTATAAGAAATAACAGTTTTCCCAAGCTTTGCCATTTAAATACTTTCCAAAATACTTTTTAATTTAATTTCATTTTATTTTTTTTTACTTTTTTTACTTTTTAATTTAAATACTTTCCAAAATACTTTCCAAGATACTTTTCCAAATACTTTCCCCTCCTCACTGAAGGGACAGTGAACAGCAGTGCACAACAGTCAGTAATACACCAGTAGCACTATATAGAGGCTTTGTGTTCTGCTTATGCTCTCCTAAGTGCATCAGAGAGGTAAGGAAGGCAATAGCTTTATGCCTCAGTTTCCCCATCTGTGAAATAAGAAACATGACACTGATCTGCTTTGCAAAGTTTGTTTAAAATGTTACTGTGTGAAATGAAACAGCTGCGACAAGTGAGCATCTGAAGTTGAGCTTTCAACTAATACTACTAACATTCAACTGAACTTCAAGTACAGCTTCTCAATTGGCATCATTAAAATTATTTATACAAAAGCTTTACACATCCATGGAACTGAGCTCTTTTGTGTGGTTTACAGTACATTACATCACTATACATCGGCACAAGTTTCATGGCTTTTAGAACAGACTGCAGAAAGCACCAAGAGCAGAAAACTCTGATAAAAATCTGGAACAACCTCAGCCCTTCTGAAACAACTATCAGGTCACAGAATCTACATATTACAGCAACATCATTGATCTGTCGTGAACTGAACAAAGCTTGTAGTTCAGAAGAGAAGGGAACAAGTACCAAGAGTCTCTCAGGAAATTTGTGAATGTCATTTTAATTTGAGATTTGACAAGGCCCAATAACACTTGTTCTTTTCAGCTTTAGCTAGTCACTGGGTCTGTCACTAGTTCACCGCAACAAAAACTCAGTGATGCATTAACACTTCTCGTTACTAAATTCAAAACAGTTTCTCTTTTACCAAGGCTTTAGCCATGTTGCCTTGTTAACCCAGCTTGCAGAATATGACAGCCTCTTCACAAAAAATCTTAGCCCCAGAAAGAGTTAAAAAATTATTCAAATTTGCCTTTGGTTTTATATGTTTATTTCCAAAGCATTTACAAATTATATTTGTTTAACAGACTGGTGTATCTAAATCTTTTTAGCCACATGTATCACTCACCAACATGATTTTATTACAGCAGATACGTTATTAAAGCTTAACCTTGCACTCAGTCACTAATCAAAAATAATTCAAGCAAGCAAATCAAATGTTCCAACTTCACTAAAATCTCCGCCCTTTAAGCAACAAATAAAGCCTGGCTGGTGTGCAGGAAAACTTCCATGGATCAGTGTACCCACAGCTCACTCAAATCAGGCACATTTCTTAAGTCTAAATTTAGCTTCTTGCATTTCTTCAGAACGTTAATTCCTGAATATTGTGTTGACCCTACTGAGACTGTTGAAGTGCCAGATCTTAAGGCTGCAGTCATACTGAGATTCATTTATGGCAAACGCAAGAAGTAAAGTTGCTGTAACACACAGGCAAGCAGCTAGGAATAAGCACACTAGTGAAAGGATCAAGCATTTAGAAGCTGAGATTCATCTTCCAGTAATGCTGGCAGTACTGTATCTCTGTATGTGCTAGTGCTAACGAGTCGTAGTTAAGCTACTTAACCAGTGAAAGAGAAAATGATAGAATCTTACATACACGTACGAAGGTTGATTTCAATGAGACATCACTTGGGTTTTCAAATCCCTCCTTGAGTGGAAGCAGGATCAATCACTGAGTGCTCATTTTGGACAGTATGAGACCGTGCCTTCACTCAGAAAATATGAGCTCCTAAAGCACTGCTGTGCCAGCGACATGATTCTGCAGCAGGGACACCTGTGTCCTCTCCGCGCTGGAGCCTGCTGCCGAGTTATGGCAGGTAGACAGGCTTCACCAGTGCACAACAAGTCCTTATCATCCCAGTGCGGTGCAAGCGCCACCTATTTTTGCCACTTCTCCTTGTGACAGAAGACTGAACAACTTCTGTTTCATAAATGCAAGTTTAAAATTTATATTATAACACCGAATCCACCAAAGCTGCCAAGAGACATTGAACTCATGGGATCTGTGAAAGTTTTTCACACCTGTGTTTTTCTCCTGTGCCTAATATTATGGGAGGCATTTTGGAGGATTTTACAATGCAAGTTTCAATGAGACACTTACAGTCTCCCTCAGGCAAATTGTCACAGCTGCAGAGGTCTGCTACCCAGCTGCCAATCAAAGCAGGCAGGCAGTATGTGCAGTGAAATCACAAAAAAGGCAGGCTTCATCAGAGTACTGAAACCTAACTAGAGCCTATCTGGGTGCGCTCGAGCCCTTAAAATAGGGTTTCTTTAGAAAGAAGAATTTTTTTCCTTCCTTTCCAACTCAAGGAAAGGCTCTAGTACTCATCGAGGAATGTGCTGGTGCCAACTTTCCAATTTCCAATTTCAATGCTTGTTTTGCTCTGTCTAAAAAAAGAAATTACATCTCCCTATAAGATTTTATTATTAGATTAGCTGATGCAGCTGGAAAAGTGGACAATATTACAGGTTTCATGTCCCTTTGCCAGATCTCCAAAGTGTGTCTACTTCTTCCAACTCTAGAAGCTGCTCCGGTAAAATATTATTTCTCTCTACAACCTTTCCTTTGTTTATTTCCTTGGAACACCACAGCTACAAAAACACTGGTATTAAATTAAAACTGTACTGGAAGAACTGAAAGAGAATTTTTCCTTCTTCACTCCTAACTCAGAAATATTCTGAGGGAACCCACTGAATTAAAAAAAGAGAGATCTGCAGACAAGGACAAACACGCAGAAGTTCAGCCCAAATGATAATCAAATGGGAAATTTAAAAGCACGTGGAAACAAGTGGCAAATTGTAAGCCATTTAGCAAAGTTAATTATAGGTATTCACTACATTTGGTCTTGGCCCCTATTCAGCATAGTATTTAAGTATGTGCCCAAGTTTAAGCAAGCGCAGGCTGAAGAGCCTACATGTCCAGTCATGTGCTGAGGCTGGGCATCTGCTGAAGTACTTTGCTGATGCAGGACCATAACATGTAATAAGAATCTCCCTGAAAGTTATTTAATAAACAGCTGTTATTTTAAGAACTACACAAACACAACACAAATTTATGTCCCTAAAAGAGCTGGTGTCACGAGAGTATAAATCCACATCTGAAGTTGTTTCAGACATAGAGGTGTGTATGGATATGTATTTTGTGAATGAAAATAAAAAAGCAGGCATTAAACTAAAACGTCATCAAACACATCAAGCTGCATATTGTCCTCTGCCCATTACCACACTTATCCTTTGCTGTCCTCACTGCTTCTTTGTTATTTCTTATCGACAATTTGTTGTATCTTGCCTCAAGTTAATTCTTCCCAGAAAAACAGGGATAATGTTTTGTGGGATTTTTTTTTTAAATTTGCGCCCATTTAGATTTGCTCCTGAACATGGAAAATAGTGACAAAATGTTCAAACATTAATGTTTAAGTGGCAGAGCAGCAGATTTCCAATTTTCTGAATTTCCAGATAGTCACAAATCCTGTTATGATAAAAAGCACTGGGGAACGCTGCTCCCCTGCCTTGATGGCATTTAAACAGGGTGCAGCTGCCTCAAGTCCTGAAGTTTTAAAATTCTGGGCTACCTATTTGCAGTCAGAGGCACATTTCCCGAGCGAATTGTGCTGTGACGACTGAACCTTGCAAATGTCACAGGGCCCCACTCGGGCAGGGTGCAGGCAGCAGAAGCAGAGCCATTGTTGCTGGGGCCCGAAGGGAGGAGACACCGCCAAGGCAGATGGGGACTGCGCTAATGCGGCACTTCCCCAGGGCTGCTACCCTCCCTGGGGACACCCCGGGGACAGGGCTCTGACAGCACCACCTGCCTCCCCAGGGTGTCGCGGGAGCCACCCTGCACTGCATGGCATGGCACATGGTGCCATATGTGCCACCCAAAAAAGCACGGCATGTGATGCTGCATGTGCCATCCCAGACAGCCTGGCAGGAGGGTGGCAGAGATGCCACCTAGGATAGTCTGGCAGGAGGGTGCCTCAATGACCCGGGGCAAGGGTGCTGCGGGTGACACCCTCCTTGGCTCAGTGAGGTTGAGTGCAGCTATTCTGCACGTCCTGCGATGAAGATGCAGTGAGCAGAGACAGAACGGGCTTCTGTGATTTCATGAAAACAATAAGAACCTGCAGCCCTTTTCTCCTGCTAATGTTACTAATAACCTCCATATTGTCATCTATCCTACCTGAGCTAACAGTTTATAAACCACCACCCGCAGCTTGTCCCTTATAGTTTATTAACATACACTAATAAACAGTATGCTTCACTCCCACTGTGCTGCCAAGTGAAGCCAGTCAGAATAACTGCATTAGCTTTACTGTTCTTTCTCAGCACATTTTTCCCACATGGGAACAATTAGGACAAACTCCCTCCAGATTATATTTAGAGATCCATCATATTTGCAGGAAAATAATAATAATAATCTTTTTTGCAAATGCATCTGTAGGCATCTACAGAAGATTAACCTGACTGACGTTACTAAAAGTGACAGGCTCTTAACCTCCTCGGCAGTTCCCCTGTGTGGAAAGGGTTAATGCTCCCCAGGCTCTGACTTACACCTATTATGCTCAAGTTTAAAAATAAGATGTGAAAAATGCATTATGTAAGGCCAGTACTGCTATCCTGCCCATCTCCTATTTTGGAATTAAAGATCATCATTGCTCACATCAAAGAGGCTGGGTGAGAATAAAAGAAAAGACAGGAACAATGAAAATAGCTACCCGACACAAACCAGATCAAAGGACCAGGCACAGAAAATGAGGAGCTAGGGGGTCCTTTAATTACTGTCCACATCCTCCAAGTCATGTGGTGAAAAAGAAGGGGAAAAAGTTTTGAAGGCCACTGGGTTTTGTCTTGCTGTGGCTCCTGTTTCCACAGCCTGTGCCAGTTCCCTACAAACTGCTCTGCTTTTTATTTTTTTTATTTTTTCTTCATTTTATTAAAGTCGAATAGGACTCCTGGACTCCCAAACTCCTCCCTTATGCCAGGAGGAGAAGGAAGGAGGGCTAAGAGGGGCAGTAGTGGAGATAGTCTCTAGCAATTGCCTGAAACAATTTGAGGAGGACTGCTTCAGGCAGCGCCCCAGGAGCTGCTTTGGGAAGGAGAGATCTGGCTACCTGAGGCTAGTCTTTATTTGCAGGCCTCCCGGGTTGAGAAAACTTCAAATTCACATAGGGCACTGCTCCATGGGGCAGCAGATCAAACCTGGCTACTAGCTGTTTGAGCTCAGCAGCAGAAAAAAGGATTGCTCTGGGACTGAGCCTAAGTAGAAGCATGATTAAACTTCAAACATATATCCCCCCCCCCCTTTTTTATACACAGCAGACAGTTATGGCTAATATTTCAATATGGACTTTAAAAATACACTGCAAATAACTTACTCCAGCATGCTGGCTCTGGGTTTAAAAATAATAAAAGAATTGAACTAGCTGTATTATTGCAATGAAGTTAAACATTCAAGTTTACCTTTCATGAATCATTAAGGGAATGTTATTTAAAAGGATCTCTTTTTATTTAACTGAGCCATCAAGATTAAAATTTGGATATCTGATCACTAACTGGCATGACACATTGCAGCATTTACTTCTATTTACATTTCCAATGCAGTGTGTTTCTCCCTAATTACTCTTGACTCATGTTTATTTTTAAAAGAGAGTATAAAAATAAGTGGAATAAGGAAATCATAGGACAATGATTTAAAAATTCACATGCAAGAAGCTGACCAAACTTTCTAGGAAATAATAGTGCTTTGTCATTTCTAAAATGATTTTGGAAAATAATAGCTCCGGGATGTTCCCAAGAAATGGTATTCGCTAATATAGATGCTAGCACTGGACACAGGCAGAAGTTGCTGAAGAGGAAATGTATCCCTGTCTCAAGTCAGTTTGCTTGGATATGTGCTGTATGCCATACTAGAGCATGAAAAACGTTCAAACAGAATTTTATAGACTTTGAAGAAGGCAGCTAATGTCACCAAGACAACATCTAGAAAAGGGGAACACAGGATACAAAGGCATCCTTCTTCCCATCCTATTTACAGCTTGGAATCTCCTTAGACAAGCAGTAAGGATGATCTTTTAAGAGGCAATTTAGCCTCCAAATGTCACTGAGTGCCAAGTTACTTCATCTTCTTTCTGATGAAAGTTGCCTCCATCTCTTCCAGCTCTTGGACACTAACATGCAGTGAACAGCCACTCTCTGGAGGACAGTTGAGGACTAAATTAAGCAAATATAAAGACTACAAAGCTGCCTTTCAAAGTGGGCATCATGCCTAGGCTCTACATCTAAGCAGTATGCTAGGTACATGTACCAAGTTCCAGTTAGCTGTCTTGCAAACATCCATGTTGGGAACCTTGCCCAAGCAAGCCTTCAAAGCTACCATAGCCCTGGTGGGATGAGCATGGAAGCAGTGGGACTGGGACACTTGCTTCCTTGTTACAGGTCTCAAAGTATCACATTATCCATTTAGATAGCCTTTTGATTGAGAGAGCTTCCCTTTTGGGCTTAGCCCCAAATGCTAAGAACAGATGAGATGGTTTAAGAAAGTCTCCAGGTAAAACATGAAAAGGATGCTTAGCATCCAGCTTCTGATGAATAGCTGCACTCAGTGAGCCACAAGGGCTAGGGAAATAAACACGGTCAATTAAATGAACTGATTGAAAAGAAATCAGAGATTGCTCTGGGGAAAAACTGAGATGCAGTCATACAGCCACCACGATCTTTTTGGAAGGTGGCAAATGGGGCAAAAGCCGGGAAGAATTGGAGTGCCTTACTCATTTGGCAAAAGGAGGCTGCCATAAGGAAAGAAATAAACATTAAAGGAAATAAAATACAAAGAAAAATCCACAATGGGTTCAAATGTGGGATCAACCAGCTCACTCAAAGCCTCCTGAAGCTACAGCACCGAGTAGGGAATTGTAGGGGAAACAGAGTAAAGGCTCTTCAGCAGATGTTCTGTTCTTTCCACAGACTGTCCCACAAAATGCGCTGGTAGATGCTCAGTAATCTTCTAAAACACTCCAAGATGAACTAACAAGAAGGAATTGACTGGAGTGCAAACTAATAGGGATGGTGAAGAATAAGACTAATTTTTTATCTCATCAGGAAAATACCTATGTGCCCATTCGTGGCAAGGAGTAATTTTCCAATAGTTCAGCTATTTTTGATGCATTTGTTCAAAAGACCTCAGAAAGATAGTGGGATCCTCAAACAGGACTGACAGAAGACCTCCATGGAGAGCATCTCCCTGTCTTTTCTTCCCTTTGCATGTCTGACAGTAGGTGCTGGGGCTACCGAAGCAGTGGTGTGCTTTGTCTGGGCTCTGATCTCAACATCATATATAACTGAAGAAGGCTAAGCACGAATGGGAAGCATGCTTCTCCCCTGGATAAGTAGTCTGGAAAGGCCATAAATGTGAAAGCAGGCTCCTGAGACAATGCCAGCATATCTAAAAATCAAACCTAATGAGCTCAAGCTGCCATCACTAGGAGCATGTGTGCCTTTTCCTGTCTCACTTTCTGGAAACCCATGGGTATTGCTGTATGGGGAGGGAAGTCCTAAAGTGGTTTTTGACTCTAACTCAAGAATAGGGCATTTTGCAGAGCTAGTCATTTACCAAGGGAACCCAATCAACATTTGCCGTTGGGATTTTGGAATTCTGATTTTGACTGTGGAAGTCAATCACCCGCTTAATTCTCACGTAACTTTGCTAGAACAGAGCACTCCTCATTATGCCCTTTCAAACTAAACCAGACACAAAACTCAAACTTCACATCTTGGTACAGATTTCTTTTTTGTGAGAAGGATCAACCACAGAATAATTTAGTCTGGAAGGGATATATGGAGATCTCCTCTATATAAACTTGTTCCCCAAAGCTATATCCCCCACAAGAAAGTCAAAGGGCATATTGCAGAAAATCTAATCACTTTTTTTTTTTTCTCCTTTTTCTTTTCTTGAGGATACTTTACATTGATGTTGGAAAACAAAGCAGACCAGTGCTCAGTGGTTGACAGAACTGCCTTTCCAAAAGCACGGAGAAGTAAAATAAAGTTGATGCACTTATTTCTTCCTTCTACTAAGTTTCTGATATTGTAAGTGTGGAGGATATTATCCTCTGCTGAAGTTACTCATTTCAGCTTACACTTCTCATTTCTTCTTCTGAGTTAACAGTCTTAGCCTTTGGGTTTCACTTATTAGTTGCTGCTTCTGGACACACTATTTTTATCAGTCTTTTTTACTTCTTCTCTCCTATGCTGCTTTAACAGTTCTCATCTTCCTATTGCTAGTTGCCATACTGCCTCACCTCCTATGTCTCTATCCCTAGTCCTGTAATTCTAACCCTTCATCTGCCATACAATCCATCAGCCTCCCTGATTTCAAGACCATGCTTACCTTTTCCATCTTCTCCTCTACTTCTCCATTGTCTCAATGGTCAGAGCATGTAAGTCTATTCCCCCCTGCAGTTATTCACTCTCATTGCCAACTTTTTTGTCCACTAGCTCTGTGAATCCAAGACCAAGGACAATGTGGGGCTATAAAATCATAGAATCACAGACTGGTTTGGGTTGGAGGGGACTTTAAAGCTCATCCAGTTCCAACACCCTGCCACAGGAAAGGACACTTTCCACTAGACCAGGTTGCTCCAAGCCCCGTCCAACCGGGCCTTGAACACTGCAAGGGATGGGGCAGTCACAGCTTCTCTGGGCAACCTGTGCCAGAGCCTCACTACCCTCACAAGAAAGAATTTTTTCTTCATATCTAATTTCAATCTCCCCTCTGTCAGTTTAAAACCATTCCCCCTTGATCTGACACTCTAGGCCCTTGTAAAAAGTCCCTCTCCAGACAATTTTTTGGCCCCTTAGGCACTGGAAACTGCTTTAAGGTCTCCCTGGAGCCTTCTCTTCTCCAGGCTGAACAAGCCCAACTCTCTCAGTCTGACACAGGAGAGGTGCTCCGGCCCTCAGAGCATCTTTGTGGCCTCCTTTGGACTCACTTGAGCAGCTCCACATCCCTCTTGTGTTGGGAGACCCAGAGCTGAATGCAGTACTGCAGAGGGGTGTCTCATGAGAGCGAACAGAGCGGATGAAAAACCTCCTTTGACCTGCTGGGCACATTACTTCTGATGCAGCCCAGGTACAGTTGTCTTTCTGGGTTGCAAGCACACTCTGGCAGCTCATGTTGAGCTTCTCATCCACCAACACCCCCACATCCTTCTCCTCAGGGCTGCTTCATCCAGTCACCCTGGGGCTGTAGTTGTGCTTGGGATTGCCCCAACCTAGGTTCAGGATCTTGCACTTGGCCTTGTTGAACTTCATGAGCTTTGCACTGGCCCACCTCTCAAGCCTGTCAAAGTCCCTCTGGATGGCATCCCTTTCCTCCAAATATAAATAGCCAAGATCAGAAAACAAAAAAGAAAAAAAGAACACAAAAAACTTTTTCAAAATGACAAGATCATGTACTTCAGAATGGCACTATTGCTCAGTCAACACTCTTTCAACCCAGCCCTAGCACAGTTGACAGAACAAGTTCACAGCTCTCCTGGCACACAACTTCAGTTGCATACAACTAAAATACTTAACAACTAAAATGTTTAATTCTTCTTAATTGTTATACAGACTGCCAGAATACAGTATTTATGTATACATGATTATCTCAAACATAAATTAACTGATGCCTTACTGAACTTGACCTTTTATACTGAGATACATACTCATACTAATAATTTTTTTATAACCATTTTTGCTCAAAACTTTGAAGTTTTTCAATTCTAAAAAATCTTTAAAGACTTATGTAAAGTACCTAATATAACTATAAACCTGATGAAATCTGCAGCCCTTTGAGTTTAACTTGGATATATTCCATCATGCTTCCACAGCACCAACTTAAAATAATCTGGTGAATTTCCTCCTTATCCTCTAAGGCAGAGGTAATGCTGTGGCTGTGACTTGAGTGAAACTTGCAAACTACATGGCAAGAACAACCCTAATTTCAGAGTATTCACCAGAAGACCTTAGTGACATTTTTGTCTGGCAATAGGCACAACCCACACCCAGGAATGGAAAGTGACCAGGGCTGCAAGGTCACACAGGCCTGTAACAAACCAGGAAAATGAAAATGTCCCCAGAAAATGTCCGGCCTTGTTGGACAGGGCCTTGGGTGACATGGTTTATTGTGAGGCATCCCTGCCCACGGCAGGGGGGGTGGAACTTGATGATCTTAAGGTCCTTTCCAACCCTAACTATTCTATGATTCTATGATTCCTTGAAAAGCAGGAGTTGCCTCACTCATAAATGGTCCAAGTTCTTACCAAAGGGACAGAAATCACTGTGGTGGTTTCCCTCTTCATTCTTCCTTTTCCTGCTCCTTTCCATGTTGATATTTTCCCTCCATCCACTGCCACCTCCCTGCTACTATTCTTCTACCTTCACCGCTAGAGGAACTCTCCCAGCTTTTTCCCTACTATGTTCTTTATCTGCTACTAGGATGTGGCAAAACAAGTATACAAGCCTGTTACCCAATGAACTACTCTCTTCCTTAAAAGTATCTTAACATACAGACGTCTGTTTCAAGAGAGAAATGTTCCTTTATCCACTATCCTAATCAAAATTGTGCCTTTTGAGCTTGCTCTGGGAAAGGCAAATAAATTGGAATCCACATAAGTCAGTTAAACAAACCTTAAGACCTTGTTCCTCTGCTGATGCTCCACTTGAAGCTCAAAAGAGAAAGGCACCACAATGATGCCCCTGCTTAAAACCTTTTTCAGCTGTGGCCTGTGGGCAACAGCTTGCTACTGCTGCAGGGGACCTCAGGAAGGGTGCTCCCCACAGCCCCACAGAGAGGCAGGGCAGGGGCAGGTTATTGTGCCCTGCACCATGGCAGGGCACAATAACCTCACCACTGCGTGGACACCCACAAGTTCAGCACGTGCAGTCGGGCCTGCGTTCCTCCATGGTGCTGGGGAGGGCTGTGCAGGCTGCCCGGGGCACATGCTTTAAATTAGCTGCTGTAATTCCCCCTCTGTCTCCAGCCTCACTGATAAAAATCACCCTGTTTGGAGGAAGGAGTTAAAACCCAAGCAGAGAGCAGGTGCTGCTTCCTGAGTCAAGTGAAAGCTTCCTTCTCCGGCAGCCCCAGCTCAGCACACATGCCGGGCAGCGGGCAGGCTGCCTGTAGTCACCTCAGCAACGGCCACTGCCTCATGTCAGCACTCACCCCAGTGTCTGCTGGCTTCCACAGTGATGCAGCCTTCCTCCCTCCTCAGAGGTACCTTGCCCCGCTTTGCCCTCCGCACAGCGCTGCCCACCTCCCTGCTTCCTACCACAGCCACCACAAACTTGCCTGCGCATCTTCCTCTTCCCAGGACTGCAACACCAACACCGCTTCCCACACCACTCCATTCCCAATGTAGCCCCACTCCGCCCCACAGAAACCCGCGTGGGTCAGGGGATCAGGTCCCACCTCAGCGTGAGGAGCATGGTGTGAACGTCCTGCTGCCACAGCTCCGCTGTGGTTGCAAGCGGGCTGAGGCACAGCCCTGCGCCTCATGCACCCAGTGCTCGCACTGGAGGTAAGACGGCACAGGAAAACCTGCAGTCACCACGGCAGCTTTCACCTGTGACTGCGAGGCCAGCAGTGTGTTTTGTTTCGGTTTTAAGTTAAAACCTGCCCCTTTTCATTTCAGGAGTTTGCTCATCAGAGGCCTGCTTCTCCAGCTGCCTGCAGCTGCCAGCTGTGTCCTAAGCTGACTCACACCCCAAAATGCGGCATCATTTAACACAGGAGACATCTTTTAAATCTGCTTCCAGCAGAAGCAGGTTTTGTCCTTTCCTTGCACTCCTCCCAGGCAGAGCTGGCGGCTCCAAGGGCGCTCGGTGCCAGCAGCCATGGCTCTGCCTCCCATAGCACAGCTCTGGCTCAGACCCTACTGTCAGTACATGCCTTCGCATGGAGGAGTGTGAAGGCAGGCAGGTGGTGCGCAGGTGCACATTAGATCCATGAATTTTACTCACTTTTCTCTACACAAATGACCTTACCTTGGTTTTAGCTTTGGTGCTTGTTTTTCACACTGCCATCTGCACTTCTGAGGCCAGCAGGGTGAGAGCACTGGCCAGACTTGGAAAGGGCAGAGGATGAAATGGGCACTTCTGAGCACTGCTCTGGAATAAGACATCTGACTGCACAGGGGTAGTTCATCAGGTATCTTTAAGGCTGAGAAAGTCAGTCACTCTGCCAGTCATACCGCAGTGGCCAAAGAGACCAGTCCTCATTACACATTTGTGGGCTTCATTATACTAGAACCTGGAACGTCAAAGAAGGGAGGTAGGCAGCAGTCACCCAGTAGGCTCTCAAGCCTACAAGGAAAAAGCAAAAACATCTTTCTGCACAAGGACCCTCTAATCTGAACCATGTACCTGCCTAAATTGATCAGCAATGGCCAAAGTGTTTACATGATGCCCTCAAGAAAGTCATCTTTCTTCCCAGCTGACTTTCCCTTTTCATAACCAATAGTCATGACAAGGCAGATTACCAGCCCTTTCAGCAGAGGAGATTTATTAGTCTGTTTTAATAGGATATCAGCTGTGATTCACAGCAACAATGTTCAGGGATCAGGATACTCTTCTCCTGCCCCAACTGCCAGTAAACACTTCACCATTTCTGTAGCTGAGAAAAATTCCAAAAACTTGAGCCTATGCATAAACAAATCTTCTGTTGCTGCTCTGGGGAAAACATGACAGAACTCCAGTGAAAATCCCAGCCTTGTCATGATAAAATAAGCCACGATGCCTCACCTCAGTAAGGCCCATTCATTTCACTAGCACATCCAGACATGCATTTGTTCCAGGATGGGAACCAACAAAATCACAGCACAAGTCGGTTGTGGTGATCCCTGGTTAATATTTATTTCCCAGGTTATAGGTTCTTTTCCAACCCAACTTCTGATTCCTAGTCATCTGGCACGACAGTGCTGCTTGCCTGCCTATCCTACACAGTGTCTATATGGGAAGAATACACAGCACTTGCTTTAAGATACAGAATACCCTCAGTGCAGTCTGTTAGTTTGAAAATAATGATCTTAATTTTTTTTAATGGGGAAAAAAATACCTGCCACTAAAGAAAGAAAAATTTAATGTGAGAAAAAATGCCAGTTTAGGTCTATGGTGTCACAGTCCACAGGGGAATCTTTTTCCCCCCTCAATACTAATTACCTACTAGGCAAGATACAGCACTATACATTAAGCACCATGTCTGATCAAGCAGAAGACTTTTTTAAATGGTTTACTAGTTATTAGGTATCCTGCACTCTACATGCTGTGCTGACATAAGATTTTACTGCTTATTGCAGATGCAATTGCCAAAGACTAGAAAGTACAAAAGGTTTCATTTACTTAAAGCACACAAACTGCTACTGCTCCTGGGCACAATACTGGAAGATTCCCCTTAAAAAGTGAAAGAACAACAAAAAAAAAAAGGAAAAAAAAAAAAAAAAACAAACAACAAACACAAAAATCTGGCTGACAGGTTGTGAAAAGATCCAACCCGGCTAAAATAAACCTGGAAAGTAACTGATATGAAATACCAATAGCATGGATTCTATTTTCCTCTACATAAGTCTTGTGCTACAGGGTACGAGTGGAGGAGAGAAGAAGAGCCGCAGAAACGCCCAAAGCAGGTACGCTGCACACTGGAGTCCCCAGATGATCCTTTTTCTGGTGTCACTATCCAAGGGTTTTGTGGGCAAATCTGACTTCTCATCCCCAGTAGGCAGCAAGCACACAGCCCGGCGACCTGACAAAGCCACCAATTTCCCGTGTCCTTAGAAGCACGCTCTGCTGAGCTTGGAGCCGTGTGCTTGTAACTTTAAAGGGGGTGCATTTTATTTAATTGCGCCTTTTCTTGGCCTGAATTTCCCCCAAAAAGCTGAAGAGGGCATGTGCTTATTATCTTTTAGTGCAGCATGTGCTCCGTGCAACCTGAGCTCTTCGGATACTTCGGTCTGAAAATTAGAAAAAAAATTAATTGCGAGGAAAAACAAGGCTGCTCTGTGATTTTGATTCAATCAATTACCATTATCTTCCAGCGCAGCCCTCCCTGCCGCCCCTGGACCAGTTGTGTTTAACTTTCTTTGCCAGTCACCACGGCCCCGCAGCGCGCTGGCGGTGCGGTTGGCGGCTGGCTCCCGCGCGGGGCCCTTATCAGGCGCTCGCAGTCAGCGCGGGCTCCGCGCAGCTGTCAGGGACCCTCCGTCCCCGCGTTATCTGCCGCCGCAGGCCTCGGCAGGGCGAGGAGGGGGCCCACGGTCGCCCCTGGCCTTCCCACCGCCCCGCGGCCGGGCAGGGATCTGCTGCCGGCCGCCCTGCTCCCGCCGAGCCTCCTCCAGCGAGCCCGAACCGTCTGAAGAGAGGCAGAACAAAACCGCAAATTTAGATTAATAAAGCATTTGTTGATTCTACAGAAACTTAGCAGGCCCCTAAGAAATCCACCAGAGACCTGTGCAGCTCCAGTAATTTTCTGTTATATTATCTTTCTTGTAAAATACTTCCCCAGACAGAGCCCCCAAAGGGGCTCAAATATCACTGTGACTAACCGAAATCAATGTGCACTCACCTATTGACATTTTTACATAGTTTTTGGATTTAGTATCCGGCCCAAAACACAATCAAATCT